>WBRY01000031.1:0-323938 GCA_011800735.1 Peronospora destructor | reverse complement strand
AAACCCTAAACCCTAAACCCTAAACCCTAAACCCTAAACCCTAAACCCTAAACCCTAAACCCTAAACCCTAAACCCTAAACCCTAAACCCTAAACCCTAAACCCTAAACCCTAAACCCTAAACCCTAAACCCTAAACCCTAAACCCTAAACCCTAAACCCTAAACCCTAAACCCTAAACCCTAAACCCTAAACCCTAAACCCTAAACCCTAAACCCTAAACCCTAAACCCTAAACCCTAAACCCTAAACCCTAAACCCTAAACCCTAAACCCTAAACCCTAAACCCTAAACCCTAAACCCTAAACACTAAACACTAAACACTAAACACTAAACACTAAACACTAAACCCTAAACCCTAAACACTAAACACTAAACACTAAACACTAAACACTAAACACTAAACACTAAACACTAAACACTAAACACTAAACACTAAACACTAAACACTAAACACTAAACACTAAACACTAAACACTAAACACTAAACACTAAACACTAAACACTAAACACTAAACACTAAACACTAAACACTAAACACTAAACACTAAACACTAAACACTAAACACTAAACACTAAACACTAAACACTAAACACTAAACACTAAACACTAAACACTAAACACTAAACACTAAACACTAAACACTAAACACTAAACACTAAACACTAAACACTAAACACTAAACACTAAACAGGATGAGCGGGCCCGGGATTATTGCGCAGAATGGATTTCGGAGAGCCATAAGCTAGCTCAAAGGGCTGCTTACACTCTCCTAGCACAGATCGCACTTCGCCATAACTCGCGTCTTCAGTTAATCAAGTCGGATGGGGATCCAGTTTGTCATCAAGTCGTTGTGACATGCGCATTAATATAATTATTGTAATCCCATACTTGACAATCCAATATCCACTAATCCAGCATGTCTCAATCTATGCCATATCGCCCCACATACGTTGTTCCATATAATGATTACTATATGAATCCGTAACGAGCGATCTTGATCTTATGGATGTCAGTCATATCAAATAATTGGCGATCCAGATCGCATCGATCCCATATGTCTGCGACCCAAATTATGTTGGTCCAGTTTGCTTGCAATCTCTGCTGACTCAAGTTGCGTTGATCTGACTTTCATGCGATCTTCTGCGAACTGCGATCTAGATTGTATCGATCCAATTTGCTTGCGATCCAGCCAGTATCCGTACAATTTACCTGCGATCCAGATTGCATGCACCTGAGAATGAACGATCCGAGCAGTTCTCCTCGAAGTTGACTTTCCAGTTCTTCATGATGCGAAAACCCACGTGATCTTTATCTGCAAGTCATATTTTGCCAACGGGATGTAATGTTGCCCGAAGGTAACAGCTCCGAATGTTCCTTGAATTCACTTTGCGCCCGTGCGTAATTAGTGGATAGTATTGATTATCCATAAAATTTATTATGCACTTCACCACAACCGTCCCGTGCACCGAGATCGAGCGTACAGCGTTCGGTGTCGTGCACCCAGGTTACGTCAATTTCCAGAATTTCGCCTGACGAATGCCGATCATCCAGGTTCTTGGATCGGCCGTCTGGTTGGTAAATTTACCTGATTAGCTTCTTAAACGTGATAATTATACACTCAGTTCGTTCGTGATCCAGTTGTTGTCTTTTCTGCTTCGTTCATTTTGTATTCCACAACCAGATCATCACACTCATAATCACGTAAAATTTCACCTTCCCCCAAATGCAACCATCTTGCATTTGTTTCCACCTTCCTCCAAATGCAACCATTTTGCATTTGTTTCCACCTTCCTCCAAAACGCAACCGTCTTGCATCCATTTCCACCTTCCTCGATAATCGCAACCATCTACGGCTCGACCACCTCTCCCTCATGATACTGCATCACTTCAAAGCTATTCCGGCTAATCACTCCTTGCTCAATCTCTTGTAGTAGTGCTCCGCAGTTCAAATCTGCCTCGTCAACCCAGGATGGGTCCGCATGCCCTTTCCAAAACACCTTAAATTGCCTATGAACACGGCCAAAACGAGTTCTACGATCAGATCGCACATCCACAATTTTCTCCACTTCGAACTCGTCATCATCCAGCTTTCGTTCCCAGCTATCCTCCGGCAAAAATGCTTCATCAAAATCAAATCGATCTTCTTCTTCGATCGTCAACAAATTTTTTGGACGATCAGGAAACATTTTCACACGTTTCAACTTCGATACGTGGACGATCGGGAACAATCGGTAGGGTGTACCCGCGATCTCCAGACGTACGGCATGATCGCCACACATTTCCTCCACTCGGAAAGGGCCATGCCACATGTGAGCCAGCTTCCGAGCGTACCCATCCTTTACGCGATCCAAGTATAACCATGCTTGTGTACCGCGCTCGATCTCATGAGGAGTTGAATCATCATTATGTCGATCCGCCCGGGTCTGGATTGCTTGTCTAAGTCGCTCATTGACTGATTCCCTAGCTCTTGATACTGCCGCTGCACATGATACCTCCACTGTCGTGGATCACGATCTCGTCGCCTGGTACTACCCAGTGGTAACGCAGCTTCCAATGTAGATCGCGGATCCCATCCGTGGATCAAATAAAACGGAGTATCTCCACGTATGCGATCTTGAGCCGTATTAATCGAGAAAGTCAGGCGCTCTGCATACTCATCCCAATTCTGTTGGTTGACGTCCAAGATAGACATTTTTAGCGCACGAGTTAGCGTTTGGACCATGCGTTCTGCAGTCCCACTCGCTTGGGGTCGATATGCCATCGTCGCTTTCTGCTTCTGTCCCACGATCCGATTGAACGATCGGAAAAAGTCTGACATAAATCCAGGCTCACGGTCATGACGTATAGCTTCACTAGCTCCAAAACGTCGAAAACACACTCTTCGTAATTCTCTGCGATGGTTTGAGCTGTTCTAGATGCACTTGCTTTTGCGATCACGTAGCCGGAGAACAGGTCTACCCAGATCAACAACTCAGTGTTTCCTTTGAATGATTTCGGCAGCGACGGAATATGGTCCATGGCGATGATCTGAAATGGGTAAGTGGATTGCAGGTTTCCGGGTGATCCTCCATTTATTAAAGGAAGCCCCTTTCCCGTCTCGCAATCCACACATTCGCTCACATATCGTTGCACACTGCGATATAGCCCTCTCCAATGAAAACGTGACTTGATCCTTTAGTATGTTCTACCAATTCCTTGATGACCACCTTCCAAGCTGGCATGATAGTGATGTAAGAAATCCTTTTGTAGAGTTTCTGGTACCGCTAAACGGGCCATCTCATCACGATCTTCAGACTTCTTGGCAACTATTGGGCAGTAAAATAATAAATTATTTTCATCCACCTCGTAGTCACCTGCGATCTTGGCGCACAAATTTGCATCATCCAAACTTAAATCCGATAGATCGCCGATCAAATATGTCTTCAGATTTGCGATCCAGCATTCCTCATCTTGGGCCTGTCGTATGGGATCACTCCTCATACGCTGTACGATCTCTTCTTGCAACGTCGCTGAAGACTGACGTCTCCTTTGAGAAGATCTGGTGATCGAAGATATCTTAACCACTGAGTCTGTCTGTCTGGATCGCAACAATTCATCTAAGCGATTGAGGGTCATCAGATCTTGGCGTTCTTCCTCGGTTGTGACCGTCGTTCCTTCTTCACGTTGCAATGCAGCGCTAGCGAGGCGAGCAGCACTCTGGTTCCAGTCCCGTTTCATGTGTAGAAACTCATGGGTCGGCCAAGATCGCAATTTTCCCAATACTCTATGTCGCAATAACTGCAAGCCTGGTGCTTTGCAATCAATCTCACCGCGCATTTGCCGAATCACTAGGTTAGAATCTCCGCAGATAATAACACGTCCCTGTCTTGATGTGCAAGCAAGTCAAATCCCAGCAACAAGCCGCGATATTCCGCCTCATTGACCGTCAGATCAGTCGCATATTTTGAGGCCGCTTCTAGGATCGTCCACTCCGGGAGTTTCCATACAATAGCACTATAAGCCCCATCGTTACGTTTGACCCGAGCTGACCCATCGAAACTGACAACCAAGAGATTTTCATCCATCTCGACCGTCGGTGGTAGCATGGAGATCGCATGTCGACATTTCTTTTGGGGTGCAATCGCGATCAACATCTCGTCGACTTCATCACGCGGTGTGATGCTAGCAGCAAGAGTACCGAGTATCTCGTCTTCGCCTTGTCACATTTCTGTATCTCCAGCGTCCAAGTAGACAACAGGGCGGCCCACCGTCCTAATCTTCCGTTCAGACCAGAGGATCGCACCAGCCACGCCAACGTCGAATGCCGAGTGAACACCTTAATCTCGCTTGAGACTAAAACCGTGTAGCACACATCCAACATCCGAAGAAGAGCCATCACATCTTTCTCCACGGTCCCATAGTTGATCTCGTTCAGTTTTAACGTGCGACTGGTAAACATCACCGGATAATAAATGCCGTCATGTTCTTGGATTAATGCCGCCGAAATCGCCCATTTGCTCGCGTATACGACGATAACTGGAGGTCGATCCGGATCGAAATGTTTCAAAATCAGGGTAGACGCTATCTTCGCCTTCAGCATCGTGAATGCAATTATAGCTTTCTCCCAACGTCGATCCCCTTCGACTTCAGACGATCCGTCCCCAGTTCCTACGTTGCGATCCGGATCACCCTCCACTTTCGGACTCTGATCCAGTTTCTCATAGGAGCGGTTAATCTCGTAAAAATCTGCCTCCCGTAGCTCATACAACACTGCTGCATGAATTGCAAAGTCTTCAATGAAGCGACTATAATAGTTCAAGCTTCCCAAAAAAGATTGCATAGATCGCAACGTTCGCGAAAACGGGATGTTGACTAACGATTCGAGGTCTTTTGGGTGAGCCTCTAAACCATCCACGGAAACTTGGTGACCTAGATAATCCACCTTGCGACGTCCCCAAAAACTTTTTGCCAAGCTGATCGATAAGTTCCACTTGTTACACACCTCCAGCAGCCGTTTCACTTTCTCGTAAAGTGAATCCCAGGACGTTGCAGGTACCAAGATATCGTCAATGTAGGATCGTCGACCGAGCACGGATGGCCGACTATATGTTTCGGCTTCACCATCCTTGAAAACATCGACATCTGATTGTTCATCGTGATTGGCGTCGATCTTAAGATGTCCATACAGCGCATTATCAATCAACCGCTGGTAAATTTGAGGCGCATTCTTCAGGCCAAATGGCATTCGTAGCCATTCAAATAAACCAAACGGGGTGATAAAAGCTGATATTAATCTCGCTCGCTCCGTCATGTTGACGACCCAAAATCCACTAGCCATATCCAGCGAACAGTACCATAGCGCTTTATCCAAGTCTTCTAGCAACTCGCTAATTAGCGGCATAGGGTACACCATTAATCGGGTTAAGCGGTTCACTAGCCGATAATCAATACAAAGACGAATGTCTACGCCATTCTTCTTGATTATGATCACAATTGGCGATGCCCAGGGTGACGTCGATGGACGAATAATTTTCGCTACTAGCAAACCCTTGATAAAATCAGACAACTTTTCGCGATATTTGGGAGCGACCGGTCGTACACTCTATGCAATAGGAGAAGCTCCACCAACGTCAATATCACAAATTGCCCCGCGTGCAGCAGGAGGTAGTGCATTACCTTTGCCCATCAGCAGGTGTCGGCTTTCCCAAATTAACGATCGTAGTTTTTCCTGATCGTTGGTGAGAGGAACATCCGGATCGCCGACTTGAATGTCTTCAATCTTAGCCTCTTCGACGGGTATCGTTACTTCGGAAAGAACTGCCATGTGTTGTTCCACGTCTTAAGCAAATAATTCACCGCTTTCGTGAAAATACACATGTGGTTCAGACGTAGCGTCTTCTAGTTTGATCGACGGAGCAACTTCATCACTTGTAATCTCCTCAGCATCAGCTGCGATCTTCGCGGAATTATCTGCGATCTCCTCCATAACAGCGAACTCCGGAGTCGCCCCCAGCACAGGAATATCGGAATCATTTTCCGGAATATTCTACCTGGACCCGTTTTCAGCGTTTGCTTCTCGCAGTGGGGATACGTTCATGATCGACCCAGCCGATGCATGTGGCACGGCGGAAATAGTCGACACTGTCGGTTTTATGGTCATCTCTTGCTTGGGTCGGATCATGATCTTGGTTGGAGTTGGATATGTGGGGTGATCCACTAGTGGCCCAGACATCTCTTCAGGAGGTTCTTCTCTCCGATCCACCGTGGCTTCATATGCCAATGTTTGCCACTCATTATAGCGGCGCGATCCAACCGACACATAGCCGGGGGTGCGAGGAACCATATCCGCAGGCATCCACATATCCAACTGGACTCCTTGTGGAAGACTTACATCACGATCACTGATATTCGTCAGCTGTAGGTATTTTTTCCGACCCGTTCCTGAGGTCACCGTGGGCACCCATGTAGGACCTCGTGTTACCCATAGTTTCGCGTTGCTTGAGCCTAAACTAATCTTCACTTCCACCGAATCACTCACTGGGATCATGACATACTGATCGTCGGCATTAATCATGTGGATTTTTTCACCGTACAGTGGTCGTCGTCCGGAAAGGATAATTTGCACCTCGTCCGGCAACGTAAGCGTTCCATCTGCGAGATCAAGTCGTATTCCGGCCGGGACCATAAAATCCATACCGATAAATAGCTTCTTGGCCTGATTGATCTCCAACCCAAACATCAAAATAATAAACCAGCGATCCCGCTAACGTGACCTTGATCTTAGTGCGACCAATCGTCATGTAGGAGTTTTCCCCGATTCCGATACACTCCTGTCTCTGACTTTCGTCGATGACACAGCCAACCTTACGAGCAAAGATGGTGTCAATAATTGAGACTTCAGCACCGGAGTTGAAGAGCAGTGTGGCTTTTTCATTATTGATTTTGCCTGCTGCTTTCGCCTGCTTGAACCATTTTCCGGGTGCGTAATACTTCCAGTATCCCCGCGATTCGCCGGGTGCGAGATTGAGCTCCATCACATTTCTAGATCACAAATATTCGTCGATCCTCCTTATGCTAGAAACGAAAGGTGAAGACTTCAAATTCAAATCAATTGCATGTTTATCCATCTTCAATCTTTCGTCGATCTCGCGATCTTCTCGTCTTCCAACATATGCATAAATGCAGAGCCTAGAACGCTCGGCTCGTACCAGATTCCAACCTGGTGAGCGTCCTAGTTTAACATCTTTTCTGCTTTCTCAGGAAGCATTTCAGCATGTTTATTCGGGACGTATCACTTGCGGATCATGTTTTAAAATTCCTCCATAGGACACTTCCCCGCGTCGTGCAAATCTCCACAGGCGCGGCAAACAAAGAGGCAGTGATCAGACGGATGGCCCTTGCGACTGCACTTCTGACAGGTAAGTCGCTTCCAACATCTCAGATCGCTATGCTTCGTCGATCTGCAGTGCGTGCATGGCTTCAGCGACATATTTCGATCCTGACGATCGGTTTGATCCGCTGCGGTCTGGCGGCTGGGGGAATCATTACAAAACTTCGGACGATCTGACATCGCGGACACAAAAATCTGTCGTTGATCCCCATCCGGCTCCGATCCACTGAGATCCAACTCAGATTCGCTGGAGAAAAAAATGAGAATGAAATCGCGCTGGCCGTAACTTTGATATTTCATCTATGTGGATTCAAAGGCTGGTTTTGATTATACGTATGGTAGTAGACTGATCGAAACGGAGCTCCGATTTGTTGAAGCATGTGAAAACAGGATGTAGCTGCGGAATATTCCTCACAGTGTTAGAAATTTCTCTCCTTGACTATTCTTGATATTTCAGTCAGAGCTGACAAGCTTTGAGTCAAATCACTTCTCACCTAAGGTTTATAGAAGTCATACATGACAACTACCTATCATGTCTAGAGGCTGTTTACATTTTTTACCTTCGGCCTAACTTATCCCAAAGGCGGGGTTTGGTTGTGCTGTAAAATATCAATGACAAATTAACAGTAAAATTTGATGGGTTCTAGACCACATTTCAGAGACCAAGCTGTTAATCCGTGTAGACGTGGGCATCATGACATGAAACTACACATTTTTCAACAAGTTGACAAATGTAGGTACGTCTAACGGTGTCGTGTTCATTATTATTTCAAATTTTGAAACAGCAGGCTCTACCTCGACTTAAGTGATTTAAGAGTTTTCTACCGTTAAACAGTCACCATATGAAGGATAAGAATGCCAGCCCTTGCGAACAATGTAGTCAATTCCTCGATATGACTGTCAATTTTTTACGAGAGCTGTTTGCCTTTTCAATACCCTGTCTACTTACAAAAATACCTAGCTCCTCGTCTCCCTATACTCCGCCGCTGAAATGCCGCTTATGTCGACATTACAACATTCGATAAGCAGCAGCAAGCAAGTAAAGGACGAGTAGGACGCACCGTTAAGTTTTACCTTCCTTAGTCGATTTGCACAAGTAGCATCGAGCAAGAATGAAGCCGTTACCGGGTCACAGCGACGAATTATAACCTGTAAGACGGTGATGTTGTTGTCGTTGCACTTGTGCAGAAGATGTAGGAAGTAAAAGTAATATATATTCAGTGTTAACTACTCTCGTTTGTCAACACTATAACATGCATTTCCAGCGGCACTACAGCTTGACCATGTCAAGTTGCATATGGCGTCCGTCTGGTCCACATATCATCTCACAATGGCCCGCGTCGCGATCTTATCTTGTTGTCCCATCTGTCAAGAAGTCATCCAATAGCCAGTCAGGTGAGGTCGCACATTACCTGTAATTGGTCTTGCACTTGAACCTCAAACCCTCGAAGACCTGTCAAAGACGATATATTTCAACATTCCTCCTTTTACGTCATCCTGTATGCCCTTCACTTGAACATCGCACGCAACTCTTCCTACTCTTGGTGCGACTTCGTCAGTACGTCCGCCATCATATCTTCTGATTTCACGTATCTTGGTACCACAGTTTCTTCTTGTGCATGAAGGCAGACAAACTTGACACGTATATCCACATACTTGGTGATTGAGGTACTTCTTTCTGACTCGATCTGCTTGATGGCGGCTTGTCCGCCCACATTGGCATAGGCTCGCACACGCGTATCTTCAGCTCATTTAACAAATCCTTCATCCCCACTAACTCACGTCCAGCTTGCGATGCAGAGACAAGCTCGGCCTTCATCGTACTCAACGATACACCCGCCTGCTTCTTGCATGACCATAGCACAACAGCACCGTCCATAAGTCAGCACACACCTAGATACAGACTTACGGTCAAACTTGTCGGAAGCGAAATTTGCATCGCTCCAGCACTCGATCTGGACGTCTTCCGACGTTGGCCCTACACCATTTAGGTGCAACTTCAAGCTCTTTGACATCTTCAAATACCTTGCAACCCGCGTTGCGGTCTTCCAATCCTTCATAGTTGGCTTGTGCGTTTGTCTTGTGGCTTTGTGAACAGCGAAACAAATGTATGGACGCGTACATCGTACAATTTATAGTAGGCTTCCCACCAGCGACTGAATCGACTTCAGACTTGGCTACTGGTTGCAGGTAGGTAGTCCGATCACCTTTGTCGTCCGCATTGCACTCGTCTCCGATTGAGGTTCGTACCCCGTTCGCTGACTCCAGTCCGAAATCTCTCAGCAACATGTCGATCGTGACCTCTTGGTCCAAAACATAACCACATGTGTCGTCTAACTCAATTCGTAGTCTAAAGAAATTGTTCACAATTCCCAAGTCCTTGACAGATGAAATCTTCTTCTCCACAAGAAACTCGTCGACGGCGCTTTGCTTGGTGCCCGTGACAACAGGTCGTCGACATACACACCGACCACTGTGCATGCTTCACCTTCGTACTTTGTGTAGTGCAATCACAAATTTGACGATGTGATCACCACTAACCAACGGCGCCCAGACGACCGACAACGGAAGGGGTACCCCGATTCCGTGTGTAGTATTTTCTTGCCTCCCTCACCTTGTGTACCCGTCGGCAGGGCGGGTTGCACTCTTCTCGGTGACTTGGAGGATGTCGAGTCTTGATTGGGTTTGGGGATAGGAACGATCGCGTGGAAATTCCTCACGAGATCGCAGGCTACTTGGGCGCTCTTGTTGAGTCACCGCGATCTACCCTTTAGATCGCTTCCTTGTCCACCGGATTGTCTTCTGACCACTTGATCTCTTCTGACCACTTGATCTCTTGGTGCCGGGGCCTTGCCTTTACTTGTTTGCTGCGTCCAGTCGCAGTTTGGGAGGAGATTGAGAGTCGCTTGAACTCCTGGCCAAACAATCCAGGGGTGTTGCTCCTTCTGTAGACGCTGTCGAAGTTCTTGACGTCGGGAGGCCAAAGATCCTGCCCGGAAGAGAGAAGTCGACGCGTGTGTTAGAAGTGTAATCGAACTCTGTTTAATGTTAACCAATAAAAGCTAAAACCTATGACTATGCCTTTCTATACGATAGTATATGCCACGTATCCAGTATCTGTTTGCCGAGATAACCCTAACCACCATATGGGTCGTCGATCGCGATCTGATACTGATCGACGATCTGATGCTGATCGACGATCGAGAAATAATATCACTTTGACCCACATATCACGTTTGAAGGGTCCAGGGTGCGACAGGTACTGATCGGACCTAACGACTCGGCTTCTGATTGGTCAATTAGTCCACGATCAGTATTAAGTCCCATTTCTCTTAAGCCACTTCTCCACAACCGTCCCCTGTACTGATCGCCGTTATCCAGTGACGGCGATCCGTGCATCACATAACCTCTTGTCTTCTGCATCTGCCCTAGAATCGTCAACTCCCACGCCACCTCCTGCTTCAGTTCCCACCATAGTGTCTACAGCGTCGCAAAGTTCTCCAACCATGACAATTTCATCATCGCCGATCGCGAAGATCAGCCGATCGGGTTTGCTATTCCCGAGCAGTCGAATAACTTTTTCTTCTGTGGATCGTACAACCTTGGACAATTCCGTGGCAGCCATTTACGCCCTTCTGAATCAGCTGGAATCTCAGCAAGAAGTCGTGAATAATTATGCCTTGATCCAGGACGCTCTACATCTTCAGATAATCCGTGGTGACCAACTCGAAACCGAAATTCAAAACTTGCGTGCAGCCGCACGTCCGTACTTGGAGTATATGCGTTACCATTACGATTTGATGCTGTGCCGATACACCGGCCTGCGCCTTCAGAGTGCCGAATATGTGACAGCTCTGGCGAAACGTCAGGACCAATCGGAGCGGAATTTTCCGCTCTTCCCCCGACTACCATACCCAGGCGAGAATGGATCCCAGGTTACCGTGAGCGGGTTATCCGACCTTCTAGTCAAGTTGCTCCAGGGTCGGCCAGGCGAATCCGCTTAACAAGCGTAGCTGAGCTGGATGTGGATCATTTATATCGCCATTTCGTCAAGCCAAAAGGATATCTATTCCCAATCCAGGTTGGTCCAGTTCATGCACCTCCTAACGGTGAATGGTCACCACATTTAATTACCTCCGCCCAGATTACTATTTTACGCTCGAAAACCATGGGAAATCCTTCGTACACCGGTCTCTCCGGTTTCATTCCAAGTTACTGGGTGGTTCCAAGAATTAGCGAAAGTGTATCAAGATTTTGAGGATCGTCATCTCCAAGCCTTGTGGGAGTCATCTCATGTGTTAGCAATCACAAGCCAGCAACGTCAAGATGAGATCGACTTGGCCAATTTCTGCCAACAACGGAAACAGAGGCGTTCGCGATCGGGAGCTCGCTGGAAAGTGGTGCTCAAGTTTATCCTCCAAGCCATAGTCGACGGACATTGCGATCTAGATATTCTGCTGGATCCCTTCTTTCATATCTTCACCACCTTTAACAACTCAATCGTCGTTATCTCGATGTTCCTCCTCGTGAGATTGCATCACTTCAAAACGATTCCTACTCGCTCGATTGCGATCAAATTCTTGTATCAAAGCGCCACAATTCAATCTACCTCGTCCACCCATGACGGATCACTATAACCCTTCCAGTGTACTAAAAATTGGCGATGTACTCGACCGTAACGTGTTTTTCGACCCGATCGTACATCAACAATTCTTTCCATCTCGAATTCATTCTCGTCTAGATTACCTTCCCAACTGTCTTCTGGCAATAATGCTTCATCAAAATCGACTCGATCTGTTTCATCCACGCTCAATATCATTGCGGGACGTTCCGGGAATTCTTTAACCTGCTTCAGCTTGGAAACATGAACCACCGGAAATAACCTGTATGGTGTACCTGCGATCTCCAATCGTACAGCATGATCGCCGCATTTTTCGGCTATACGAAACGGTCCGTGCCACATATGGGCCAACTTTCGAGCATAGCCATCCTTAACTCGATCCAAATAAAGCCATACCTGTGATCCGCGATCTATCTCAAGAAGATCGTGATCTGCATTATGGCGATCAGCTCGATCTTGGATCGCAATCTTCAGTCGGTCGTTCACAGCTGCCCTGGCACGCTGATAATGGAGTTGTATGCCATATCGCCATCGTCTTGCATCTCGATCACGTGGTTTGGTGCTTCCTAATGGTAGGGTGGCCTCCAAAGTTGATCGTGGATCCCAACCGTGAATCAAATAAAACGGTGTATCTCCACGAACACGATCTTGTGCAGTGTTGATAGTGAAAGTCAATCGTTCTGCATATTGGTCCCAATCTTGTTGGTTTTCATCGACAACGTACATCTTGATCGCTCGTGTCAAAGTCTGAACCATACGTTCGGCAGTGCCATTTGCCTGCGGTCTATATGCCATGGTGGCCCGCTGTTTCTGTCCTGAGATTCGATTAAAAGCTCGAAAGAAATCAGACATGAATCCTGGTTCTCGATCGTGGCGTATCGCCTCGCTTGCACCAAATCGTCGAAATACACACTCCTCGTAATTCTCAGCGATCGTCTGTGCAGTTCGAGATGAGCTTGCTTTTGCGATCACATAACCAGAAACCAGATCGACCCATAACAGTAATTCTGTGTTCCCTTTGAACGATCGTGGCAACGACGGAATATGATCCATAGCCAGAATTTGAAATGGGTAAGTTGCCTGCAAATTGCCTGGCAATCTGCCACGATCATATGGACGTCCTTTGCCCGTTTCACAATCCACGCATTCGCCTACATAGCGCTGCACACTTCGGTATATTCCTCGCCAATAGAAATTCATTTTTATCCGTTGATAGGTTCTACCTATCCCTTGGTGACCACCTTCCAGACTAGTATGGTAGTGATGTAGAAAATCTTGTTGTAACAGTTCCGGCACCACCAAACGTGCTACCTCCATTCGATCATCCGATGTCACAGCCGAGCTGGAGCAGAAATATAACAATCTTTCATCCACATCGTAACTTTGCGCGATCAAGGCACTCGACTTCGTTTCGTCTGCCGTTAATCTGGTGACGTCCCCAATCAAGTACGTCTTCAGATTAGCAATCCAGCGTTCTTCATCTTGCGCTTGTTTGCGCTCGATCCGTAATTGTTGCACGATATCTTCTTGTAGAACTCCAGGCTGACAACGTTTTCTCGTAGTTGATCGTGTGATCGCAGCCACTTTGACTATTTGATCGACTTGACTTGGTATCAGCAACTCATTCAACCGATTAAGTGTAATCAGGTCCTGGCGATCTTGATCAGAAACAACAATTACACCTTTCTCCTCATATAAAGCTTCACCTGCTAATCGATCGGCGCTCTGATTCTAGTCTCGCTTTATATGTAGGAATTCATGGGCGGGCCACGATCAAAGTCTTTCCATAGCTTTATGACGCAGTAATTGCAGACCTGGTGCTTTACAGTCGATCTAAGGGTAAACATTTCTTTCAGCGTGACTCTGCTCTCGTAAGGCAATAGCGAGTCGTTCCTTCGCGCATTCCAAGCACAAAGACGTTGACTTGGAGGCCATGACAATAGGCAGCGCGACAATGCGCGAAAAGAGGTGGGACATAATCTTGCATGACATCTTGCCTTGTCTCAGTGCAAAGAATTCTGTGTGTACGCGGGTGTCATCCTGAGGTGGCTCGAAAGCGAGACGCAGGTCATTCTGGAGGGTGTCTAGAGTCATAAATGCGTACTTGTCACCGACAAGCTTGTCTAGAGTCCATTCCTTGGCCTTCCCGCCCAACCAGGAAAGAAAATCCTTTTGCCTTGGGCATGTTAACTGACAGGTGACTGTATTCTCGACTTTCTCAAAACATATTACAAGCGAACTTCGACTATATGTCGTATTCGTGGCCATCCCAAATACCACTAGGTGTCAATTCCACGTTTTATTCCTATAAATTCCTATCAGTAACGCAGTTCTTATAGTGTCGCATGCTGCGACACACTCTGCCTCAGCAGTCAGCTGGGCAACAATGCTCTGACGTCAAGACACCCACCAAATAGCATCTTCTGTTTGACAATCACGGTAGCCAACGTCCGCTGAGCAGCATAGCCTGCCAGTAGACGCATTGGCGAGCAGTTCGGCAACTGCTGTTTTGACTTCTTCGTGCTCTCAATGAATTTCAATACACATAACCAGTCGTGTCTGGGTTCGAGTCGCAAAATCCTTCGATGATTAGCTCGTCGCTTGCTTTGGCAGCTGTGAATCTCGAATGCGCAATTTTTTGGTTCTTACTGCCGGCCACTAGCGCACGCTCTCTTGGCCGCGCTATCTGCTGAGCTGTATGTATTGAAGATGGAAACGCAGTGAACGCTTGGCCGTCGTGCTGATGTGAACAACACTGTTTAGAGTGGACGATACCACTGGCAGCCGTTGGGCTCAGAAATAAAAGGCCTACAGAAGAACTTCCTAGATCACTTCTTCCAAGCATCTAGGAATATTTGTAGGTTTGATAAGAGCAAGTTTACTTTTTCATTTACTTTTTTGTTCCATAGTTCTCTCTCTGTACTTAGCAACACAATAAGCGGCACGATCACAGAGGCAAGGTCTGGTCTAGTACACGTCGCCAAGTACATCAGCGAGCCAATGAGCTTGTGATACGGGAATACCTGCCCGTGCTCTTGTACATGCGTCTAGCGGTGTTCCTATCGTTTACGTAAGTTCATCCTCTTCTCCAGTGCATAGTTAAAGATGAGCCGATCGAAAATGTCTTCAGTCTGGTAAACTTTATAGAGATCTTGTTCTGCTCTGTTTCCACACCCGAATACGTGCTAAGAAGGTCTTGACTTTCAATGCCGAAGTCTTCGCACATCTTCTTAATATTATATGTTTTGTGGCAAAAGAATGTCATCGACGGTGAAACAAGGTTTTTTTACCGTCGTGGTCATAGTAGTACCAACAAGGCTACTGCTGACGGTGGCGGCGCCTGATGTCACCGCAAAGCGATACCTAATGTCGGTAATACTTTTATTCACGTGAAGTCGATTGTATCATCTGCATGATTCACAATTACTCTATGGTCGTCTGGTCGAGACTAGCACGGAAGTGAATGGATGGTTACTCCGTTATGAAATAGGCAATTTGCTGGATATAAAAGCAATTGTATTTGTCTTTATGGTAATGGCGATCACCATGTCAAATAACATGTCCAGTTGTATCATCTGTAACATTCGTGAAGATCGTGTCACCTATCGAGCGAGCGACATCCGAAGCGACTTTCGGCGTCGATTAATGGCAGTCTGGACAGTCATTATTTCCACGGCACTTTAAATGATACATTTGGCGATGCCCCAGTCAGCCCCATCAGTCAAATGTATTCTGGGCACGTGTGAGCCAATCGCTCGTGCCAGGCGGTAATGTCTTGACGCCGTTCGTCACAGCAAAAACTGCAACCACATTTTGCTTTACAAAGTTGTGGTACCACCGCTGTTATGCGCACTAAATGGCCAAAGCCGTTGTTCAGGTATAGTATGAATCACTTTTGGTATTGTCCTTGAGACGAATGCGTAACGATTAAACTTGACATTGTCTATTGCATGAAGGCATCGCTGTATAGATTATGCCTTATCGAATCTGCGCTTCGGCTCAAATGTTGAGATCAGATGCGTGTTAAAAAATACATGAGCATCTGTAGCATATAAATCATTGTGACGGAGCCAATTTTCCGCAGCACTGCAGAGACATGCTCTCATTCCCATCATAAACGTTAGTTTGTTGTTATCTTGCCTAGATGTTACTTTAAAGTAACCAAAGTTAAACAAAAGAAATACAATACCGGGTACATATGTCAAGGTATGTGGGACCCAAATCGTTGACTTGAAAAGCCATTTGTACACCCTGTTTGACATCTAGACCTGATGCTGCGCAGTCTGCCGACCGAGATGTGTTTATAGATGAATTGAGAAGGAAGATACTACTGAGCTCATACATGAGCACATACACCCTGAAATCGACTTTGTTGTGAAAAACGTATTATATGTTCCTCAAGCTGGATGCAAATCTGTTTTCACTAATATTGATATTATATATCACAAATAATACATTGGATCAAGAAACGCTATCGAAAATGTCGGTTAAAACTGTGAAATTTTGCAACGTACTACTGATTATATTTTTTCCTTAATGGTACATTTTCGCAACATGTGAACCGTATACTTTGAGCTGAGTTTTGATAAAACTGGGACTTCAGCAAAGCATCGTATCTTCTGCTCACTGCTGCTGAGATTGTAAAGAGCCTTACGATACTGTAGCCCCACAACAGCAAGTTCCCGTTAGTACATTCTGCAGTTTTGCCCCCAGCCCACTTTGTTGTCAGTTAGTGGCTACTACTTGAAAAAAAGTCAGGGCACTGCATCATCCCAGAAGTGGCATATAAAGTCCTTGATGTAGGAGATCAGCTCCTTTCAAATTCGCTCAATGGACTGGATCTCAGTATGCCCTTTTAAAGAGTGAGCAAAAACATGGGCCAATGGCTGGCAAGTGAGCTTCTCAGACGGCAGGTTTCAGTCGCATTCTTCCACGAGAAGTCAGACCAGAGACTACCGGCTCTTGGTCTTCTTCCATTATGTTGACGCGATTGAATCCGGCAGAGGCCACAACAACCACCCAGCAATCTGGAGCCAATCGATCCTCCAAAAAACGCAAGGCCAGTGACGCACCCGCCGCTTTCCGTGCCTCTGCCGCCGCACGTGACACCATCGGAACTTTAACTCGTTGTTCGCTCTGTGGCTTTGGCGCTTCGACGCTCGACCATTTACTCACTCATGTGCGCAAGTCACACGACTGTAACTACGAGCAAACGTCGCCTCAAATGGGTACGTTACCACCAGATGGTGGCTGTTGATACAACGCTATGAGTGTCAATAACTGACATTATCTTGTCTCTCTCTCTCTCTTTGTGGCTACAGCATTGTCCTTTCACGTAGCGCAGATGGTAGTGCAACATGTACTGGACCAGGCAGCACTAGGAGGTGCTACGAGTGCGTGGCTTGGATCTATGCAGCAGCAGTTTCCAGTGGCGGCCAAAGTGGCGATCGCTCTTGAACGGAGAGACGCACATGGCGTTGCGACAGCAATTCGCAGTCTCCATGGCATCACACAAACGGGAGACGAGCAAACGATGCTGACAACGTTGCAACAAGCTGTGCAGATTTTGCGACAGTCATCACTTGCACCCTCAGCTACAGACGCCACTCCAGTTCCGGCAGTGGTGATCAAGCAAGAGGCCCCACCACGTGATTCAGCTGTAGCAGCAGCAGCAGCAGCAGCAGCAGCAGCAGAAGACAAAGCAGTGCAGCAGAAGGAAAAAAACTCTAGTATCCACGAGGCAGAAGCGGCGCAGGCACTTACTGGACTACGAGCTATTGCCTCTAGTGCTACGACAACGGCGACGACAGCTGCACCTGCGACCACGACTTCGTCCGTGCGGCCACCAGCTGGGCCACCAGCTGTGCCAAAGTCGTCTCCCATGGCTCGTCAAGCTTCGTTTCCGTTGTTCATGCTTGGGTCACCGCTGGCCATTACTGCGCCACCAATGCAACTTAGCAGTCCACACTTTAATTCGTCAGAGGTGTTTGTCGACAGTACTGCTCGGTCTCCTGGAAACTCATCATCGTTGCCGAGCCTCTTTGCGCGGAGTCTCTTAGCACCTTTGGCATCCCCGTCTAGTGCGACAAACCCTGGAGACCGATTGGGTCTAGGTGTGGCTGGAATGGGATACCAGAATTCTATGATGATCCCGGACCAACGCAGTTCTACGATTCGGCCGGAAATTTCCCCAGCATCTCTCACGCCAGTATACTACTCGTCGTTCCAGACGCTTCCTTCGGCTACTAACGGCGTTAGCACTGGTACTGCTGTGGCAAACCGACCGACGTCGGCATCCCCCCTCAAGCGCAAAAGCATCACGTCGAAACAGCTAAGTATAAGGTGCGACGAGGAAGTTGCAGCAGCGCGTGCTGTCGCAACTAAAGCGGCGGCAGCAGACACGGGGCTGGAATCGCTTGGTCCAATCTCTGTGCCTGGTACGCCCAGTACGCCTGCAACTCGCAAAGCTACTCCTCGTCGTTGGACCAAAGAAGAAGATGACGCACTGCGCTCCGCTGTCGAAAGCCACCGCGAGAAAAATTGGAAAGCTATTGCCGCTCAAGTACCTGGTCGCAATCACACGCAGTGTCTTCAGCGGTGGACCAAAGTGCTTGCTCCAGGTCTAGTGAAAGGCCATTGGTCTCCGCATGAAGATGAGCTCCTGCGGCGTCTTGTGGCAACGGAGCAGAAGAACTGGGGCGATGTGGCCTCGAAGATTCCGGGTCGCACGTCAAAACAGTGTCGAGAGCGCTGGCACAACCATTTGGATCCGCACATCGTGCGTGGCGCATACTCACCTGAGGAAGACCGGCTGATCCTGGAAGCACAAGCGCGACTGGGCAATCGTTGGTCGGTAATTGCAGCGATGCTACCGGGACGAACTGAAGACGCTGTCAAGATCCGTTGGAAGTCGCACTGTCGTGTGTGGCGAGCGCAAAAGTATTTGCGGAAGAACCCCAACAGCGATGTGAATATGTTGAGCGAGCCGGTTCAAATACCGAGAACGCCGTTGGTACCTCCCACTTTCGACTTTAAGTGGCCGGTGCCACTATCAAATGGCACAGCAGATGAGCAAGAATCGAGTACCACGGTTGTTGGCGAAGAGTAAGACGCTTTATGGACACCACCCGTGGACGTAACTTTCAAAAGTATGAACCTGTACTGTACCTACTATGTTTGGGACGAATCTTGACATCAAAATGATTACCGTTATTCTATTGGCTGACAGTAATTCCCATGACGGTGCGTAGCTCAACTGAGCTCTTCGCTGCTGTATCACTTTTACGCGACACAGCAATGCCTTCTTTGCGTCGGTGGTAATCTCTAACGTCTCTTGTGTGTATCCATATATTCATCTCTCTCTAAAACATAGATCTCATCTCTGGAGCTCGCTTTGCAGCCGACATTTCTCGACAGCTTCTCGGACCGCGCAAGTCTCGCTATTCTCCGTGAAATTGGCGTCTCCATTGCTGAACTCCCGCTTGGCTCTACGCTGACACTCAAGGACGAATCTTTAGTAAACGTGACTACCGACGATGTGCTACAAAGTGAGCATTCAAGTGCCACCGACATTGTTTACAAGGTCGTCACAGGTCGCATGTTCCTGGACGTACGCGACTCGGCCAACTGCTGGGTGCGCTGTGCTTTGACAGAGGGCATGACAGTCTCGCTACGCTCTTGCACGCTACGCCGCTTCGGGCCCATCGGCCGCGAGGCTGTGCAACTCTGGGAAAACAGCTACGGACCTCGAAATCTTTTGACTTACTTCACTCGACCGGCGGACGCTGCCAGTGGCTCGACATTGGTAGATGGCAACGCCTGCCGTGAACTTGTGTGTGAGCTGTGCCGTGGGTACTACACTATGGAGTGGATGACGGGCACTGGTGGTGCCATGAGTCTACGCCACGGGGAACGCATCTACGTGACTCCGTCGGGCGTCCCCAAGGAGCGTATGCAGCCGGAGGATCTGTACGTGCTAGACCCGGACGGCAATGTCCTCTCAAGCCCGAAGGCTAAGAATAAAAAGAAAGTCCCAAAGCTCTCGGACTGCGCGCCTCTGTTTCTAAACGTGCACAAGATCTGCAAGGCTGCTGTAGTGCTACACAGCCACGGCATCACATGCAACTTGGCGGCTGCGCTTTGCGACGGTAAGAGTGAGTTCCGCGTCTCGCACCAGGAAATGATCAAGGGCATTACTCGTCACGGATACGCAGATATGTTGGTCGTTCCTGTGATCGACAACGCACCGAAAGAGTCAGCGCTGGCTGAACCGATTGCTCGTATCATTGAGGCGTATCCCAATACGCCTGCTGTGTTGGTTCGTCGTCATGGTCTCTTCGTGTGGGGTGACTCGTGGGAAGCTGCTAAGCGTCATGCTGAGTGTCTTCACTACCTGTTTGAGACGGCACTCGAGATGCACAAGTGTAACCTGGACTACACAGTCTCCCCAGTGTCTGCATCGGTAAAAGCCAACGGTTACTCTCATGAACGTCCGGGGGCCGATGGCGAGCTCAGCATGGCGGAGAAGCATAAGGTGGTAATGCTGGACATTGAAGGAACTACGACGCCAATCGCTTTCGTCCATGATGTTTTGTTCCCGTATGTGACGAACAATGTTGCTCGCTTCTTGGAGCAAACGTGGGATTCGCCTGGCACGAAGGCGGATGTGACGGCTCTGGTGGACCAGTATAAGAAGGACAAGGCCGATGGATCAAACCCACCTGCACTAGATGCCCAGCAGAGCACGAAGAACCTCATTGATGATCTCACTGCTTATGTTAAGTGGAATGTCGCGGCAGACCGCAAAATTGGACCTCTGAAGCAACTGCAAGGCCACATGTGGCTTCAAGGCTACGAAACCGGTGAGCTCAAGGCACTTGTGTTTGATGATGTTCCTCCATGTCTTAATCGTCTGCGTGCCCGTGGTGTGCGTGTGGGTATCTACTCGTCCGGTTCACGCCAGGCCCAGAAGCTGCTTTTTCAATACTCTGACAAAGGCGATTTGCGCGAGTATCTGACTGTCTATTTCGATACGAAGATTGGCCACAAGCGTGAAGTTGAGAGCTACAAAGAAATAGTTGAGAGTCTCGGCGTAGACAGTGCCAAGGATGTGCTTTTTGTCACGGACGTGATTGAAGAGGCTCAAGCGGCTGAAGCAGCCGGACTCGACACTGTTTTGTCCGTGCGTCCAGGCAACAAGCCGCTGCCGGAGTCTCACCACTTTGCCACAATCCACTCCTTCAGTGAGCTGTAAGGTACATGATTCGCGTCCTGCACGCAACGTAAGAGCACTTGGGTGATCATATTGTAGCAGAACACATTGCAACGCCGCGGCTTCGCTGAAATGCTGCAGCATCAATAGAAGAGCAATCTGTAGCCATCCTCTTTAATTGTAACAACCGCTCTAATGCTCTAGAATCTGTTTGGTGGTCGAATTACCAACATACACAACACAATTACTAAAGCTGCTCACATCATGTCGTCTTGTGAGAAATTCACTAGCTCCACGGACGCTGCATCAACATGCCCTATGTCCACAGAAATTCAAGAAAACATCTCTAGCTCCACCGTCGCGCTTTTTACAGCTTCCGACTTGCCTTTTTCGTCTCATAATGATGCTTTAAATGTAGCCACAACTGCGCTGCATCTAGAATGCTACGCGTCGGAGCTTCTACTGTGGCTACAGCGCTCCGACACGACATCTCCAGCAGACGAAGCACTTTTCTTTTTTGAGACGAGGCATCCTGAGCTGCTGGATGATCTGCCGCTTTTATTCGCGTGGCTTTCGATCTTCTTAGCGCAACGTGAAGACTCGTCCAATGTCGAGGCCATGCAACAGCTCGATAGCTCCGGCGATATAGCCGCAGTTGCAGCGCAATGTGCACTCAAGAGTGCCCTGACGCTGCTCTACTGGAAGCACGAGGACGAGCGGCACCAGCTCACTAAGCAGAGGGTGGACGCTGTGGGAACGGACACCAGTAGTAAAGCGAGGACAGTGTTTCAGGACGAGAAGGGACTGCTGCACTGGGTTCTTGAGCGCAGACAGGTGTCTCTTACACGACAGGACGTTATTAGCCACATGTTGGAAAAGTATCCAGAGTTTGCAGCGTCCAAGAGCGCAGCAGCGCTCAAAGTTTGGACGTCGAGGTTCCTGAAGAAACACATCCAGCCACAGTCATCAAGAGTATCTGCAGCTGATGCAGCCGTGTCCAAGATGATAGATGTGAGCCAAGTTGCTGATGAGACGGAGCTGGTGGTAGTGGAGGCGCACAAAGGGGTGGAGGTCGAGTCGACGACGAGTGCGACGACAATGCTTTTGCCACAGTCTCAATCTGCGATCGAATCTCAGGAAGAAGTGGCGGATACAGAATCTAGGGACGCCACGACGATGGTGCGGTATACGGGCAAGCGGCGATCGTGTTCAGGACGCTACACGCTGTTTTCGAACGAGTTTAAGCTGCACGCAGTAAATATGCTGGAAGAGGGCAAAAGTGTTGCCGAAGTGGTGAAAGAGGTGGGATTAAAGAACTCCAACTGCTTAAACTATTGGAAAAGCATTCGCGACAAATTAGTCACGTCAGAGCGGAAGCGCTTTCGTTTAGCTGGAGGAGGACGACGTAGTAGTTGTACGTTCGAAGACGAACTGCTTACATGGGTCAGCCAGCGTCATCAACGAGGACAAGGTCAGTATTATCGAAAGATGAGTTGGAAAAGGGAGTAGGAGTTTGGAGCTAACTTGTTCTCGCATCCGTGACAGGTACCAATGTCATGGCTGTTCTAGAGTACATGAGGCAGCATCATTCGTCCTTTACAGAGGGCAAAAAGGAGCCGACACTACGCAAGTGGATTCTGCGCTTCTTCAAGCGGTGCTGGCGAGCTCCATTTACATCGATGGACTTGCAGGATGCAGAAAAAGCGTATATATTTGTCTAACATGAGCGTTTTTGTATCTGTATTTGCTGGGAAATCTGGGCGTAGCTGGAATATCCGTTTGTTGATGCAGTCGCGAGCAACAATAAGAGATGGAGATATTAGCAACGGTTACAGTGAAAAGATAGAAGTCGGTCCTGGGCTGGTATATCTAAGGCAGCTGACTAACTCATTAATGTTCACCTAGCAGAGGCAAAGTGAGAATCACTTTTGAATTGACTGCAGGTGACGGTGCCAGACGATATTCAAAGACGAAAGACAACATTAGCCTTACCTCGTCTGCACAGTTGCCAAACCGCGGGGGCTACGGGACTTTGCGGCACAATAGATTGCCATTCTCAGTCGGTCGAATTCACGAAAAGCCCCGCCTTAATGCAATTGCCCACAAGACAAGTGAAGTCTGTTTGAACAATGCTGGAACGTTGATTGGGTTACATCACGAAGCACAGTGACTTTCAGACAGTGACGAAACAGGTTGGAGCAGCTGTATGTCATACGAGTCTGGTCGTGCGCAGCTTCTTTCACGAACAGTGACTCACTTGGTGCATCATTCAATGATTTGAGGATGCCGCAAAAACACGTCTTGAATGTGTTCGTGTCAGATTCAGCAACATTTCGGCCAACACTGAAGATCCAATGGAAAACGTACGACCTGTGTATGCATCTGTACTGCTCCCACGGCCATATCGATACGCAATCATACTAGACCTCGTGAGTCCGAAATGACAAGGAAAACCTTGTTGTCATTCGAGGTCACTGAGATCATCTTTCTTTGCAATTTTTACGTCTGATCCTTTGTTCAAGTGCATTGGTCTGTTGTGTAAGTACTATGTGCTGCAAATTCAGGCATCTTCGAGATGTCGATTCAGTTGTTGCGCACTTCTTCAACGGACCATTAATCGCCCAGGCAGAACCAAATTTTCGAATGATGCGCGCTTCATTGGAATCGCAAGTTTTTTACATTTTATCTAACATCTCGGAGTATCGTTTAAGATCTTCTTCCTCATGCTTATGGTCTACTCAACTCCATACGTTATGGACCAGCAGTGTTTTTTTCCTTTTATTTTCCCTTTTATTATTGATCCTGCACTTCGCTACTTTTCCAGATCAGATTGCGTTGGCCAAAAACCTATCGTGTTTGAAAACTTCTTCGACGGTGGGAGCGTGGCGGCGCAGTCATTCCTGAAAATTTGTCGGAAAACATGATCCAAGTTGTCCAAGTCTCACTTAAGTTGTCCATGAGAGTTTCCTTATCCGCCTTTGTATAAAATTTTGAGCCCCCCAACTGTGAATGAAGCGCTGTTACATGCCACTACAACAACGAGATGTCTACGAGGTAAAATCGAGCGCGCTATACTATTGGCGGAATCTTACCTTTTAAGATTTCTGATTGGCTGCACAGAGCTTTTCGATCTGCCCTTAAACATCACGTCACTGTTAGCGTATGGCCTAAGATATGTGCGTCTCTTGCAATAAAGCACCTAGTCTCTAATACAGATTATCACCGGCAACAGCCTAGCAATATCGCAAGACAGGTATAGCCATCTGTGTCTAATCCAAATTCACGTCAGATCCTTGGACTTTGCCCATGACTGAACTACACAACAGTTTCCTCCATAGCTGACTAGATTTTCCGCTTCAATGCCCTGAAATTGATCTTCATCAGCTACTTGTTAATCATCAAATGGTAGTTTACACACTCTTTGCTTCACCTACGGTATCAAGAGCGCAAAGGTGAGATTGCCTCCCTGATAACACCAAATGGTCCGAAATCTTCATCTCATTTCGGCCTTTGATGCAAATCGATCTTTCTGGAAAGGCACAACAGCCTCAACCAGACTTCACGATGTCGCATTAAATACTAACCACATATTTCACATACAAATGTCGTGTCATGGGCCACACAACAGACCGACCGACGACACGCTAGACTCGTTCACGCGGGATAGTAAGAAATTTCCAGCAAACCAACAGGCGATAACAGTACCAATACGTAAATGGCAGGCTGAACGTAGCCGAGTCGAATAAGGTAGGGAGGCAGCGTAATGATTAAGAGGTCGAAAGACGAAGAATGGACCTCACAACGATCTTGAAGCTGGGCTGTGCTTGACTCGTACTTAATTGAGGCTACTAACTTGAGAATCTCCAATAATAACTTGACGGGGTTTTTCAAAGGCGAATTGGCTCGTGGTTTTTCAATGAGGGAGTTTTTTCCCGCCGCCTTTTAAGGCCAAGCCAGTTCCAGATCTGCGCCGCCCAGCCAAGCACTCAAACAAGAAGAAGACCATTTAAACTCACTCGTCCTATCCACGACAGACCATGGCACGTAAAGCGGTTGGACGTCCGAAGAAGGTCGATGGGGATCATACGCGTAAGCCTCGCAAGAAAAAAGATAAGAACGCTCCCAAGCGTGCACTGTCGGCCTTCATGTTCTTCAGTAACGATATTCGTGACACGGTGAAGAAAGAGATGCCGGAGCTGCAGTTTCTTGAGATCTCAAGTGAAATTGGGCGTCGTTGGAAGAAGATCACGGATGAAGAACGTCGGGTACGCTACTGTACTACTGCTATTACTGCTATTCATGTACTATATCTTTAACAAGCACTTGTTTTCTCTTATTCTCTGCAGCCGTACGATGAGCTGGCTGCTGCTGACAAGAGAAGATACTTGGAAGAGAAAGAAGACTATGTTCCAGATCCATCTTTTGAAACCACCAAAGGGTCTCGTAAGAAAAAGGACCCGAATGCTCCAAAGCGTGCACTGTCTGCTTACTTCTTCTTCTGCAATGATATCCGTCAAGAGACACGTGATGAGAACCCAAACAAAAAGATTACGGAGATTGCTACACTTCTGGCGGAGAAATGGCGAGCTTTGCCGGACAAGAAGCGCCTCAAATACCAAAAGATGCATGATGAAGCTAAGGTCAAGTACCAGCACCAGATGGACGTTTACAACTCGAACGGTGCCGTGGAAGAAGAAGAAGAAGAGGTGGAGCATGATGATGATGACGACGATGATGACGATGAATAAGCTGATTGATTCACAAGGTGGTCTCTCAATTTCTTTCGTTGATCCAAGTTGCATGCAGTTTGAATCGACGGCTAGCTAGCTGCACTCAAGTGTACGCGGCAAATCCGCTAGGTTAGTTGCCAGGACGAGGAACAAAATAAGTCTGTAAAAGCGGCGTGTAGGCGCACCACTTTTAGCTCGTAGTACGCAGGACACATGGTATTTTCTTTTTATTCTTTCAAGCTTTGGTTGGTGTGTTCACAAGAACTGTCTCAGTAGTCGTGCTACAAACTCGTCGTCATGTTGTCAGGATATTGTACTGTAAAATCCGGCGTGTACTACCCTTGAGATACCATACCCGGCCGTTTCAAGGTGTCCAGTGAGTGGAACGGAACGATACAAACGTACAGTTCAAGGGTCGACCCACACGCAGGGAAGTTTCAGCGAACGAATGAAGCATCTACGCACCCGTGTCTTTCTACTGAGTACGTAGATACAGGTACCACTATATCTACTAGCTCTTACTAGGGCTATCGAGTCGAAAGTGTTAATGCAGCAGCACATCAAAGTCCGGGGTCACCACGAGATGGCGCTCAACATTGCCCAGAATGCTCAAATGCTTATCCGTCGTGTTCACAGCGTACACTTCCTCGCAAAAGGATGGCGTTTGGGCTGCCGCCACTTCGAACTGCTTGCCACCAAGGATTAACACCATCTTGCCAGACTTGTGCACGCAAATCTGTCGGCAGTAACATCAGATCTCGGCAGTAAGAGAAAATGAAACGTAAGTTACCGTACCTTGCCAATGAATCCGCCTGGTGCTGCCTCAATCGAGTGGTCAAATACGCCATCGTCACTATCAGTTTGCACACCAACACAAATCCGCAGCAATTAGAAACGCCATACAAACTGCGGCTTCTGGTACACGGAGCATGTACGTACGGGGACTCGTCCGTGCTTTTGCTCTTCTTTAACTTCTTAATTTCCTTCATGTCGTCCACATTCTCCATCACTTCATCTTCTGTACTACTGGATTTCGATACAGCACTTGAAAGCGGTAATGTTGTCGGCATCTGAATAAAGAAAAGCGTGTCGTCCAAGGCCACAATGTCACCCGTGGCGTCGCAGAAGACGGCACCGGCATTCGCCGGTTCCGGGGGTCGCACGATCGGCAAACTCATTGGTTCCATTATCGACTTGATCACTGGTGGCCACACTTCCTCAACCTTCACTTCCGGCATCTTTCCTCCATGCATTTCCTCGTCGTCTAGCACACTGATACCTGTGCCGCCAGCAGCTGAGTAGTCTGCAGATCGTGGAGCGGGAGTACTGCCACCCCCACTGTATGAAGATCCACCCGAGAGCGTACCGACAAAAGCAACCTTTCCACTAGACAGTACACCCCGCCCACGTCCACGTCCCCGACCGGCTCCACGGTCTCCTCTACCTCCACGACGACCGTACTCGCCTCGTCCTCTATTGTCGTGTTTGAGCGCTCCAGCACCGGCTGAATACAGCTTTGCATCGTGGGAGCGTTGTGGTCCAACGATTGATACATCTTCATTGCTTTCTGAAGAAGGACGACGCTTGGCAGCCTTTGGTACGAACTTGGGCCGTCGTGCAGGGGCAGTGGACGTGTCAGTGACTGTGCGGAGAGAGCTGAGGGTAATGAGTTGTCGTAAGTGTTAAAGAACGAGTTTAGTGCATAACAACAGAATTTAAAACGATACATGGCGGATAACGTACGCGAGTCGTGTGCTGGACGCGTCTACGCGAGGCTGCACTAAGCCGTCACTGCTAGTCTGCTTTCCAGCCATTTAGGACGCTGTTTTTATCGGATAAATGTTTAAATTGAAAAAGGAGGACTATTGATAAATCTATTTTGTAGGTATCGTATCCTACATATTTCTACAATGTTTTATCTGGTAATTTCAATGAGTGTCACACACAGATTAACTTTTTGTTATCCGTCAATTTTAGATATCATATTTTCGGCTAACGGTTTTGGTCCAAGTTGTAAACAAGGTGCTTTAATTCACAGACAAAAAGCAATAATTTGTGATCCTAGGAGAACAGTCGATGGGCGGTAGGACAACAAAGCGCTCGGTGAATAGCCAGCTTATTCAGCTATAATATTGAACGTTCTTGCCCATGACGGGGTTGACATTAAGCTTGGAAGTTTGAGGTTTTTCTCCTGTGGCGACAACTTCAATTTGCTTCAGTCTCTTACATTTTATTCCTCATGAAGCGCCAAAGGTAAAAAAGTGATGCCTTCGCTGCCACACACTTGACAAACACAATAAACGTAAACATGTCAGAAGAAGCAGCATCTGCACCGATAGTGCCGTCCAGTGAGGCACCACCTCAGGCGGAAAAGAAGGAAAAACGTCCGCTACACGTTGAAGACGAAGCGGGTCTCTTTAAGACTGTATGCCGTACGCCCATGCGCACTAAAAAGTGTACGCGCACCAGCTGCAAATTCGTGCACGACAAGCAGCTGTGTCAATTCTATTGAAAGACTGGACAGTGTAAATTTGGCGACGAATGCCGTAAGAACCACTATGTAACACACCCCTATCCGACAGCTGAGGACGAGGAGGAAGCTGCTGCTGTTGCAATTGTTTCGGGTGGAAATGAACAGGAGAAGGAGAAAGCAATCAAGAAGAAAAGGGACAAGAAGTCCAAGAACAACAAGGTTAATGTCCAAAAGTTAAGGACGGACAAGTCTGAAGAAGAAGTAGATAATAATACAGACAATCCGAGCAAGAAAAATGACAAGAAAGTGACGAAAAACAATCGGCGCCAGGCCACTAAGAAAAACACTGAGAGCTTTGAACCTATGACCAAGCCAGTCAATCTGCGTGTCACGTACGACTTGGGCTTCAAGGACGATAAGTTCTCAACGCCGCTGACTACGCGTGATGTGGTACTTGTACCCAATCTCTTCACGGACTTCAAGAAGGGTGAGCTGTACGCCAAGCTTATGCACGAGTTGGACAAATGTGGTATCCCACGCGAAGAGCTGCTGAAGATGTGGCATGGAAACAACAAGATTGATGGAACTCACTTCATTGTAGACGACCACTCCAGTTGGAAGGCCAAGCGCCCCACGTTTGACCTCGTCACTGATCGACTGAAAAAGTTTTTCAATCTGGACATCAAGGCCACTCGCTTCAACTGGTACGAAGACACCTCACAATGGAAGCCATTTCATTTCGATGCCGCAGGTGTGAAGCCCCACATCGCCGCTATCCAGAACTTTACGGTCGGTATCTCGTTCGGTGCCACTCCTGATGTCGCTTTTGAACATGCCGAGACAAAATTATATCATGACTAAATCCTAATTTTAAAACTAAATTATTATTCTCATTATCAATAAAAGTTTTAAAACCTATACCTTTTAAAAGTAAACTGATTTTAAAACCCTGTAAAATACCTTTTATTTTTATTTGGATTAACTTAGTATATAAATTTAATATATTTTTTATATTAATTTTTTTATAAAAAAATAAATATTAGTCATAAATTTTAAAGATAATAAACCTAAAGATGTTTTAAAAAAAATTATTTTATTTTTACTAAAAATGTTTATTTTTTGAGGAAATATAAAAACTTTATCTATAAAAAAAAGTTGAATATTACCTAAAAAGCTTTTAAAAAAATTTTATTTTTTTTTTTATATTTTTTTTTATATTTTAAACATAATCTTATTTTAAAAATTTTTACAAATTAATTCACCACTTACATCAAAGACCGTCGTGAGTATGCCTCAGCCAGATGGATGCGTTTACGCTTTCTCGAAGGACACGAACGTGCTTTGGCGCCACGGCATTCTTCAGGACGTGCCGGTGCGACAGGAAGGCCGCATCTCGGTTATCGCGTGGGTCTGGGTGGACAGCATGATGGACGTTGTGTCTCCTGCTACGTCTCCTGCTGCGTCTCTTGCTGCGTCCACTGCTGCGTCTCCTGCTGCGTCTCTTGCTGCGTCCACTGCTGCGTCTCCTGCTGCATCTACTGCTGCGTCTCTTGCTGCGTTCACTGCTGCGTCTCTTGCTGCGTCCACTGCTGTGTCTCCTGCTGCATCTACTGCTGCGTCAGCGTCGTAGTCGTAGTCGTTCTCTACACGTCTAGTCCTAAAATATAGAGCACCGGGGCATTTGAGTTATTGGAGATTGATACGAAATCGTCTGGTAACAATACTCATACGCAGATTAAGACCGTCGTTGCAAGTGAACTATCTCAATGTTGCAGCAGTACAAGCAGGAGACCAAACTGAACAATGTTCAGAACTACCGTCTGCTGACTTGGAACTTGCGGGATTGCACGCAAATTAGTTCTCTTTAAGTACATGCACCATGAACAACGTCCGAGCAGCATTGACGCAGTATACATTCGACAGCTTATAGACTGATTGCAACTTTCGAGCGTTGCCCTGCGACAGAGGTACTACTTCTTGTGATAGTGGCCCCGTTTAGCTCTGCAATGATCTCATTTCTCTGCTGCTGAAGCTCTACCTTTCGTGCAATCTTCTGCTTCTGCTGCTTTGAAAGCAGAGCTTTCTCCACGTCGTCCAATTTTGCGATCTGCTTGTTGATTTTCGTCAGCTGCCGCTTCAATTGCTGCTGATAATTTCCAGCAGATTCTCCTGCAGTTGCATCCACTGCAGTCGCTGCTCTCGTGTTTTTCGCCTTGTCCTGATGGCCTTTGCTCTCGTCAGTGCTACGGGGTCGCTGTTTCGCAGCTGGAGCTTCCATCTCCTGCTCCAGCGACAATTTGTCCATCAGGAGCTCCTCGACGGCAGTATCACCGCCACCTTTCTTCTTGGTAGCTCGTGCCGCCTCTTGCTCACGTTGCTGTCATCATCACAGCAAGGGGAGAAGCATCATATCATGAGTTAAATCCACTCAATGCGCAACAGCGAATGGTACACTTACACGCTGCGCAACAGTCTTGTACTTGGGCACCTCGTCCGGTGGAACGTAGCCCTGCCGAATGCGTATCGGCTTGCGCGTCGAACCGTCAGCGCGACGTGATGCAGGTACTACGACCTCTCCGTTCGTGGCGCGAACAGCCCCAAGCGGCAGCTTTTTCTCCTCTTTTGTCATGTCTGGGTGTTAAAAAGCAGTGTATGTTGAAAATGAACATGAAATCGACGTTAACTACGCTAGGTCCATGCATTAGACTGACATTTATAAGACGGCAACGTTGCGACTGTGCATGACTATGTGAACTTCACTCGGAGGCGGTGTCCATGTAGTGGGGGACGTCGGCGTCATGATACTGTTTCGTGCGGTCACTCGCCATTTGATGCTGTAAACGAGGACGGCGCAAACAAGGCCAGCGATGCCCAGTACCGAGAACGAGTAGAAGAGCGCGCTATTCGAGCTGCTAGTTTCGTTTCCTTCGTTTGTGCTTCTCGCAGGATGGTCTGCTAGTGAAATTGCCTCGTTGCCAGGGTGAGTGGAAGTGGAGATGTAGGCCGTCCTACTGGAGTCTGTAATCTGTTGGGGCAAGGCGGACACCTCCAGTGACGTACTTTCAACTACCACTTGCTCTTGCTTGGACTCCACCGTCCCTACTGAATAGCTGGAGTCATCGCTGAAGAACTGGAAGGTTGTTTTTTTGGTGGCAGTAGATTGACAACTGGTGGTAACATCGGAGGACGAAACAGAAGCCACGGCTGCTGGTCTTAAGATGAAGATACTCTTGAAGTTTGAGCGAAAACATGCAGCGGTAGGCTCGATGTCGCCGATGATGCCGGTTTTGTCCCTTAAAGAGCTGCTGCTGGCACCGTCGCTGTCTCGATAGCGAGTTGCTACAGAAGATGAGGCTCCTTCGTCACAGGGACTAGAGGATAATAACTCGGGTGATGAAACACTGGAGAGAGGGGACTCGACTGCTGCCGATACACTTAAATTGAAGGTCGAAGCAATTGCCTTGATGTCACTGCGGAGCAATTTGCCGTGAATGGCCTCCTGGAAGCTGGCATCATGGCTTGAGGAACTGCTTCCTGTTGCATCGGGCACTAAGTTTCCGCGTTGGCAATGGTGCGACTTGAGGAGATATCAGCATCTAACACGGACGACTTGATTTCGTGATGGTCGCGTGTGTGTGCTTGAGCGACTCGTAACAACAATATAATCACCGTAGACAGAACGAGCTTGTTCATACTGCTGACAGTTGTGATGTGAGCAATCCAACACTAGATTGACCCGTATACACCACCCTGGTCTCGAGTGAACACAGCAAGAGAAGAGACGAAAGGTTCAGCAAAGTTGGTTTGACATCAGACAGCGACGGCATCAGCAATCCTGCATTTCAGTGTGGCAGTTGCGTCGCCAGCAAAACTTCAGTGCTCGCTTTGGAGATGAGACGAATACGGTTATAAAACTGCAATAGTGTGGCTACCAGGTCGAGTCCGAGAAGCTTGGGCCGCCATTCCAGATAAGGCCGGACGAGGGTTACTAACGTTGGTGCCCGCCTGAGCAAACATCCGAAACGCTCTCCGTTCGTTGCGGTAGCTCCGCTTCTGCTTTGCTCGATACCCGACGGTGGCACCTATCAAGCCCACGATTCCGAGCATGATCGATGCGTAGAAGAACGGGCTTTTTGTTACGCTTGAAGTGGCTGACAAGCTGTTGTCGACACTGTCGTCTGACATTTGATATGGAGACAATGTCGGGGTAAATGTGAGAGGCTGGCCTGATAAACTAGATGTAGCGAGTGCATCCTGCGACTTATTGAAAGGGATCGTTTCCGCCAAGTAGCTGGGGTCTTCATTTGCTACCGAAGAAGAGAGCGAAGATCCACCACCACCGCTTGATGAATCTCTACCAAAAATTGATGAGCTGCTAGAAGAAATTATCGGTAACGGAACTGGTGGAGACAAAGCACCAATTGCGCTGTTAGACAATGATGATGATGGAGTTAACATCGAAAGAGCTTTTGTTTTCTCTCTTTGGACATCCTCCCGCTTCACATGTCCTGCCGTTGACCCGAAACCAAACGAAAAGTCACCGCCGCTGCTGTTGTCACTCACGCCTTTGCTCTTCTCGTTAGTATGCACGGGTGGTATTTCAACTTTTGTGTCTGAACTGCCGGCAATATTTAGACCAGACAACGAACAACCGAGAGCTCCATCTTCAATCGGTTGATGAGCACCATGATCGTCCATGTTGTCAAATGCTTGCGTCGCATGCACCCGACCTTCGGATCCAGGACGTACTGTTTCACCAGCAACTTGCTCATTGCCGACATTCATCCCGCAATCCACACACCTCCACCGAACTGGAAACAAATACATGTACGTGTTTGTACCTAAGAGTTGCTGGAAGATATCACGAGATAGAAACAAATCTCCACTTTCGCATACAGCGCACCGGTCGGCCACTCGAACAATTGGCCGAGAACCGAGCAAACAGTCCTCACACCACACTTCAACGCACTGTCCAATACATCGAGCTCCTTCCGGTTGTGCACAGCTCATAAATGTATAACCATCTGTCGTGTCGGTTAGCATCGCTGCTTGTCCATAGAATTCTCCGTCCTGTGCTCGAATAGCAGTGCTGGAAAGGACGCCAATTAGTACCGAACTCTTCCTCATCGAGTTGTGAGCAAAAGTTGAAGTACTGCATAACTATGAGCTGTTGGTCGTTGCAACGAAAGAGAAACATAGGAAGCCTTCAACCTAAGCTAGAAAGGCGTTTCGTCCTCGCAACTGTGACGCTGCGCATCTTCTGTACATTATATCTCAAACTCTGACAATATGAGCACTATCCGACCATATTTACTGTTTCAAATGGGGTGCAGCAACCACCGAGCTTACTTAATCTGAATATATTCAAGCATTTGGATAGATGGTAGACAAGATCATCTAATCAGTAAAGCGTTCAGCAGCTACAAGGTGACGGCGCTGGACTTGAGCACCTTCAAGGCTGACATACAAGAGAAGCTCACGTCTGCACAGCGTTAAGGCCACAGCCTGCTGCAAGGTATAACAACTCAAGGACAACGGTTGAGGCCACGACCTAGAACAATCCAAGCACAACGGTTGAGGCCACAACCTAGAACAATCCAAGCACAACGGTTAAGGCCACGACCTGCTGCAAGGTAGAACAATTCAAGCACAACGGCTAAGGCCACGACCTGCTGCAAGGTAGAACGATCCAAGCACAACGGCAATCGACAAGTACCTGTTCTCGATGAAGGCGGTCAAGTTTGATGACCTGTTGCTGAGCTGCTGGCTTATCCGTCGCATCTTGTTGCCTGTTTGGAAACACACACGCCAAGCAAAGACACAAGCACGTCTATCGAACATCAGGGAAAATAGGCAAGATCATCGACCACCAACGACATATTTTTAGCCATTGATCCAGCACATCAAGCAGCTATACGAGAGAGAATGGACATATTAGAAGCTAAGGTGGACAGAGATAGCTCATAAGCAACAAAGCGTCAGCAGCAGCCAGGCCAAGAGAAATCCTATCCAAAGATATCGTAGGGGACGTTAGTGTCTTGCCTTCATGGCATGAGGTACGCGCGGCACGAAAAAGTGTTCGCTGGATGCGCGAAGCGCCCAAGCAGCTGAGGTCCAACACGAAGCAGCTCGTTGCATTCATCAGGTTCTTGCTAAACGAGTTGCCCTTGATTCAGGATATCGCGACCAGGAGCTGGCGCAAAAAACACACAAGCCGAGCTGTCACATGTTGAAGGGCGAACGTACGTAGGCTACATGTTTTACGTCTGTGACTGGAAGGCACGAAGGTGGATGCAGGTTGAAAAAGTCGAGCAACAAGTAATCGTAACTATATTAACAAACAATGGATCCAATGATGCGGTTCTGCAGCTGTCAACTGCACTGGCTAGCACATTATTCATAATGTGGTCCCCTGCACGGAAGTTAGAGGCTGTTGAGGTATGATGACACGCAAGCACATTGCTTTTCTGCCGTTCTTGCATCGGCCATGACAAGTTGTCCTGAAGTTGCAGTTGTTATGTGCACAACACTGAGATCGCATCGTCACGCACCAGCCATTAATCCAATCCACCGTCATGTCGATCCACATGCAATCACTCCAACTCGGTACGGGCGCTGTGTCGGCGGGCAAGAAGCTGCAGCGACGCTCCCAGACGCTTGGCCTGCGCGTTCCGGCGCGAATTCTCTTTGCAGGCCAAGAAGGTGTTGCGTTGAGCACCTCCGTGTCGTTGCTGCTCCATGAGTCGGATCTGTGCCGTCTACAGAATGTCATCAAAAAGAGGAAAAAGGAAGATCGTATGAGTACCAACGCGTTCAACACATGCCGAGAACGAAGGAGTAGACCCTACCGACAAAATCCACTGTACGGAGGTCATGGGAACGGAGACTCAATTCCGTGCTGTCAACTGTGTTCTCGTATGATGTCTCCAAGAGATGCCGGCATGCTTTAGCAGCACCACAAACTTGTCTTCGCTCATCTTGCTACTGCTACCGTCAGAAAGAGTCTGTACGTCTGTACTTATATAGAAGCGTCACACGATACTTAATCCTTTCTATCTTACTGTACTTAGATAATTATCTAGACAATTGTGTCCGACCTTTTATCAAAATTCGAGGAATGCTCAAGCACCCTTGCCCGCTCGCTGGCGACAGAAGTCTAAGCTACTACGACTTACAAGCGAACCTCTGTTTGCCAAAAGGCAATGCGGGGTCTTGCATCTACATAATTTTTCTTCACACTTAGCCTCTCTATCACAGATATGCTCTTTGCGCTTGCATGACATTCATCCCCAGCTTCCGATACTCGATCTGTAGGTCCGATGATTTGTATCGTTTCATCCGAATTTCGAACGAGACAAACTGTAGTACAGACGGATATGTGATGGATGATATGCTTCATAATCCGACCTCTGGAAAGTCTAGAAGCACATTTCACTGACAGTTACGGTACAACTAACGTGTAGACAAGTGCTATTTGTACCCCCGAATGTTGAATAATATTCTAATTAACTGAGAGCGAGGGTTAGGAAGCCTTCAACTCCATCACTGAGCTGTCTGCATCGCAGTCGTCACCTGTCAACATCACTTCAGCTTTGCCCATGTAACTCGCGCTGCAACCTCTCAATGGTATCTTTCTGTGCACATCTTAAGAATATCATACGCACGACTGGATAAACGGTGCAGCAGACAAGAGGGTCTCCAAGTGAATCCAGTGTCTAGCACTGTCAATCCTGCGGTGTTGCATGCCGTGTACAGAGCTCAACCAAAAAACGACTTCAGATCATTGTGCAGCTGTCATTGACCTTTTGCTTTTAAATATTACGTCCGGTAAAAGCGTTGACTGATTGATTTGGTGTGTCTTACACAAGATACAAACTGAATACTTTTAGCTTATAGTGCAAAACCCCACAACCTCCATACATCCAGCCATGCCGTGCTATTTGACCGAGTGCGACCCCATGGCAGAAGCCAAGCGCTTTGGCCTCGCCTTGATTGGTATGTACGTGTACCACTACGTCGTTGACACGGTATTCATCCGACCGACAGTCCAGTACATGCTGCGCAAAGGCTGGTTAGCCCAAAAGAAGAAGGATAAGATGCGTGAGTCGCTCTATAAGAACGCGGCAGTGGGTGCCTTCCACATTCTCGGCTTTTATATTGGCTGGAATGAGACGTGGTTTCTCAACAAGGAGGAGTATTTTAAAGGCTTTCCGCACGTGGCCAGCGAGGGGCTGCGCTGGTACTATATGATCTACCTGAGCTTTTGGTTCCAGGGCATTGACTTTATGCTCAACATCACAGACAAATATTACACGATTAAGCGCAAAGATAACGCTGGAATGCTCGTGCACCACTTTGCCACCATCTCGCTCATGATTTTTTCGTACTATGTCGACCTTACTAAAATCGGCCTCTGCGTGCTCATGATCCACGATGTGAACGACCTGTTGCTGGAGACCGGTATGTTTGTAGCGTTCTTTCTACTTTATATCGGTGTGTATTAACTGATTGATACTGACGCATATGGTGCTTTGTTGTGTGATTGCAGCCAAGGTGTTTGTGTACCTGCAGTGGGAGACAGTGGCCAACGTCTTCTTTGGTCTCTTTGTACTCGTGTGGTTCTTTATGCGCTGGTTCTTTTATTCGTACAACATTTTGCACAGTACCTATGCGTTCGCATACCGCGATATTATCGTGCCGATCACTGAGGCTGGCAGCTTTGCTGGAATTGAAGCATCTGTGTGGTACTGGACGTGGATCATCTGGTTCGGTGTTTTGTGCCTGCTGCTTGTGCTGCACGTCTACTGGGGCATACTGATCGTCAAGATGGTGATCAAGGCACTGGGTGAGGGCAACGTCGAGAAGGACATCCGCAGCGGCTCGGAAGGCGAGAAGGATGAAGAGAAGCCAAAGAAGTTGCTCGAAGCGTCTGAGAGCAGCAATCGCCGACGCCGTCGTGCTCCCAAGGCAGAGTGATTGCTTCCACGTCGACGCTGCGACGATGGATAAGTCAATGTGGGCGTGTTTGCCACATTGTAGAGAAGAGGACGAAGGAGTGGTGGAGGTTGTAGATTAGAGGTTTGAAGAGACTTGCAATCAGTTTTAAGCGTTTGTATTATTGAGCATTTGACGACCATCCGGACAACATTGAGCCATTTGATGTGCATCCGGATAAGATTTCATCTACCATGCTTATCTTAAATCAAAATAGTTGTTACGGTACTTGTAATAATCAGGACAAGTCCAAATAATGAGCGCTTTTGCATCGAGACACTTTGTGGCGGAGAAAGTTAAAGCGCTGTGCGTAGTAAACAATGTGTATTTCTATGCACCTGATACGCTTCAGAGAGAGCATGAAGTGCTTCCTATAGTGGCAGCCGGTAGCTGGGACAATGAGGTTACAATGGATGCAGAGAATACTTGTGAATTGACACTAACTTAGTCAACTGATTGACGCTCTACAGACCAACCACGTTACACTGTACTTGCCTGTGCGCTCTACATGCGATGAGCAGGAGTTGCAAAAAGAGTTCAAGTATGCTAATAGCAAGGAATTGTCGTAGCATAGAGGCTGCTGACTGACGTTTTTCCTCTCTATTGCCCAGACGAGGGGGTAGCGAAGCAGGTTCGTGTGAGCTGAGTACGTTGGCTGAAGTAGAGCATGAAGGAGACGTGAATGCGTTACAGTTCGTGGCCACTCGAGACAAGAATTTACTGGTCAGCGCGTCGTCCACAGGCGGCGTCTTCGTTTACCACGTGTCTGGAGCTGACGATGCTACTATGACGGATGGAAACTCTGTTGGACCATTGTCAGTGCTGGCTATGCCTCGGTGGGAGCAAGTCTTTGCTGGCACTCCAGCTACTTGTGTAGATCTTAGCGAGAATCGCACATGCCTTGTGACTGCCAGTGCTGATGGAGCTCTGGCGTGGCTGAAGCTAGACGACCACGCGAGTGTGGACAAAATCGGTAAGCAAAATTCAAATAAACATGAAGACATGCAGTGGTGACATTTATATTCAAATGCTGTGCAGAAAACAAGGATGCGAGCAGACTGCCCATTAATGCAGTGAAGTTCCTAGGTCACGACTCTGTCGTCGCTACCGCTGGGTATGATCGTGTGGTCGTTTGTGATATTACGGTTTTTGCGAAATAATGTGTTCACTTGCTTGTGCAGCTCAACTCCTGGAAGCCAGCTACGAATTTGGGACCTCACAGCCAACAGCAAGTTCCTGGTCACGACTTGTGCTGAGTACGTTCGCTGGCAGCGTTTTTGACTGTGACTAATATACTGATGCTGCTTCGCACGACAAACTTACAGTCTAAGGTCAAGCAGTATTTTGACTACGCTAGAGACGCACCCAACACGGCCCGAACTGCTGATTGCCGGAAGTGACGATGGTCGTGTGATCTTTTGGGATTGCCGCAAACTCGACGCACCGTTCCGAACCGAGGCATGCCACCAACGCGCGGTTCGAGCACTGAAGCTGCATTCTGCGTCACCTCGATATCTTTACACGGCTGGTGATGACAATGTGGTCAAGTGCTGGGACTTTCACCATGGTCGTAACCCTTGCAATCCAGTCGAGTATGCGCGGTACAGCGGTTCGACAGCCAGCCAGAATTTGGCCCCGTTTGGCTCTCTTGGTACTGCTTTTAACGGGTCGGGAGGCTTCCACGTCCAGCAGCTCACCTCGGGATCGCAGCCATGGAACGCTTTGGCAATTCACGCTGAGTCTGACACGCTCGTTGCAGGCTCGGACGCACAGTCCATAGTGATTGTGCAGCAGGCAGCGAAGTGGAAGCACTAGCCATACTTCGTTTACGAAAGGGATATAGCTTAGAATCGAACATGGAACACGGGATGGTCATGATATTACGCTTTTGAGAAAAAGATGTCTTGGACATCGACGCTAAATTTTCTTTGAACTTTCAATATGTAACACTAGCAGAGGAGGGATCAACTCGGATCACATTCTTGCACGTGCTCAAACGTCCTGTAATGTGCGAAGCAGCTAAAGCGTAGGTGCGAATGCTGTCTTAACACCAGCACACTATACTGACCGCGAAATATCCTTGGACAAACGTAGCAGGAACTTGAAGGTGGAAGCAGGTCCGATACGTCCCGTCCCTCTACTCAAAAGTGTCATCGCAATGGTCAACTCAAAAGCAATACATCTTCAACGTCCTTCTTACTTACGCGGAACTTTCAGCAAAGTGGACAAGTACATGCAGATCAGCAAAATCCACTCCACCATGGCAGCAAAATCAGGAGCCTTCAGATCTGGTTAATTGACTCCAGCAATGTAGTTCTATATAGTAGGGCTGTTACAGACTCTATGAGCTATTATTTCTCCTCAATTAATGCTTTGGCTGCTCATCGCTGTTATCCTCTGCAACCGATTTACACGCAGAGCGTCTAGATCGATCAACATTGCCCCAATTGCCTGTATGTCGCTCTATGCTTTTTGTTTCAAGGCCTACGGCACGTCGAATAGCCGTTCGAGTTTCGAATACAAGTCGCGCTACTGAGATTACACATGCGTATCTTCGCTTTCAATTCTAAGCTTGCCAAAGTTGTCACCTGGAATATGAATCAACCATGTTGATAACGTCAGTCGGAGCAGTGATGACCTTTTCCTTGTGAGGCTAGCTACGAAACAAGATCTTGTAGAGCTTATAACCTGCTGCGACTCTTGCTGCTTCTTTTTCAAATATAGTGGCAGAACCCTCTCGTATATAGTCATATCGTAAATCGACTCCACACATTTATTGATCCAGAGCTCTAGATAGCGCTGCAATAATCGTGACACATTACGCACAGCCTCCTCTCCTAGATATTCTTTGCGCTGTGTGTAGATGCATTGTATGCTCATGAGTGCAACCTTCTCTCCCTATAAGCAACCAGCACGATGCGGTAACACAAAGGAAGGCGTTCTCCAATGCATGAGGTATTTATATAGCGTGATGTGCGGGTCTATGCGCAAGAGTAATGGTGACACTAGTTAGCTGCTGAAGGTCACCCAAATAAGAGATCGGAATCGAGAGCAAGGCCGCCGGCTTGTAATGCCTTTTTCACACGAAACTGCCAGTTATTTACCACGCTCATCAACACAATCAAACAGGATCGGGCCAGAGTGATATCTAAGCAGCGAGTGATGTGATACGTTGCAGAGAAAGAGCATATCCTCGATGGCGAAGAGCGTGTCATAAACGCCTTATTTTCGTTTGTTTGATTTAAGAAAATTTCGAAAACGTACGAACGACATTCAGATGACATTATCCTAGTCGGTCATAGTCGTGGAAGATGTGTCTGTGTCGTTTGGAGTGCAGCGACTGAAATTTTGTCAAGCCTCACTCACCAAGCTCCGACGATGTGTTTGCCACGTCGTTCGGCATGTTACGCCTTTGGAGAAATTGTCCGATGGGTCGTCGAATGCAAACAACAAATGTTGCCCTTGTTCGTCTGGCACTGACTAGCACAACTTGATAACAAATATTTGCTCCGAAAATGCAACAAATTCATCTGGTTTGAGTATACTTGATAGAGTTACGAGAAACATCAAAGGGCTTTTTGCTCAACGTGATATTTCGTCTGAGCCTCTGACACGCGCAACGTCGGCTTCTGCGACCAGCCGCAAAAAACTTCGACTTAAACTTGTGCGGCATCTCAGTCTCTAATTCTTTAATTTCACCCTGGTCGTGACATATCACGTTTACACACTTGACATCGATGATGGCGAGCTACCACGCACGCAAGAGCACGAGCCTCCGGGCGGCCAAGCGCTGGCTCATTGACGAAATGGACACGATGGAGGCGCTTGCTACTCTGCGTCGCATGCGTCCCATCGATACAATGGCCAGCAAACAAAAGCTGCACGTGCTGGGCGAGTTTTTTCCGTCGGTTACAATGGATGTGCGTCGAGACGTGCTGGTGGCTGCCAACTACCGTGAGGATGTGGCTGCTGCCATGTTAGGCGACTTGACGCGGGAGTCGGTGGCTGCTGCTGCTGCTCACACGCAGGATCCTACGGAGCTGCTGTTCGTGGACCTGCATGCGGATGAAGACGCTGCGTCCGATCTCGCAGACGAGGAGGACTGGAGTGAGGTGGCGGCCATAAACAATGGCACCGACGCCTGGGTTGTGATCCAAAATGATTGGGAGGTTATGGACAAGAACGGAGAGAAGGTCCGCACCTTTGCTGACGTGCTACAGATGGCACCTGTGGCAACGCCATCAGTGGGGGCAACAACAAGCCCAAAGCTACGGCCGGCGCTACTGTCGCGCCTTTTTGTCGTGGAGCACGCAGCTACACCCAGTTGCAGCAAGACGTTGAAGAAGACGGAGAGCAACCTTGTGCTACCGGCTAACGAGCTGGAACGCGGTGTCAAGTCTTTTGGCGCACGGAAGCGTCACATGGCGAAGCACCGTCGCTAAAGGGAACGCTGCTGATGGGTTGAATTTCACCGGACACGCTCTGAGCAACAACAACGGCTGATGACCCAGGCGTATTTATATTATTTCGACAATTGGTGTAGAATGGCAGCGCGGCTCGGCCGCATTCGACACTCTACAGCGGGTGACTTTAAAAGTACCATAACTTACGTAAATATATTACTCGAATGGAAAGAGTCTAATTGGAGAAGGGGTGGTTGTTTTTGTATGTGGCGATTTTGAGAGCTATAGATTTCATTTTAACAGGCCTTTCATAGATAGAGGCAAAATTAACGTAAAATGTCTTTTACCATTATTAAAGATTGGAATATATCGAAAACGAGCAGAAAACATCGACTCTTATCGTCTTCCCCCTTGATCTCAACTCGATCCGTCATTCTCGCCGCCCATAACATGTTCAAAGCGTATGCAGAGCGGACGGAGTTACTGCTAGAAGACTGCCGTGCAGGCGCTGGTGCGTGGCTGCGACTGTCAACCAATGCGTCGGCTGGTGGCGTCGATATCCAGCAGCAGCTTGCGGCCAGTGTTGTGCAGCCCAGTGAAGACGCCACTACAGTGCCTATACACGTAGTATACGGAGTGTATACTCTGCTTAGCGGCCCATACTTAGCGGTCGTGACGGACTCACGCGTCGTGGGCTCGGGCCCGAATAGTGAAAAGATTTACTGCGTGTTGGAGCTAAAACTGTTGCCTGTAAGCATCGCTGCCCATCAGAGCTTCTTCAAGCACGCTAGTACTAGAGAGAAGCAAGATGAGCGCGAGTACTGCCGTATGCTCACTTCTGCACTGGCCTCGCGCACCTTTTACTTCAGCTACGACTTGGATCTGACTCTGTCGGCCCAGAAACGGGCGTCAGCGTCGTCTTCATCAGCAGCACAACGTCAGTCGCCACTGTATGTACGTGCAGAGGAAGATTTCTTTTGGAATAAGCCTGTGCTGGGCAATTTCATTGATTTGGAGCTCAGTGACTGGATTGTGCCAATCATTTCGGGCTTTGTAAAAGTTATTAAGAAGTGCGACGTCAATGGCCAACGCTGCGATATTTTATTCTTTACGAGACGGAGTTGGAGACGTTTAGGCACACGATTCAATGTACGAGGCATTGATAAGGACGGATGTGTAGCCAACTTTGCTGAGACGGAGATGCTGCTGGTCAAACCGACAAGGGGCGTGTGCTCGTACGTGCAGGTCCGAGGCAGTATTCCTCTGTATTGGGACCAGATGGTCACTTTGAAATACATGCCGCGAACGCGCTACGCCTTCTCGGGACACGCGAGTGTCGTGGATTGGAACGAATTGGCTTTCCGTGCACACATGGACAATCTCATCCAGCGATATGGACACATCACGTGTGTAAATCTCATCGACAAGACCGGCAAGAGTGCTACGGTACGCGACCAAGCACAACTCGGCTCGGCCTTCGGTAAATACGTCAAAAAGTACAACCAGCTCTCGAAATTAGGCGACGGAACCAGCTCCATAGGGTCTTCGGCGGCACCACCGATGCTGCTATCTGCTTCTCCTGCGTTTGACGCCATGTCGCCTCGTCAAAGCAAAATCATGTCGATCTCGCTATCCGCTGCACCGGAATCAAACGGAAGCATTGGACTTGCGCCATCGAACGGAGGGGGTTCTGCTGCAGGATCTCCTACCAATGCGTCCACAGCCAGCATCGACAAAGTATCTAGACCACCTGGCGTTTCAACCCTTCAGACATCGATATCGCTCCTTGCAAGAGAGGAACCGCTGCCGCAAATAAGTGTTCTATTGGCGCCAACGTCGATTTCACAACTTTTTGCAGAGCCTATTGCGTACGTGTGGTTCGACTTCCACCACGAGTGCCGCAAGATGGCATGGCAAAACCTATCGAAGCTCATGGCAGAGGTGAAGGAACAGTTCACGCAGTATGGATGGTTCGAGTGTGACGGTGAAGGACAACTTCTCTCACGACAGCGCGGCGTCTTTCGTGTAAACTGCATGGACAATCTAGATCGCACGAATGTGGTGATGAGTCTCTTTGCGCGGCGTACGGTACTTATGGCATTGCAGCTCTACCCGTCTAGCACCGAAATAGACAAGGGCAACAGTGTGCTGGATTCACCTTACAAGAGCTTTGAGGTCGTTTTTAAGAATGCATGGGCAGACAACGCAGACTATGTGAGCAGAATGTATGCTGGCACGGGTGCACTAAAGACAGACTTTACGCGCACAGGACGACGCACGATTGTAGGAGCTCTGCAAGACGGCGTAAATTCGGTGACGCGTTATTATCTTAACAATTACTCGGACGGCATTCGCCAAGATTCGTTCGATCTGCTTGTTGGAAACTTCACACCGGATAAGCGGGATGAGTCGCCATTTACTTTCCAGCAGCAGCACAGCCTCCTGAACATGATGATGGAGGCAGCATTGGCTACACTCGCAGTTATCAGTGTGTCACTCAGCATGCGCCTGGAATTGCCGGTGACGACTCGTGTGCGTGACGGCGTCATCGCAGCATTTGTGCTTTTGGCCGTGATAGGTTACCTCATCATAAAAAAGGGCAAGTTCCGTTCTATTGGAAGGCGATACGTTTGCAAGCCTGCCTTCAGCTCTAGCGGTTACATTCGCCGGAAAAATGTGTAGCGATCGTAGATGCGCGTTGATTACGATTGGCAAGCGTCGTTTGGGAGCGAAGAAGAACACGCAATATCAAAAATATACAGAACAAAGGACTTTACGACCCTTTAGTGGTCAATCCGCTGGAGAAGGACGGTCTGTCTTCGTTGTTCAAAGCTCTCCTTCTTCTCACATTTTTAGTGCTCGTGCTATCGATGTAGTTGGTATCCACACGAGCATCTTTCTCTATTGTCGCTTGACTACAACAATCGTACTTGTCTCGCGAACTGATCATCGAAATCATACCGCGCTTTGTTTATTATAGAGCGAAAGAAAAGCAGGTGCCAGCTGAGCCTCCTAATTATTAGTTTTCATTTGCATTTCAATGCATTATATAAGAGCATGCTCTTAGAACCGTTTTTCTAATCACAACCAGTTACCGACTTTCGATGCTGAAGGTGAGTGCATCCGAGAAAAAGTACATCGCCGAGGGCGTCGCCGCCGATGTGCGTGCGGACGGACGGGATCGTCTCTCGTATCGCAGTCTATCGCTAGAAACGTCGCTGCTGGCACAGTCGAACGGCTCAGCTCGTGCGTCTCTAGAGTCATCGGGTACCGATGTTCTAGCCTCCGTTAAGTTGGAAGTGGTTCCTCCTTTGCCTGAATCTCCGAACGCTGGCATTGTCCACGTCGCCATTTCTTGCTGTCCTTCCGTCTCGGCCAAACTATACGGTCGCGCTGTAGATGAGTTGAATGTGGAGCTGTCGCAGCTCATGACACGTCTGCTGTGCTCGTGCCCCAATACTGAGCTCGAGAAGTACTGTATCATTCCAGGAGAGAGCGTGTGGTCCATTAATATCGACGTGATGGTATTCGAGTCCAGTGGAAACTTGCCAGACGTCATCTCCATGGCCATCTACGCGGCACTCAACGACACGGTCTTTCCGTCCGTGCGTCTTGTGGGCGTGGAAGGTGAGGACAAGACTATCGAGGTGGACACGGATCCTGCAGCTGGTAAGCTCATGACAGCTCAGCATTGGCCTATTTGCGTGACACTCAGTAAGATCGGCGATTACTTTATTATGGACCCGCTACAGGAGGAGGAGCTGTGTACGACGGCGCAGATGAGTGTAGCCGTAAATCCCGAGGGAAGTGTCTGCGGTGTCCAAACGAGCGGAATGGGCGCCATTGAAATCGAGGAGATGCAACAGATTATTGATGAGGCGTGCGCACGATCGAAAGAGCTATTTAAACTGCTGCAGGAAGCTCTGCGCGAGCAGAGAGACAGAGACGTTAAAGCAGGATGTAGAGTAGAGCGCGTTGGCTTCCTGGGACAATAAAGCAATAATAGAGAGCCATTGCCTCGCTCCTTTTGAACGTGACCATTTGCAGTTGCGATTTATTCAAGTGTCATTTCTTTGCTGCTAATTAAAATCAACCTGCGCCGCTGTCGACACTTTCAGTCACCATTTCAGAAAGAAAATTCACGACGCGCAGCAAACGACCCTGATACCTTTCCAGCACTTCAATATTCAGCGATCGATTCATGAAACCGATCTGCTCCAGCTCGCTCAACTGGGCCTGCCATTTAATCTCTTGGTCTGCAGACTGTATGACAGGAATAACAGGCTCCATGGCGTGAATTGCAGGACCCGCAGTTGTGTGCATACTTTCATCAAGCCACTCTTCCAAAGTCTGTCGAGCTTCATTCCAAACACCGGGTAATTGCATTCGGGGCCGAGCAACTGATGCATGACCTGCACGTAATGCTTCTTCCGTAGTAGCAGGTTCATTATTATTGACTTCATCTGCTGCCGGTCTCTCAACAAATAAAGCTTCTTGTCGGCCATTTAAACCAACTTCTTGCAGCGTCTTCTCACCTTTTTCTACTCCAAACAGTCGACGTGGGTATGTAGCCGCCAGTCGAAAAAGCCGAGCGTCCTCGCCTGTAAGTGCCTCGACGAAATTAAACACGCTCCGTAGCGGAGACGAGTGTAAGAACCGGCGAGTTGCCTGCCCTTCAGGCATTCTGACCACCACCTTCACCGACTCGCGTTCTTCTGCAGCAGGTTCCGGTAACAAAGTCGCCATCTTGTTCGCTTTCCACCGCTCCTTTTCTTGCGCCAGTGCCACAATACGCGCCGCCTCTTCAGCCATTCGCTTCTCGGTTTCTTTCGCCTTAATTACAGCTTCGCATGGGATCATATCCACCTCAAGGTCTGTGTTAAGAATGTTGATAGCTCGCTCAGGTTTCAGTTCCGATACGAGCACTTCGAAGGTCTCTTTGCCATGTCGGATGAACAGTACGTCACTCTCCGTCAGCGTCGTGTGCGTCTTCAGCGAGCGCTCAAGCATGTGCTTAAAGTCAATCTGACGATCACCAAATCCGTTCCCTCTCGGCTGCAGACTCGCAAATTTTCCCTTCTCCAACCGCACGAAGCGCACCTGAATGCTGTCTGGTACCTCTGTAGCCTGTCTAAACAGCGACGCAGCGACCTTCGGCGGAAGCCCCACCGTTCCTTCATCCGCCACAAACTCGAGCACTCCTGCGTGTGTCTGTCTCTTTACCCTGGTATTGCCATTCGTTTGTGTGACCTGATCCATGAACGACAGCTCGAACGTGAACGCGCCGAGCTCCAGAGCGTTCTGCGGGTTGAGCTCCTCCAGTGCCGACACCGGCAGCGTTATCTTGTCGCCATCTCCACTTGTAGGAATGGGTCTCAGCTGCTGTAAGTACTTAATGCCACCCGTGACCCGCTGCTCCTCAAGCGCCTGCTGCTCCTGCCGCTCCAGTTCCGCGTTGCGCTGCACGCGCTTCTTTTTCTGCATCTTCTCCAGCTCCTCGTGAGCCATAGCAACCACTGCACGTTGCCGACGTTCCTTCTCAATCGTGCGCTTGACCTGCTCGCGCCGCTTGTTTTGCTCGCGGTTCCACTTGGCGTTGCGCGAATTCAGGTCCAGCTCCATGTCGTTTTGGGGAATCGAACTTCTTTTTCCGTGTAAAAGTAGAGATAGGGCACCTAAATTTTAGTCCCGATGGCTATGTTAATAATACGATATTGGTGAGTCTGTCGTGACAGAACACGCACGTGGGTGGACTCGCGATCTGTCAAGGACGCTGGGCCAGCGCCGGCTGCTTCCGCTTTGTAACCAACAACTACTTTCCATGAAAAACAGAAAAAAACGTCATGTCTGCAGGAAAGGACTTAATCATATTTCGGGTGGAGTTCTTTCCTGCAGACATGTGAGTCCTTCACTCCTTTGGCTAAGAAGGCAAGACCTGTGGCTGTTATTAAGCTGTTGAACAAACTGTTTGCTTGCACTAGCAGAAGCCCCATTCGAGCAGTAGATACTCTTCTTACAGCCAATACTTGTATCTTGGACAATATGCAGGCTGCTGTGCTACAGCTTCAACAAACACTGCCCTTTTACAGGCATATACACATGTAGAAACGTCGGTAAAATGTATTCATGTATTAATCATAGTCGCTCCCGAGGTCAATCCAATGTCCATGATCACTATTCACTCTCATTTACAGTTTCACATCGCTTGCATACGTCGTCCGATGATTTTATACTTCTACCTCAAATCGCTTGTTGCGGTTGTCCTGCATATTGGCATTATTCATACCAAAGTAATATCAAGGTGAAACCGTTTCTTCGCCAGAACCTGTCACGAACTCTCAGCATTCTCTTCAAACGGAAAGACAAGCTAGAGCTATCCTAGCGGTATTTGCAGGAACTTCAACTGCATTCGCAGGCTTGCCTTTGCTCTCTCTGGAACAACGATGGTGAGCGATGTTAGCGCACAGAAAATTGTGATCAAAAAGTTTGCAAGGGTGCAACATTGATAGGAGCGCTAATTATCTCCCTCCCAACCTTATCGAGATCTGATTGGTCAGAATGCCAAATGATAACATCTACAAAAATACTCTAAACGTCACAGTTTTGTCAATTATGAGGAACGTCCACATGGAATCCCTCAAAAAGGATGAAGCGATGAATATCAGAAGTGACACCAGCTTCACCTATAATGACAAACCCTTGTCAAGTAGATGACATGGTACTATACAGGAAGTCCCCTCCAATCTTAGCCCGTCCTCAAAATGTATGGCCGTTACTGACCTTACAACGCTGCGCGCTACTTCGTGTGTCCGGTATTATTACCAACCATCTCGACGATACCCAGCATCAACTTGTTGCTACCGAAAAGTCTGAGCACATTCGTACGGCTCTGGCTAAGCCACTTGGTCAATACTCGGCGTAAGTATGTCTTTAAGCCTCGTGACATTTATGTCACTGTTCGACAGGGATTCTTTGGACACCTGGGTCCCAGGATGAGAGGCTGTCACGCCTGACGCCATTACGGCAAGGGAGACTCTCGAACAGAGGTTCTTGACTCCCTCTGACTGCTTCTCGTAAGTATAAAGAGCATCTATACGCTCAGGCGCAGGTGTCTCTGTATCGGGGAAGAATCCATTCCAATTGTTTTGGTACCAGGTAAAATCCGTGACGACGACGACAATTTCTTCGTCAGATGAGTTCAGAATGCACGTCATCTTCGTGGCATATATGCTCCTTGAGCTAGTGCTTCTGAAGTTGGTCCTTGTCTTGAGTGCAAGCTTCATTTTGACTTCGCGAGGTACAAGCAAAACGTTAGCTATCTGTGGCATATCGTCCTAGGACAAATGATCCAGCCAAACGTGCTCCTCTAAGCATCCGAACACCGCACATCAGTACTCCTGCTGCCGCAGCAGCCTCGGATCAGCAGTTTCTGTCAGTCCTTTTGTGGTCAAGGCTGGCAACATCGAGCAAGTATTCATCGTTTCTACCGCCGAAGCTGCCAGTGAAGAGGTTCTGGAGACCCGTATATAAAGAGTGGGGCCTAAATTAGTGCGGAAGGGCACAGTCTTGGAGTGCTCTCGGTGCTTTAGGCAATCCTGTTTCGATATCGCCCGTGAGTATGTCAATATTTTCCGGACAAAACCCCGCTTAACTTCCAGCGGATCGTGGAGCGCGGTACGAGATTAATCTCGTTATTGTGCATTCTTCCACAAACTGAACGACGCTACAATTCCTGCTCAAACGCCAATCCCGCGCAAAGACATGGTGTCAAATTCCATGTCCGAGAGCGTGATCTGTAGCGCCATAGATCTGACAGACGGCTTTTATCAGATCCTGATGCGAGACAGTGACATTTCGCTTACTGCAGTTATCACCTCAAGCGGGATGCTTTGGGAATGATAGTTATGCCACATGACCTCAAGAACGCTCCTGCCACGCTCAACCAGATGGTTACACAGGTACTTCGCCTAACTTCGTGACAAGCTATTTCGACGAGATTTGTGTTCACAGCCGCGCTGAGAATCGACTCAGCGCTATGGAAGTACACCTTCGACACTTGAAGCAGGTGTCCCAGTTGATGCGCGAAAACAAACTGTATGCGAATTTGAAGAAGTGTCTTCTGTGCTCCCAATATTCCGGTACTCGGATGCTATGTTAGCAAGGAAGGTGTCCACGCTGGTCATGGGAAGGTTGCATCAATCTGTTCCTGGCCAGCTCCCAGGAACCCTTGCGTCAATGTCTCGGTCTGGCAAATCATCCTTGCATAAGTATACGAAGAATTATGCCGGGCTAATTCAGCTATGATCGACGCTACTCAAGAGAGATGCTGTATGATTGTGGAGTACAGAACGTCAATTTTCCTTCAACTCCGTCAAGGTAAGCTTGTCTAACGCATCGGTGCTGATGTTACCTGATGATTCCAAGCCGTTTCACATTGTTTGCGACGAGCAATTTCGCAATCGAATGCGCCCTTATGCAGCTCAATGACGAAGGTCGCGAGCTCGTCGTGAAGTTCCAGTCACGACAGATGAAGCCAGCTAAGAAAAACTATTCTGTGCATAACAAGGAACTGGTGGCAATGCGTTACGGTCTGATCAAGTTCAGTGTGTATTTACTAGAAAATGTTTTCGACCAACACGATCACGCCTCATTGCGTACCGCCGTCAAGGGTCCTCACTTGTTTGTCACAGCGTATGACTCGTTGGTTGTCGTTCTTTGCCACTTACCACTTCGTCGTGCATTACAAGCCCGGTAAGAGCAATACTCTTGGGGTGACGCACTGTCTTATCGCCCAGACTATAATCGACGACGCGACATGGGTCATCCGACTGAAAATGATAACGGCGATGATAATTGTGTGTGCTGCATTCTGCTGGGACTCAATGCGATGATTTCGCAACCCATGCTTCCGGTTCGGACTCAGATCACTGAGGCGTACGCCAACGATCTAGTACATGCGGGAATAATTAATCATCTTTGCGACCCAAGTGAGAAATCTCTCGTGAAGCTAACGAAACCGACGCGCGACAACATCAAGCATTACGCAATCGATGATCCGCTGTACGTATGCGATGAACGTCTTCCATTTCTCCGCGTGTCGTCAACCCTGCAGAGGACGACCTTCAAGCCCGTCTGGTTTGTGAGTTCTACGACACTCCTGCCGATTGTCACGTCGGTCGTGAAAAGACGTTCACGGCCATATCTCGCGCATTTATACGTACATTCAGAAATGGGTACGCTCCTGTCAAACATGCCAGCGTGTGAAGCCCACGCCTTCTTTGCAAGCTCCATGACGTCCGCTTCCCATTGTCACGGTGCTTGGCGCTCTGTCAACATGGACTTTGTCTTTGGCCTTCCACCTGCTGGACACAAACGCACGGGCAAACTGGTTCTTATCGATAGATTCAGCAAAATGGTGCATTTTGCTCCAGTCTCCGCGCATGTGACGGCGAAGACGACCGCAAAGATCTTCATCGATCTCATCTTCCGTATTGAAATTCATTGTTTCTGATCGTGACTGCGTTTCACTTCGGCTTTTTGTGATCAGCTCTTTCAACTATTAAGCACGCAGTTGCTTGCGTCTACGGCAGCCCATCCAGAGACGGGTGGTCAAAACGAGTACTTGAAGACGTTCTGCGCAGTTATGCGACATCGTTCACGTCGTGGAGTTACTTGCCGAATTTGCAAACAACAATGTCGTGCATGCGTCAACAGGGTTGACGTCATTTTTGTAACAACGCGAGGCACTCTCGCGTTCCGGCGCTTTTGCTCCTTGGCCTCGAAACATCCAGTCTTCAACTGTCGATGACGTTGCGCCGAACTTTCGATAATTGAATCTGAAACACATAGCGTTGCAACTTTTGCCGTTAATTTTGTGCATTTCGGGCCCTGACGTGATGCATTCCATCGCGTCTCTCGCTACTAAATTTTCTCCTAAAGAATACACTTCGTCTATAAGCTCTGCCGCAGTAACGAGCTTCTGCTATAACGACACGCGTTTTGTGCGTGGTGCACTCCAAGAGGCAGTCGATAAGCGGAAGGAAAACGCAGACGGAAGAGGTCGGAAAAACACAAGCGCATTTCGCCGTTTCATGTTAGGCGACAGCATTTAGTTGTCGACTAGTAGACTGCCTAGTACAGCAGTAACAAACTTGGGCGTCACTGCTGTACAAACCGCTTGCTTTACGCTGTTCTCTCAGAAACGCTTCATAACTCGTCATGAACTTATCCGGCAAGTTGCGGACCGCAAGGATGCACTTGCAAATACAGTGCCTTGTGCTTATCCCATCGCTGTGGGAACATGGACGGAGATGCCACCCGACGGTAGTTCGAGAAGAAGCTGCTCGCGCTCACCTGTATCCAGCTTCCAATGTTGACCTGCTAGTCCATGTCAACAAATGCCCTGGCAGTAAAGCTGCACGTGCCACCACGAAAATAGAGCATTCCACGAGCGAGAAAGCATGCGATTGCGTGACGCCTTAGCAGCATGAGTCTAGCCTTCCTGCTTAATTTCCCACATAACAGTGTCGACCCAAGAAATCCCGTGCGTCCGTCTTTTCCGGCACTGCAATTGGTGCATCGCAAGTTTCTAGCTGTGGCCAGTGTGGCTCCGGGGCGCTTGCAGCTCAACGTAAAATGCGGTAGAGAAATCCACGTGCACTCAGACAACCAAACGTCAGATACGAGCTCAAAGTCGTTGTGGACAGGGCAAGAGGAAAGGTTTTCAGCTTTTCGAAAGCCCGAGTACGTCCTCGCAGAAGACGTTTACAGTCTCTTTATCGCTTCATTTTCGCCGCCAATGAATGGCGTATAGGGGCCTGTAGGGGTCAGTCCAAGTTCCATCAGTGACAGCACAGCAAACAACTTCCAGTTGGCGTTCTTCGAATCTGTGTCGATCCCAGCCCATGATGTTAGCAGCATGCTGTCATGTTGTCTAAGCAATGCAATCAACTCATTCGCACTGAACACCGCCTCACTCGAGAGCGAAGCGGTGTTGCAATGGGAACTGCCGGCTGTGCCGTTTTGTCCGTAAAAAAACAGCAGCCGCTCTGGGGTGGACACCTTTCTTGTCGATCATCTTGAGCGGGTCGTAGTGTGACCTCGGAAAAGGACTGTACTGTGGTCTTTGCACTCGACGGCGTAAGGCATAACGCCGTCTCGAAGAAAAGGCCGTTGAAGCACTACACCGCCATAACCGTAGCCACCAGCACCCGTACAGAAATTCCAATTGCATCTGCATCTGTTGTCGTTGGAGCTCTCGTAGTCTGCTGACGTCGTCGGTTTCGGACTCTGCTGCTAGTGATCGGTCGACAGCGGAACGCATTCCGAGTCGTAGCTGCGGTACTTTGCCTGTACTTCCTGGTCATACGCGGCTGCAGAGGAGAACGGCAGAGCAGTGGCGGACTTGGACGCGTACCGTTAGAACTTTTGCAGCAGAATATTGAGACGACGATGCGACCCCTGTTCTGCATACTGCAGCGCTATAAGCATCTGCGTCGCACGTGGTAGGAAGCACAAACCTGTACTGCTGCCGCTAGCTTGTAAAATTAGAAGAGGAAACCGAACAACGCTGAGACGCCAAACCAAAGACTCACATCAACATTTAGTGCGTCGTAGCAGCACCAAAGGCTAGCGATATGGGACCTGTGCAACCGTTGGCGGCTTACTGAGGCTGCACGACGTCGGATAAAATCGAGTTTGCCCTCAAACGATTGCATCGGTCATGACGGTCTCGTTTGCAATATCTTTCTGCGGCGATGTCTTCTTTTCTCTCGAATCGAGATCCGTCGTCATTGTTATTCTCTCCACTCCGCCTTTGCATGTGGCGATTGGCTTGAGGACACGTCTATCTGCAGCAAGCACGACATGAATCCCAGGAGAGTATTTCGAAGACACGCAGAGAAACTCATTATCACCAAGCTATGCGATCTCGCAAGTATACATCGACCGCTGTCAAATGCCAAGCATACAAGCGGTGTTGTGCAAACATTCGCATTTCTCGCTATCTTCGGAATGATGAGCGCCAGCATTGTCTCCCAAAAGCTCGACTGAGTGCCGTCATCCAACAGTCTCACCAGCACTTACTCCAGTATCAAACACACTCCGTCACTGCTTCAATAGCAAGCTGTAGATTAGAGCGTAGCGTCGTCTACAGCAGCTGACGGCGTTCAAAGTAGTCACGGATAGCGCGAATGTCATTAGGGGATGTCCGGCAGCAGTCGCCAAAAAAACGCGCGCCGGCATCGTACCATTTGGGCAATAACTCTTCCCAGGAGCTCGGGCCATCGCCGCTATCAGCTGAAAGCCATTTTTGTTCACTCCATTCTATTCCTCTCCGCTATTCGGGTAAACTGCCTTAGGCCAAGGACAGTTTAATTCGTGCAGCAGACTTTCTACGTGCTGCGGCGGTGTGCAGTTGATACCAACAGCAACCAGCTGTGACCGGTTTTTGAGTTTGGACAGTATCTCGGAGACATGAGCAATCGGCTCACCACTGTTAAGTTCCGTTCCATTGCGACAGGCCACCGCAACAATGGCGTGAGCAGTCGGGAACTCGTTCAACAGGTCTACAAACGCCTCCACCTCCACGAAGCACGGAATCGTCTCACAAATGAGCAAGTCAACGGGTGCGTAGTTGGTGAAGAAGGCAAAGCGGTGCTTGTGCCACGCCACGAGCTGCTCCTTGCTCTTGCTGTAGTCACCACGGTATTCCTGTCAAGAACCAGCCAAGTTCGTGAGTCGCCACTTTCTCATCTTCTTGGTGTATCTTCTGACAGCTAACTCACCGATCCGTCAGCCAACGCAGCGCCGTAGCAGCCGATACTGGCACCCACTAGGGGCTTTATGTGTTGGCTCTGGTCAATTTCGTTCCATGCAGCGTCGCGTGCGTGCACGCCAAGGTCGATACTCCTCGCAAAGAGCTTCTCAACGTCCTCAATCAATGTCACGCCCTCACGCTTGAACCCGTCAGCCGAAGCCTGATAACTGGTGGTGGTTGCAACGTCCGCCCCTGCTAGAAAGTAGGTCTTGTGGACGTTCACAACCACTTGTTGCAGGTGTGCATTGCTGTCCAGCAGCAAAGACGCTGACCACAAGCTATTGGTACTGAGATCTACGCGTGGATCCTTCTCCAATTCAGTGGCAAATCCTCCATCCAATACAATGAGGCGGCTTTTGTCGGCCACAAGCTGCTTCAGACCAGTCAACGCCATGTGCGACGTCAAGATATGTGTGACGTGTGAACGGATTCGATGGTTCCTAAGAGTTGAGGCATATGATTGGTAGAAAAAAACATTGACAAGTCCACCGTGACACAATGACGAGCAAACCTCAACCACATGACATCCGTCCCAATTTAAATCGAATAAAAAGATAATGGTGGAGAACGGACATCAAGCGCTACTTTTAGCTGGACCTCAGTCATCAAGTTCCAGTGTAAGTCTTAGGTCGCTAAGGACCCCTCCAGTCGACAGAAGAGATTGCGATTTTTGTCATGTGTCAGACAAAGTTGGATTGCAAAACGCCACTAGTACCTTCAGTACAGACTGAACACTCACTGTGGCAGCCCAAACTCATGTACCTCATTAGCAACGCGTGGACGTCTGCACAGAGCAATTTCCTGACCATATTCTACCAGCAGACGGCGCACTTTACGAAAGTGCAGATCGGCTTCTTGCAGACACTTCCTTGCTTGTGCACCATGCTGGCCCCACCATTCTGGGGTGTCGTGGCCGATCACATCCAGAACCAGCGACTTATCCACGTTTTTTGTATCGTTACGGGCGCGTTGCTTATGTTTGCGGTGCGCTTCTTTTACTGGTCTTTTGACTGGATGATCGTCGTTATCATTGTGTCCAACTTCCAGGTGGGTCCGACCGGGTCGTTGTTGGATCACACAGTGCTCAATCTTCTAGACAAGGTCGGCGGCGAGTACGGCAAGCAGCGGCTATTTGGTGCGCTCGGCTACGGTGTTGGGGCCTATGTCACGGGCCTAGTTGTGGCTGTCGCTGGCATCTCGTGGTCGTTCAATGTCAGTTTGATGCTCGGTCTCACGTCTCTGTTTGTACTGCGCACGATTCCTCCGATGCAGCACCATCGACTGTTGAATGACACTTTGGAATATGGCGCGGTGAAGATGCCGTCGTTCATGGACAATATCCGACTGATCTGTGGGATGGTGGACGTGCTCGTGTTGTTTGGCGTGGTGTTCCTTATGGGGCTCATGTACGGAGTACTGTCTAGCTTCCTTACACTAAACCTGTATAACCTTTCGGATCAGAACGCACAGATTGTTGGTATTGCCATCATGTGTGAAACAGCATCGGAATTGCCCGCCTTCTTCTTCTCCCACAAGATCATTCATCGGTTCGGCATTGTGAATGTACTGCTGCTATCGATTATGGGCTACGCTCTGCGTGTGTCCTACTACGCCGTCATGACCAATGCATGGGGTGCAATCCCTTTTGAGTTCCTACACGGCGTCACGTATGGATTGGCATGGGCAGCATGCACACAATATGTCTACTCAGCAGCTCCTCCTGGTTGTCAAGGGACTATTATGGGCGTATTAAATGCGGTGCAAAATGGTCTCGCACGTGGAACGGGAACGCTCATTGGCGGCTACTTCTATGAACACTACGGTGCTCGTACTATGTGGCTCGTTACAGACCTCGGAGTGCCTCTTGCACTCATTGGTCTATGTGTTTTTGCGCGCCTCAAGAGCAAAACTGACGTGGTGAATAAGAAACTCCTGGAAGAAGCTGAACTCTTTTCGCCACATGTTGGGAATCCCCAAGGGCTCCAGAACCCGAGCTTTGATGAGATTTCATAGACTTTTTTTATATGCTACGTTCGATTTGTATTCTGCATATAATATCATAAAGACTCTTTTTTAGTAAGGGAGGCGTTATTTTATCAGCTATCTTTTTTGGTAACCATCAACCATCCCAAATTTAATTAAAATGGTCAGAAGGTTCCGCACCCCTTTTTTCGACGTCGTTGCACCACCTCCGCAGGTTGCCTTTGCATCCGTAAGCGCTGCAAATAATGCCCATGCACAGCAGTAAGGTTGCGTTGTTGTAATCAAACACACAGAAAGGATCGGCAGTAAGAAAGACGGTGATGTCAATTTTATTAAATTATCTGCTTGACCATGTCTTGGTTGTCCCAGAGGCCGGTAGTCACAATCCTATGCAAGTTCAGACACGTGACCGGCCAGCGGGGTCAAAAACACAGAGACTTCTATTACAGTTTGAGCATGTTGCCGCTGTTTTGAAACGATGCAATGTCAGATTTGCCAACAGACACGTCATACTTGTCGTATGTAGAAGCACCAAATTAGAAGTCCAAAATATGTAAAAACCATGACGGTTTAAGTTTTTTGCTCCGATTTGCATTCTGACCAATCAGATCTCAACATATTTGGGATGGTTGATACATAACGCCTCCCTTTTAGTAATCACAAGCTTTTATGGTCTGCTCTGATTAACCAATCGTCGATCAATTCTTTCCAGAGAGTCACACATGACGGACGCAGACGATGTCGACCTCGTAAACTTTGCGTCGTCTTTATTGGACGTTGTCGGTGCCGATTCAGATCTTCCAGAAGCAACATTAGATGCTGCTACACTTGATGCAGTGCACGCAGCTATCAACGCTCCATCAAACCTCGATCCAGAGTCGATTTCAACGAATACTTTGTCTCTAGAGCTACCACCACCAGTCAGTGAGGACCTAATCGAGCCCATTTTAACTGAACATGGTCCAAAAAATGGTAACGACGACACTGTGCAAATTCTTATGTGGTTTCGACGTGATCTTCGTCTCCATGACAATTTCGCACTTACTGAAGCGCTGCAATTGGTGAAGCAGCAGGAGGAAAAGATGACACAGCATTTGGGCTACAAGGTCATCTTTATCCCACTTTACATTGTGCATCGTCCCAAAATTATGTTGTGTGGAGTCAACCGCTTCCAGTTTATGCTGGAGAGCGTATCGGATTTGGCTGATGCATTGGCAGCTCGTGGGTCACGCCTTGTGGTAGCTCGAGGAGACGGCAAGCAAGTGCTACGGCGGTTGTTGCCGGCGTGGCGTATTACGCACCTATTCTTTGATGCAGCAAGTGAACCTTTCGCTATTGAACGAGACAAACGTGTAGTAGCTTTGGCAACACAACTCGGTGTCAAAACACATGTGACACATGGGTACACACTCTACGACTTGGATGCAGTTATTGCAGGGAACGGAGGAGAACCACCCAAAACGTACACGGCTTTCCTTCGGGCGTTGGCTGTGCATCCGAAGCCTCCAAAACCACTACTGACACCGAGACAAGTTCCTGCTCCTGCGTTCTTGCCGAGTCAGTTGTATCAGCAAGTTGTGGATTACTGGAAAAATCGTGTCAAGCCTGACAGAGTAGATGGGGAAGAGGAGAAGACGGAAGACGAGGCAGAGATAGACACCTTCGAAGAAATAGCCAAGCACCTTGAAGAGATTGCGGGTTCTGAGCAGCAGTTTACGCTTCCCGAAGTGACGGACTTTGGTTACGATGCACCTGAGCGACACTCTTTTATCTACGGTGGCGAGCAAATATCACTGAGCATTCTGCGTAACTATTGTCACAATGAAGGCCGCGTGGTTAAGTTTGAGAAGCCCAAAACGTCTCCAGCACAGACGACACCGTCTGCATCGACAACATCGCTAAGCCCGTACTTATATTTTGGTTGCATCAGTCCGCGGACATTCTTGTACCACGTTCGAGGGATTCAAGAGCACCATGCCAAGGCGCTCTCAGCTACACCTGTGAGCTTGGATGGTCAGCTTCTTTGGCGTGAATTCTTTCATTGCCATGGCCTTGCCAATCCGCATTTTGACAAAATGGAGGAGAGCCCTACTTGCCTCCAAATTGATTGGAGATGGCATACAATTCCACAAAAGGAAGAGGATATGACTGATGATGACAAGCTCGCGCGATCCCAGTTTAAGGCGTGGACAAATGGTCAAACTGGTTTCCCGTGGATCGACGCCATTATGATCCAGCTTAAGGAGGAAGGGTGGATGCATCATCTAGCACGTCACTCGGTAGCATGCTTTCTTACTCGTGGCGATCTATACATTTCTTGGGTACGTGGGCTTGAAGTTTTCCAGGAACGTCTGATCGATCACGACTGGAGTATTAACGCCGGTAACTGGCTTTGGCTTAGCAGCAGCTATTTTTTCACAGCCTACTTCCGTGTATACTCGCCGTCAACATTTGGCAAGAAATGGGACCCCGACGGTCTGTTTATTCGCAAGTACGTGCCGGCACTGAGCAAGATGCCAGTCAAGTATATCTATGAACCCTGGAAAGCACCCATGAGTGTCCAACACGCTGCAGGCTGCCTCATTGGAAAAGAATATCCTTTTCCCATTGTGGATCACAAGATCGCAATGCGTCGGTGCATGGTGGGCATGAAAAAGTCATATGCCATCGGCGCGTACGGAACACCACCGGTACCACGACCACTCACCAGCCCGACCAACAAACGTGCGCGTGCAAATTCGTCGAGCTCGTCGGAAACATCCGAAGATTGAACGCTATAATGGAAACGACTGCTTCAGCACATATAGTTGTTATTCCCGTTAGTTTTAATCGATGCTTGTAGACATGTTCTCCGCAAAGACGGAAGTGATTTATGATGATGTGCGATGGCGAGAAGCTCTATGGCGTGACGAAGTCCGTCAACTCCTTTAAATATATTATACGCAGGGCGGTAACAGCAAAGTCGACCGCACGGCTGCGATTGTAAATGTTTTATCATGTACGCTTGGGAGCTGAAAGCAAGAGAGTGGCCAAGTGCTGCTTTGCCGTTAAAGCGGAACTGATGACCACACGGCAGTTCGAGCGGCGCAATCGTCTTCTCTCGAGAAAGTCACACGATTCCAGCCCATGCCAACGACGCAAGATGTCTCGGGCCTGAAGCGGTTGGTTATTTTGATTAAAGAGTCCCACACCAGCATGGGCAAGCTTGCTGCAAGGCACACCCATGCGGGGCCCTAGTAATGCCGTAGCACGTCGCTGATGGATCGGAGACTTTGGCGGCGTAGTGTACGGTCACGTTAGCTGCAGCTACATGATTTGCACATGGTTTTGCATCCTGAGCTTTACCCTGAAATGAAGATGTGAGAGCAGGAAGATGTTGCCGACATAAAGATTTTTCCTTTTACTGAACCCGCTGGAAGGTGGTAGCAAGCGGGCAAAAAAATTGCATGCAAACTGCATTGACAGCCTGCATACATATTCGTCCTGACGGTAAGCGTCGTCATCTTGGACACGGCAAACACCGTATGGTAGACGTCAAGTTGAGGGCAGACTGTCTCCTCACTGTTGCTAGGGATCCACTGCATCAGAACCACCACGATGCCGATCGCAACCGTAATGCAGCCTTACTGTTCCTTGCATATGCTTCTGCAGACTACGAATATTTAGATAATTCACGAACAATTAGGCGTTATTCTGCAAGCTCAATACAAGATTACTACATTGGCACCAAGGGTGCGTTACGATTCGTTCGTAGGCTCTGCGCTATCTGTCTGAACTTACTCTGACTCGTTGCCTCTCCTGACGAAAGCACCTCTAGTTTTGGCCCGTCTCCCTAGTGCCACGTTGGACAAGACCCGGCGCTGAACTTGACCTCCGCTGAGGCAAATCAAGTGAAGATGATCCGTACATCAACTGTTGACGTGACTGTTTCAAAATATTTCGCCACTGCGCTCGTGGTCATCTTGCACAAGTAGGAAGCACACCAAAAGCGGAAAGCTTCTCAATGTTAAACTCATCGGCACCAGCTTGTGCGATGCTGGCTCGCTGCTAAGAGCTGATGTGTTCATGAGACACCGCAGTCGATTGCAAGCGCCGTCGCACCTGTCGGCGAACTCCTTGGAGAATTGCCAGCGGGAAATGGGATGCAGATACAGGCACGCAGCACGTGTGCGCGAGCGCAGCAAGCGAAACACATCGCCGAATAGAATCGTATCTAGTAATGCACCACCCGCACCGTCACCTCCATTTGGTACCGCTGTTGTCTGGTCCGAGATTTGCTTTTGTTGAAGCGAACAAAAAGCAAAAATGAGCGTTTTGTATGCGGCACCGGCCCGGCTCGGAATTGTTATACCAGGGCGTGACTGTGGAGAAATGGCGGTGACTGCCTCCTCAGAGATCGTTACACGCTGCACGACACGGCAGCGTCCACGTGATCTTCAAAATGAATGATGTGCGATTTTGTTTGCAGTGATTGGCAAACTGCTTCAGCTCGGATCGGAGCTGCTGTGTCGTCGTCCGTTCATGGCCGAAACAAGGCAATCCATCGCAAGTCAAAGCCAGCTACTCAAGTTTTTTTCAAATCAATCCACTTGATCTGATCCTTCCTCGCTCGCGGCCCAGCCCGCTGCCATGCTTTTTTTTTTGCCATCTTCTGATGAAAAGCGGCAACTGCAACTTGTTGCACTATCTGATGGAGTCTGAGGATCCGCTCAAATGGACGACGTCTCTTGCGCTCTGAGATCGTCCCACGGTGATCATTACTCACAGGCCAGGCATAGGACGAATGCAGTGCAGTATGCTATGTCATATCAGACAGCGGACCTGAGCCGCGAGCTCAACTCGAATACCAGCGTCGCGCTGTCAGTGGCAGTAGCGGATAAGAGAAACGCGAGCCACATGCAGCAGCTCAAGGTAACTAGCCACGGAATATTTGGTCGGGATGGCTGGGTTAACCACGACAAGACTGGGTTGAAATGTGCTGCTGGACGAGGGTCATCCTGCGAGCTCCGATCAACGGAGTGCGTCACAGTACATGAGACCGCTACGTCGCTAGCTGCAGCGCTGTCACTGGACCCACTGGACTTCCGCCAGCGAGCCTGCTGCGAGGCTTGATTTGCAGGGAGCAGCTTGACCATGCATCCTGTGTACGCCTGCTTTTTATTGTCCTCACGTTCTCAGCTTGAGAGACGCAAACTGTGTGCAGCGAGCCTTGTGACGCCGATTGTCAGCTCCGAGGCTGTTGCTTGTCACTGAGTTTGCTGAAAGGAAGGTTGTCTTATTTTCGAGCCGTCCATCGCAACCGCAGCGTCTGCAGCGCTCTGGGCGGCACAGCAAGTTGCTACCAGCAACGGCGTGAAAAGTGGAAGGATAGGCAAGTGTACATGTACATGCGTTGTTGCTGCTTGGACCACTTGGCGCCTGCCCATGGTTAAAATCTTCGAAACTGCTCGTGAGCGGGCATAGCCCAGACGGCAGGAAAAAAGTGCGGAGACGTCTTCTTGTCTGCCTGTCACGGTTCGCTACTCTTTCGCTCACTTTTGCTTTTCCGGAGCAGAGGAGACCTTAGCGTGGCGAACAGCAAGCAAAAGCCACCACCACAACCCGCAAAAGCACCTTAGCCATCACGAGCGAGCTACCGTTAGACGCTCTTTCCATGGAAATCACGGTACGCGTCGAAGTCCAATACCACGCGCCGGCCAACGCCATCACGCGCGACGTGCTCGAGATGTTCCGGTCCACGACGTGGGTGCGGTTTATGATGCGCTTCGTGTCACCGCGGCTCAAAAGCTCGTCGCCTGCAGACCAGGCCATCCTAGACGAGCTCGAGAGCCAGGAGACCACAGAGGTGCACAAGGGTGAGGAGTGCGTCATTTGCATGAGCGAGAACCCGTGTGACGGCCACGTGGCGCTGCCCTGCAGCCACACATTCCACTACCCGTGCATCTCGTTCTGGCTTCAGAGCCAGAGCACGTGCCCGGTGTGCCGCTTCCAGTTTCCCAAGGCCTTTACGGGCAAGTACGCCGTGCTGAAGCTCAAGTCGTCCATGGTGCTTGCCGAGGAGCAGGCCAAGATGCCGCGTGCTGAGCTGCTCGCACTCGACATCGGGAAGGAGGCTGTGCGTGCCGTCGTGAGCGTCACCCTCGTCAAGGTTGCGGCCGAGGGGGATGATGAGGAGTTCCCGTGCGAGCTGAGCGCCTGGATGCTCGACCCCTCGACAGGAGAGACCTTTTCCGAGCTGGACTGTATATTACAAACCGCGTAGCATCAGCAGTTAGATGCCACAACATTACAGCAAACCTAGGTACGACGACGAAGACGACCAGCAGCAAGTCGTTCGAATCCCTTTTGAAGGAAAGGAGAGGACACATGTAGGTATTTATCAGAAGAAGGACGAGGGGTGAACCAAATGAACACACGCACGATTATAAAGCATACCTCAATTCAAAGTGTTGATGTCAATTTGAACTGACGAGACACTCACTAACCGACGTAGCGTGGAGCAAAAGTTGAGTTTTGATGCCTATAACTGGACTCTTCTCGACTGAAATGATAACGTTTGCCTGATTGCCACACCGACACCAGCATAATCAAATTGGTGGACAGTCGACATCCTCATGACCATCTATCTTACCGAGAACAAAACCCGAGCAATTTACATCGAGCACTTATGACCTGCACACAGACGGCCACGACCATCGCGTAGGTGTTTGTACCGCTCGTCTTACTAATATGTTTACATGCGCAGCTGCTTGGCAACATCTGTCGGCTCAAACTGCTTGACACTGAGATAGGTGCGTGCAACTTGAAAACCACTGCCAATATCTATTTGAGTTTGTAATGCGATGATCTGTGATATAGTGAGCACGACAGTATTGTTCAAGACGTGACAGGTTAAAAGATATATTTTATATTAAAAATAAAAAGGTACCATTCCTGGCATAACATGTACGAGTGTACCGGTAGCTCATCGGTGATGGCTCACTTACTGTACCGGTAGCGTCTCGGTTCCGAATACGCAAGTAAGTATTCATCTGGTCCTCTTCTTTGTTTAAGTATCTCTTCCACCCACCACCCATTTCGTATCACGAAACGTTGCTACGACATTCCACACGTCGATATTTTCTTACGTGTGACTCGATGACAGTGGCAACAGCACTAGCAACGAGTTTTCCACGTGGTAAGAAGCCCAAAACTTCAAGTTCAAAGGCTCTCACGTCTGGAACTGCATCGGGTAAGGCGTTATTCGGCAAGCGCGGATTGGCCGCAACATTAGCTGAGGAGCAGCCAAGCAAGAAGAAGGCGAAGAAAGTGTCGGTATTTCATACCGACAAGAAGAACAGCAGCAGCAATGACAAGTTGACAGCTGTTAAGGCTTCACTCGTGAGCTTCAAGACATTGCGCAAGGGCATGCTGCTGCTGGGCTGTGTACGCCAAATCACAGACGGCCAGGACCTAATGATTAGTCTACCTAACAAATTAAACGGAATAGTGACTCTATCCGAGTGTTCGGATGAGTTTTATGAGCTCATACAGAGTCATAAACAGCAGAAGATGCAGCAGGATGAGGACCACCAGCTGCCACAGCTCAGTTCGATTTTCCAGATTGGCCAATTCGTGTCCGGCGTGGTATTAGCCACGTCCAAAGTAGACAAACGGAAACAGATTCAGCTGTCGCTACGCACGTCATTAGTTCATGCAGAGCTTGGCCCTAGCAGTCTTGTTAAAGGTGCCTCGCTGCACGCTACAGTGTCGTCCGTTGAGGACCACGGTGCTATTGTCAATGTCGGTATCCGTGGCGTGCACGCCTTTGTGCCCCGTAAAGAGCTCGTGACATCCGTGCTCAAAGGCCAACACTTTTTTGTTAGTGTGCTGTCCATGAACACTCACACCAACACGGCTACTGTGACAACCGACCGGAGTCAGGTTGTCAAGGCGGTCACGCGGGGTGACTCGTTCACACTAAAGCAGCTTGTGCCAGGCATGCTGCTCAACATCCGCGTTGAAGATGTCCTGGAGAACGGCCTGAGTGTCGCGTTCCTGACTTTTTTCACAGCAACCGTTGAGCAGAACCATATGAGTCTGCCCTGTGAGCGAGGCTGGGAGGAATCCTACCGCAAGGGTATGAAGGCTCGTGCACGTATCATAACCATCAACTACGTTGCCAAGCAGATTACGCTGTCGATGGCCCCGCATGTGGTGCACTTACAAGTGCCGGAGGCGCCCTTTTTGGTGGGCGACATTGTTGAAAAGGCCACCATCGAGCGAATTGACGCCGGTGTTGGAATGTTGTTGTCGCTAAAGAGCAAGGACGAAGACGTCAAGATGGAGGATGCCAGCGAGAAGAAGGAATCGACCATAAACACAAAATGGAAAGCTTTTGCCCCCGGATATGTGCATATTTCCAATGTCTCCGACAAGCGCATCGACAAGCTTGAGAAGAAGTTCACTCTGGGATCCAGCATCAAGTGCCGTGTGCTTGGCTTTTCGCCTTTCGACGCCATTGTAAGCGTGAGCTGCAAGGAACACTCGATTTCGCAGACTGTGCTGCGTCACAAGGACATTAAGCCCGGAGCCAAAGTTAGCGGCAAAATTCTGTCCGTTGAGCCGTGGGGTATTTTGTTGGAGATCAGCGAGGGTGTGCGTGGCCTGGTGACTCCGCAGCATATGACGGCTTTTTTGCTGAACAAGAAAACCAACAACAATGACAAGTACATGGTCGGCAAGACCGTGAGCGCTCGTGTGCTGCATGTAGACCATGAAGCAAAGAAGACGTTCTTGACCATGAAGTCGGGATTACTGGCTTCGGAGCTTCCCATCCTCAGCTCCTTCGAGGAAGCGACGATGGGCTTCATTGCTCACGGTTTCATCACAAAAATTGCTGAATACGGTGTCATTGTTACTTTCTACAATAATGTGTACGGTCTGGTGCCTATGGGTGTACTCCAGCAGGCTGGCATTACCAATCTCGAGGAAGCTTATGCCCTTGGTCAAGTGGTGAAAGCGCGCGTGACACGTTGTGATGCCGGTAAGAAGCGATTGATGCTGTCATTCGATACGACGTCAAAAAGCTTGGGCAACAAACCGACTGTCGCCCTGGAAAGTGTTATGAAGCTGGTGGGAACGACGATCAGTAATGTCATCATTACAGACGTAGAGTCCACGTGCTTCCGCGTGCAGACGAAAGATGGAATGGAGGGTGTGCTTCCGTTCGTGCAGCTGACGGACTTTCCGCGTAACACCTCACTGGTGGACGAGATTGTGAAGCGCTTCAGCGCTGGTGATGTGATCTCGGAGCCGCTGCTCGTTATTTCTGAGGAATATGATGGTATTCTGACACTCTCAAAGAAGCCACTACTGCTCGAGTTTGCCTCACGCCGTGCCATTTTGCCACGTACCTTTGGTGATGTGCAGGAAAACGCTGTCCTTATTGGTTACGTGACGTCCGTAAATGTGTCAAAGGGTGTGTTTGTGAAGTTTTTGAACAATCTTGTAGCAGTAGCCCCGAAGGGGTTTCTAGAGGAGCAGTTCGTCGCGCGGATTGAAGAAGGCATGTTTGAAATTGGTGAGACTGTGACATGCTGCGTCGAGAATGTAACTAAAGAAAAGAAGCAGTTCATTGTTGGGTTTCAACCGCGCAACTTCGTGCTGTCCACGAACAGTACCAACAAGATTCGTCCGGCCTTTTTCCAGGCGTACCTTCGTGAGCAGGCTTCTGTGTGTAACGCTGCCGCAGCGAAGAAAGCTCCGTTTTCTCTTGGCAAGACTGAGAAAGCAGAATTTGTCGGCGTCCGCCCGTATGGTGCTGTGTTTGCCCTGGAAAAGGATGACGAGACTGTAACGGTGTTGGTGCCGTCGGTGACGGAGAAAACCAATGAGTGGAATGAGGGCGACACTGTTAAGCTGCTGCTGACGGACTACGATTTTAGTAAGAATGTGTACTACGGTACTAGTGACGAGTCACTGGTCAAGAACGGATCTAAGCGTTCACGGAAGCAAAAGCAGCGTATGAAGGCAGGGGGAAAAATTTCAGCTGCTACTGTGATGGCTGTTGGGCCCACGGAAAAGTACACAGTGGTGTCATACCCTGACCCACAAAACTCTGACCTGCTGCAGTTTGGCGTGGTGGAACTGTGTGATTTTTGGTGTCCGTCGCAAACCAGCAGCCAACTTGGTATCGAGGTGGGCGCGTCTCTGGAGTGTCGTGTCGTTCAACCTTTGCTGAAGAGCGGCTCGAACTCGACTCCCTTCGATGATTTGGTTTTACTTGCGCTGGAGAAAGAAAGGCTAGTGGCAAAGTCGAAGAGCATTGTACGCAAATCATCGTCCAAGTTGCCTAAGTATGCACAGGATGATCTCGTGCTAGGCAACACGCTGACCGGTGTCATTGTGAGTATTTCCGAGAATTCGATGGAGATTCGCGTGAAGACTGCTAAAAAGACCGGGAAGGTCCGCACGCTGGTGTCCATTGTTGACGTCGATAGCATCGACGAGAAATCCGGCCACTCGCATCCGTTTGACAGGTACTCTGTCAATATCACAGTTACGGGTCGTGTAATCGCCGTTACCGCAAAGGGAGCCAATAAACTCAAGGCTGTTAGCGAGGAAAACCCCGCAAAGTTTCACACCCTGCAGTTGTCACTGCGTGCAGAAGACGTGGCTGGTGATGAAAATGTGAACGACGTGCAGCGATTTGTTCGCCCGGATTGGCTGGAGGGCAGCGCGGGTCGTGCACTATTGAAGGAAGGCAACACCGTGCAGGGTGTCGTCTCGGAGCAGTCGACGGACTACTTGACTATTAAACTTAGTAGCAATGTTACGGGCACTCTAAGCTGCATTGAAGTGTCGGACGACGTGAAAGCGGTGCGTGCGTTCCAGGACGACTTCCCTGTGGGCAAGCGCGTCAAGTGCTTTGTGCTCCAAGTCGACGCCGACAAGAAGTTGATAGACTTGTCTATGTTTCGCTCTTCCTCAGCCCGGGGTAAGGCTGTCGTGAAGCCCGGAACTATTGTGAACGGTGTACTTTCGACCAAGAAATCAGCCATTCGTCCACCTTCACTCATGGTGCAGCTTGGTACCCACACATTTGGTCGCGTGTGCATTACTGAGCTCTTGACTGAATGGGATCACAACATGCTGGAGCTGCCTCAATTTGCGGCTAACAAGGTCGTGCGCTGTGTTGTACTATCGACCACAGACAGCCACATTGACTTGTCACTGCGTTCGGATGCACTAAAGAATCCGAGTGAATACGCCAAGAAGACGTCCAAGGCAGTAGAACACTGTGTAGGTGACTTGGTGCCCGCGGTTGTGGCCACCACTACAACGAGTGGATGCTTTGTGCGTCTGGATCGCCACACGACAGCCCGTGTGATGCTCCGTGACCTCAGCGATGACTTTGTGAAGGACCCGCAGACGCGATTTCCTGCTGGTAAGCTGGTAGCAGGCCGAGTTACAAAGAAGTCGGACCGCGGTCTGGAACTCAGTCTGAAGGCGTCTGTCGTGTCGGAGGACGTGTCGATGTTCAAGTGGAACGATTTAAAGGAGGGTTTGATGATCAAGGGCACGATTACGAAGGTGCAAGCGTATGGCGTTTTTGTTCGCATTGAGAAGAGCACGATTAGTGGTCTATGCCACATTTCAGAGGTTGCAGACGAGAAGGTGACCCAGCCGTTGGACCAGATCTTTTCGGAGGGTGATTACGTCAAAGCAAAGGTGCTGAAGATTGAAAACCGTCGTGTTTCGTTTGGATTGAAGCCATCGTATTTCGAGGGTGAGGAGAGCAGCTCAGAAGAGGAATCGGACGAGGAAAAAGAGGAGCCTCAGGACAGTGATGAAGAGGAGGCTCAGGACAGTGATGAAGAGGAGGCTGAGCCTATGGAACTCGACGATGAGGAAGGTCCTGCCAAGAAATCGACGGCGAAGAAGTCTAAGCCAGTGGCGATGGAAATGGACCTGGGCGATGCCAACTCTTCAACTGAAGACGAGGATGAGAGCAGTGCGGTTCCTGTTGGGTTTAACTGGGACGGATTTTCGGGCGCACTAAGCAAGAAAGCGGAATCTAAAGATGATGATGCATTGTCTTCCGATGAGAACGACAATGAGGAGGAGGACGCTGCGAGCTCTTCCAAGTCCAGCAAGAAAAAGCGTCTGCAGAGCGACGAGTGGGTGGCACTGCGTGAGCAGGCCCTCGCTAGTAGTGAGGAGGTTCCTCGGAGTGCGAGTGACTACGAGCGTCTTTTGGCTGTGTCGCCACAGAGTTCATATTTGTGGATACAGTACATGGCCTTCCACGTATCTCTAACAGAAGTTGATCTGGCGCGCGATGTTGCGGTTCGTGCAACGTCGGCTGTGTCGTTCCGTGACGAGAAGGAGAAGCTGAACGTGTGGGTGGCATACTTGAATCTGGAGCACGATTTTGGGGACGATGCGAGCTTCCTGCGCGTGTTCAAGAGTGCGCTACACGTGAACCACCCGAAGCGTGTATATCTGCACTTGGTGGACCTGTATGCACGTGCAGAAGAGCATGAGGACGTAACGCAGACGCTGGCCACGATGCACAAGAAGTTTCGCACAAGCAAACAAGCGTGGATTCGCTCGCTGCAGTATCTGATTGGTGAGAAGCAGTTCTCCGACGCCGCAGAGACCCTGCAGCGCAGTCTGAAAAGTTTGGCTGCTCACAAGCACCTGCCGGTGATCCTCAAGTACGGTCAGCTTTTGTACGAGCAGGCCGAGCTGGACAAGGCCCGCACGATTTTTGAGGGCATCATGGCCAATTACCCGAAGCGAATAGATCTGTGGAATGTATATCTGGATAAAGAGATCAAGTTTGGAGACGTGGCTCTTGTGCGCGCACTGTTCGAGCGTCTGCTGGCTATGGAATTTTCAGCAAAGAAGATGAAGTTCCTGTTCAAGAAGTATATGCAGTTCGAGCAGGACCAAGGCGATGACGAGCATGTGGAGCACGTCAAGCATTTGGCTAAGGACTTTGTTGCTAGCGCTGCCGTCAAGTAGACAGACGATTACATTTAGACGACTGATTAGATTATGTAGGTTTGCACCGAGTTGTGGCCATGTCAAGATCATTAACCAATATGTGCTACATCGGAGGACTTTGTTTGCATGATCATTAGACACAGCATCAAGAGGAGATAAGGTGCAGGATTTCGAAGCTACTAAAGGTGGCAAGACGTGAGAACGATGGCTGTGGTTTGAAATTTGGCTCACCGTTGTCCACCAACATTGTCCGCCGGCTTCATCATGCTAAGTGTTAGCTGTGGTCAAAACTGGAACTGTGTCAGATTACGACTCCGATGGTAGTGATAACAGCGATGATAGAGGTGTATCCATAAAAAAACAAGTGTTGAGAAGTGCACTTGTGCAGTAGAAGTAGAAAGTAAAAGTGAAATATATTGAGTGTTAATTTCGTTCGTTAACTCTACAACATGCATGTTCATCGATCCTGCAACTTGACCATGTCAAGTTCCACATGACGTCCGTCTGGTCCGCCCATCTTCCCATGATGGTCCCATGTGGCGTCCGTATCTCCCCGTCCCATATGTCATGATCTCTTGATGGGACGTGGCGACCGTATCTCCTCGTCCCCTGTGTCACGTTGTAACAAATCAGCCAACCAGGTGAGGTCGGACCTTACCTGTAACCGGTCTTGCACTTCAACCATAACACCAGTGCGAAACCTGTCAAAGACGATATCTTCTACAGTATCTGGCTTCCAAATTATACGTGCCCCACGGCTGGACATCAGCGTTAACGTACACATTTGCACCATCTTGACCCGAAACATGAAGATGTTTTAGCTCTTTCAGAAGTGATTGGATATCCAGTTGATGAACAAAGCAGCTCATTCCCCCACTGCAATTTAACCTGCATTCGAAATCTGTTCACTCGCAAGAAGCATTAACGCTAAACGCCAGCCCTTCTTGAATTCGTAAGCCGCAATCACGTTCGGAACATCTTCAGCCAGCATACTTCGTGGCTACCATGTATCATACGCCGGTGAATATCCCAGTCAGCGAACCTTATAATGTTTCTCGGCTTGATTTTCGTGGGCACGCGATGAAACGCATCGCGTCAGGACTCGAAATGCACAAAATTAACGGCAAAAGTTGCAACGCTGTGTGTTTCAGATTCAGTTATCAAGAGTTTCGGCGCAACTTTATCGACAGATACTCCCCCATCAAGCTTGAAGACTGGGTGTTTCGAGGCCAAGAGAGCAAGAAGCGCCGGAACGCGAGAGTGCCTCGCGTTGTTGAAAAAATGACGTCAACCCTGTTGACGCATGCACGAGATTGTTGTTTACAAATGCGGCAAGTGGAAGAAAGTAACTCCACGACGTGAACGATGTCGCATAACTGCGCAGAGCGTCTCTCAAGTACCATTCGTCTCTGGATGGGCTGCCGTAGACGCAAGCAACTGCGTGCCTAATAACTGAAAGAGCTGATCACAAAAAGCCGAAGTGAAACGCAGTCACGATCAGAAATAATGAATTTCAATACGGAAGATGAGATCGATGAAGATCTTTGCGGTCGTCTTCGCCGTCACATGCGCGGAGACTGGAGCAAAATGCACCATTTTGCTGAATCTATCAATAAGAACCAGTTTGCCCGTGCGTTTGTGTCCAGCAGGTGGAAGGCCAAAGACAAAGTCCATGTTGACAGAGCGCCAAGCACCGTGACAATGGGAAGCGGACGTCATGGAGCTTGCAAAGAAGGCGTGGGCTTCACACGCTGGCATGTTTGACAGGAGCGTACCCATTTCTGAATGTACGTATAAATGCGCGAGATATGGCCGTGAACGTCTTTTCACGACCGACGTGACAATCGGCAGGAGTGTCGTAGAACTCACAAACCAGACGGGCTTGAAGGTCGTCCTCTGCAGGGTTGACGACACGCGGAGAAATGGAAGACGTTCATCGCATACGTACAGCGGATCATCGATTGCGTAATGCTTGATGTTGTCGCGCGTCGGTTTCGTTAGCTTCACGAGAGATTTCTCACTTGGGTCGCAAAGATGATTAATTATTCCCGCATGTACTAGATCGTTGGCGTACGCCTCAGTGATCTGAGTCCGAACCGGAAGCATGGGTTGCGAAATCATCGCATTGAGTCCCAGCAGAATGCAGCACACACAATTATCATCGCCGTTATCATTTTCAGTCGGATGACCCATGTCGCGTCGTCGATTATAGTCTGGGCGATAAGACAGTGCGTCACCCCAAGAGTATTGCTCTTACCGGGCTTGTAATGCACGACGAAGTGGTAAGTGGCAAAGAACGACAACCAACGAGTCATACGCTGTGACAAACAAGTGAGGACCCTTGACGGCGGTACGCAATGAGGCGTGATCGTGTTGGTCGAAAACATTTTCTCGCCAAGTAAATACACACTGAACTTGATCAGACCGTAACGCATTGCCACCAGTTCCTTGTTATGCACAGAATAGTTTTTCTTAGCTGGCTTCATCTATCGTGACTGGAACTTCACGACGAGCTCGCGACCTTCGTCATTGAGCTGCATAAGGGCGCATTCGATTGCGAAATTGCTCGTCGCAAACAATGTGAAACGGCTTGGAATCATCAGGTAACATCAGCACCGATGCGTTAGACAAGCTTACCTTGACGGAGTTGAAGGAAAATTGACGTTCTGTACTCCACAATCATACAGCATCTCTCTTGAGTAGCGTCGATCATAGCTGAATTAGCCCGGCATAATTCTTCGTATACTTATGCAAGGATGATTTGCCAGACCGAGACATTGACGCAAGGGTTCCTGGGAGCTGACCAGGAACAGATTGATGCAACCTTCCCATGACCAGCGTGGACACCTTCCTTGCTAACATAGCATCCGAGTACCGGAATATTGGGAGCACAGAAGACACTTCTTCAAATTCGCATACAGTTTGTTTTCGCGCATCAACTGGGACACCTGCTTCAAGTGTCGAAGGTGTACTTCCATAGCGCTGAGTCGATTCTCAGCGCGGCTGTGAACACAAATCTCGTCGAAATAGCTTGTCGCGAAGTTGGGCGAAATACCTGTGTAAACATCTGTTTGAGCGTGGCAGGAGCGTTCTTGAGGTCATGTGGCATAACTATCATTCCCAAAGCATCCCGCTTGAGGTGATAACTGCAGTAAGCGAAATGTCACTGTCTCGCATCAGGATCTGATAAAAGCCGTCTGTCAGATCTATGGCTACAGATCACGCTCTCGGACATTGGAATTCGACACCATGTCTTTGCGCGGGATTGGCGTTTGAGCAGGAATTGTAGCGTCGTTCAGTTTGTGGAAGACATGCACAATAACGAGATTAATATCGTACCGCACTCCACGATCCGCTGGAAGTTACGCGGAGATTGTTTCCGGAAAATATTGGCATAATCACGGATGATATCGTAAACAGGATTGCCCAAAGCACTGAGAGCATCCCCAGATTGTGCCGCGAATCGCTTCTCCCGCGCTAATTTAGGTCCCGCTCTTTATATACGGATCTCCAGAATCTCTTCACTGGCAGCTTCGGCGGTAGATACGATGAATACTTGCTCGATGTTGCCAGCCTTGACCACGAAAGGACTGACAGAGATATGATCTCTTCAGCATTGCAAGAAGGACTCGCTACTTCAATGTAGCGGCCACGATGTGAAAAACTCAACATTTTCAAGCGCGCATACGATTACGTCGCTACGGGATCGTCTTGGACAGCGTTTTGACGTGCATTCTTTTGTCTCAGTGATTGCCGTGCTGCTATTTTGCGTTTCTTTTGCGTCTAGACCCCCTATTCGAGACTGGCACGTTAGTATTGCTGGGAGATGATGTACCTCCTCTAAATGTCTCCATTGCGTCAGTCATATGCGGACCTCAGTCTGCTCGTTCTCGTTAAGAAGAGACAAGAGCTTGTCTTCGACCGCCTCTACTGTACGAAAGAGCTCGTTTAGACCGCTTAGATTACACTCGGGAGACTCTGCTCGGCTGGTTTGTGTGTATGCGAGAAACCCTGCTCGACCGCCTAGTTATGAAAAGAGAGCCCTGCTTGACCGATGTTGGCGGATGCAAGCATCTCTGTTTGACCGCCTCGTTCTGTGTCTCTACCAGTAAGTAGACATACCGCCCACAGAGGGTCATCGCTCTCTCTGTTCTAGCTGCTTGTCTTGACAAGTTCGGTCACGACCCTGACGTGGTGCCAATCGGATGACGAAACCAGCAAATGAGCCAACACTTCACCCACGTTATATCTGCTTTGCCGTTTGACGGACCAAGATAGCCAGTCTATTGAAGGTTGATACCGTGATAATAACAGTATTCCTAAGATGCAATCGAATGTGCAATTCATCTTGTACATCAAGAATTCGCTGAAATCCATCGAACTTGTACGGTAAGACAACTTGTTTATGCAGAACACGTTATGGTTGTCCATCAGCAATCTTGACGACGATGTTTCCTGGGCCTTCGTGAACCGCAATCGTAAAAAAAGAAGAGATTAAGCAGGGTGCACGGAAAACATTGCTGGATGCTTAGTATCCGACAACGCGCGGAGTGGTCGTTTCACTCCGGCAGCGATGAGCTAGTTTAAACCGTTGCTCATTGTGATGAGTATGAATCACTTTAGGGCTAGGAGCCCGAGCTGCCTCCTGAGTACTCGGAACTCCATCCCTGCCAGTAGGGCGCGCCGCACCTACTAGAACTGCTCGTGTTTTGGCGGGGCCACCGACGACACAGTATCTCCTCGTGAGGCAGCTGTACCGGCGCAAGCTTGCGGTAGGCGGCCGCACGATGGCCTGTCTTGCCGCAGCAAAACACTTCATCGTGCTCGAACTGCGATTGTCACGTTACATAAGTTTCCGTGACCACGCGAGACATCAATTGCGTCAAGCTCCATTAAATCCGGGTCAGATGTTCGGGAACGTGGCGATGCTGTGTGCAAGTATGACGAGTCTTTACAAAGCGCGAGGGCAAATGCCTCCTCAAATGGTTCAGCACACATAACGAAGTAATGCATTATGCCCTCTTGCATTCCGAAAAAGAAGACTTAAACTTGTAATGCCATGCCGATGAGCTGCGTAATGATGCACGAAGCAAGGTGACATGTCTTCTGAACGTAATCACGCATCGACAGCTTGCCCTTTTAGAGTGAGAACAAGTCCCCACACAAGCGTGACTCATCTTGGGGAGGCTCGAATGACAGTCATACCTATAATTTCATGCAGTTCGTCCATCAGCAATCTGTAGATGGCTTAAGTCGCACTGGATCGCGTTCAGCGTAGACAATGCCGATGCGTCGACGACGAGCTTCTCAAGAGCCCATTCCTTTGCCTTGTCAACGAGTCGAGACAGCAGAAAGTTGATCGGCGTGTCAATTAGCATAAACACGATTGCAGTATCAATTTTGCGGAAACAGGAGGGTCATTACCGGAGTAGGTAGATGTCTCCATCTTGATTGCGTCGTAACGCGAGATACGCGAAGGAGTCGATAATCGCCGAGTCGCATTGGCGACTCGTGTACCATGTAGCCTGAAATGGCGTCATGCTGTTGATTGGGCGTCGTCGTGCTCAGCAGCGCCGCCAAGACGGCCTCACCAGACATCACCACGAGGCGGTGTCGCGTTACCGTTCCACGGAAGTGAGGTGAGGGAAGACTGCATACTCCAGCAACACCGTTGGAGTCTCGGAAGGCTTGTTCATGATCTCGAATCTGATCATTGGAAAGACTACAACATGCTACCAGGTGTAACGACGTTACTGGCTTACACTATAGAAGGCCAGTAACGCCTTACAACGCTTTGCGGAAGCGTTGTTACTTGCGGAAGCGTTGTTACTTGTAAGGTATTAAACTCTGTTTTTTGTTTTATATCCTACTAAGTACGAATTTGTCTCCTAGAGGGACCACACTAAAATGCAGGTCGATTTAGTATTGGCTAATGATCGAGTCTGACTCCCTAACAACAATTCAATAATAATATGACGCGCTGTACCAGCTATCGCTATAACTACTTATGCATTAAAGTTGCCCCATTAAAATTCTGCTCTCGTGAGACAGTAGCGGTCATTCCTTCGCGCATTCCAAACACAAAGACGTGTACTGGGGAGGCCATGTCAATGGGCAACGTGACAATTCATGTCGTGTCTTCTAGACATAGTCATGCATTGGCATCTTGTCTTGTCTGAGTACAAAGAACTCTGTGCGTACGCAGGTCTCATCCTGGGAAGGCTCGAAAACGATTCTCGCCACTTTGCAGCGCCAAGCTCGTGGTCCATGAACTTGTGTATGGCAAGTCGTTGCTGGTCAGGAGTCGCTGAACTGAGCAACGACGTGACGACACCCTCTCCTAACACCGCAGCGAGGCGGTGGAGGGCAAGCCACATTGTACTTGTGAGGTGGAGGAAAGCCGGTGATCCAGAATCACTTCTGGGATCACGGGCGAGGAGGAATCGCTCATCTCGAACTCGGACATTGGTAGGACAACAAAGCTACCAGGTTTAACGCGGTAAGAGAAACCGTACCTTAGAGTACATGTGGCAATGAGGAAGCTTGAAGCTGAGCTACACAAACACGTCTTCTGAAGATTCATTGCTGACACGCGCGGGGTCAGCAGCACCGACGGGCAATTTTACAGAGGAGGTAACGGCTATATGCCCAAGGTTACACGTACCCTTTAGTACGTGGTACTTAACGGGGAGGTCATAAGTATGTGTGTACTTAGACCTGAGGTACGCCATGTGACCCACCCACCCTTGTGTATGTGATACACACAAGGTGTATATTCAGATTGAAAGGAATGACGCCCAGCAGGGACTGGCATCATCGAATGACGTCACAGACAGATGTCATTCGCGAGCTCAAATATATTTAAGTTCGCCACGTAGGGACACGCATCTATGAGACGCGCATCCTATCATTGCATATCAGCCAATAGCTTTTGATTTGTATACAATTATATTAGATATAAATCAGTCTTACACTTTCTACTTATCACAGTGCGCACGAGAAGACGGGAAATCGCTTTGGTCGGGAAACTGCTTTGGTCGGGAAACCGCTTCGATCGGGAAGTCGCTTCCGTGACGCCACTAATAACTCCGTACTAGAAAGTTGTGTGAGGTCGTCTTGGCGCCCCTAACTAACTCGCTGCACTAAAGAGAAAACGGTTTGGCCGCTTCCTCGTTAGTGCCCGAAGATGTGTGTGTAGTGCGTGGCAGCTTTGAAAGCAGAGGACTTTCGTTAGGCCAGTCATATCCAGCACCACTTTCAAAAGAAGTCCTTCATGTAGTACCCTCACAAGCTCCTTCTCCCCGATCACATGCCCGTATCCGACATTGATAAAGACTGATCTTCTTGCTCAGACAACTCCAATAGCTTGGAAACAGTCCGTCGAACTGGAAAATGTTGACGACATAGTCGGTTACACTCAACACGTCATCCACATCGTTGAACACGCGGCCGGCATTTTCGTTCACCTGTCGGCGTCTTATTCATCGCTTGAACCCAACACCTCAAAAAGCAGTTTTCATCAAGTGAGCAGCCGATGCCTGGACGATTGTCGCAATCCGGATGCTGATCGTCAGTGACCAAAACGAACCGGTACTTAAGTTCATTGTAACGTAAGTGCACTCGCTCATGGCGTTCACATGCCCGCGTAAGGATGAAACCCGGAAAAGAAGCATTCTGGCCCAACAACTAGAAAAAACGCATAACGCCAGTGTAAGTTGACTGGCACCCTTTTCGGTACATGCACGGTAGTCAAGTAATGGATCCAGCAGCCAAACTCTCAACCTTGGCTGCTGGACTCATTTCTTTAAAGTTGAGAGCTTTGGCTGCTGGATTCATTACTTGACTACCGTATATGTACCCACTTTACTGCGCAAAGTGAAAAGGTGCAGTCAATTTACACTGGTGTTTCCCTTTGTCAAACACCCAAACTGGGAAGTGGGTCTACTTCCCAGTTTGGGTGTTTGACAATACCAACAAAAATGCATTCACCAGCCGAAGCCGAGGAAAGACAGCAGCGCTGGGCAGGCGCTGAGCTGCTGGTGTGTGCCGTGATTCAGCTGCTCTTGGTGAACGTGGCTTACCGTATTGACCGCATGAAGGAGGCACCGTTACTGTCCACGTCGTCCTGGGCCATTTTCTGTGGTCTGCTGAGTGGCGCCTTGCTTGCTCTCGTGTCGGAAGTGGTGTGTCGCCATTTATTGTACCCATTTTATTTTAATTCACTTATTGTAGCCCATTTATTGACAGTAAAATGGCATTTTAACTGTAGCCATTTATTGGAGCACTTATGTAGCCATTTCTAACACTAATAGTCTCGTTTTCTCTCTCTTTTTACTTGCCAGCATGTCCAAGATGCAGGACTAGACCCGCAGATTCTGTTTCTAGGGCTATTGCCTCCCATCATCCTCGATGCGGGTTTCAACACGCAGCGCAAAGGTTTCTTCAGCAATTTTTCTGCAATTTTACTGCTGGCAATTATTGGCACTTTAGTGGCAACTCTTGCCACTGGTGGCATCCTCATTTGGCTCGGTACCATGGGTGTCATCACACAATTGACATCGGCCGAAGCTTTTCTCTTTGGATCTCTCATTTCCGCTATCGATCCAGTCGCTACGTTGATCGTGTTCAAGAAGTGCAGAGCACCATCATTGCTGTTTAATCTCGTGTTTGGAGAGAGCGTGCTCAATGATGCAGTGGCTATCGTCATTTTTACATTGTTTCAAAAGTTTGTGGAAAGTGGCAATTCGGACGTCAACGTGCATGTCGCCATTATCATGGTATTGAGACTGCTGTGTATTGGCGTCGGATCGGTCGCTCTAGCTGGAGCCATATGCTACTCGTCTGCCTACTTTCTACGCCACTCGGATCCAGCGCTGCGTCAACATCCAACCTACGAGATTTCAATGATTCTACTGACTTGCTACGGAAGTTATTTAGCGGCTGATATCTTTCAACTTAGTGGACTCTTGGCAGTGTTTTTTAGTGGTGTTTTTATCCGGCACTACCACGTGCACAACATTTCAAAAGCGAGTGCGTTTGCGTTCAAGCAGTTACTCTCGACAATGGTGTTTTTGGCTGAGAACTTTATCTACTTGTATCTTGGATTGAGTGTTTTTGCGTACCAAGGCTCGCTTGTCTGGGACTGGAGCTTTATTTTTGCAAACTTTGGCGCGTGTCTCGTGGCAAGAGCACTTAATACGTTTCCGTTGTGTTTCCTGGCCAACTGCAAACGTTCGGAGCAACAAAAAATCCCGTTCAAGTACATGATCGTGATTTGGTTCTCGGGGCTGCGTGGCGCTATCGCGTTTGCGTTGGTGCTTAATGTGTCGACGGCCAACCCTGTCCATGCGGCAATTCTCAAGAGCTCGACACTTTTCCTGGTGCTGTTTACGACTGTCTTCTTCGGCATGGCGACGGGGCCACTACTTCGTGTCCTGGGGCTTACGAGAATTCCTCGGCCTGCACAGAGAGCGACTATTCGTGAAGACGTCTACACTGTTGAGAGTACCGAGAATCAACCGCTCCTGAGCACATCACTCTCTCCGCCGAGCTCCCGGAGTGTGCATAGCAGATGGATCGAGCTGGACGAGAAGTACCTCAAGCCTGTCTTTGGTGGTAACCCTCGTCCAAGAAACGACACCGACCAAGCGACGTACTCGTCAATCGAGCATGAGTCGAATGCATTCTGACTGGCGCGGGTCACTTTATCCCAACCAAGAATATACAAGAATGGCAGTATTGCCCGAGCAAGTGCGTTGCTTTTACTGGTGGGATAACGCTCCAGTGTAAATTTGTAACTGAATAGGACAGATTCTTGCCGTGACTTACTGGAAAGCTGGTGAGTAAGAAAAGTACTCAATGGTGTCGATTGGAGTGTGCACGTTATTCTGAACCTGACGCATGCTCGCGCTCGACTTCTTTGTCAAAGAACCGGCCGCGAATGCTCTAAGCAAACACATTTCGAGGATTGTAGGGCAAATTATCAACATCATCGGGAATGACGTCGTCGCTGCCAGAACTGTATGCACCTAATACAGGACAAACCTGGCGTCGTGGCACCTTCGTTCTTGCTGCTTCTAGCAGCTTTATTCATCGCTCGTGATGAGGTTGTTGACTATAGGGCTCTCATCGTCACCGTGATTTACTTGGGTGACCAAGCTGATGCCTGCACGCACCGAATCGCCCAGCGTTGGTCTCTGGTTGTCAGACTATCATCTTTTTTGAGAAGGTGCCGTCCCAAGACAATTACATCCGTTTGTACCATTAGTGCGTAAGCGCTGCATTGTGTTACCTTCAGAATAGGGGCTACTTTACGAATTGTGGGGCTCTCGCAGACACTACATTGCGGTCTCTCGTCAAAGTTAAGCACTCCGTACTTGCCTTCGTTGACATGTCAATGAGCGATGATGAAAACACTGACATTACGCTTGTGCTCCACAAGTCCGAGTCTTGATTGCATCTATCTACAGCTTCTACACACAGTCCACATTAATACAAACGAGCATAGAGCGCTCGGGGGTCTTTAAGCACGTTATGGTGACCGCGATCGCTTTAATTGATCTATTTTATATGGTATGCCAGAACATGGGTTATTCAAACAAAAATCAGCATGTCAGAATTTAATTTGATGAATCAAAATACAAAATTAATAATTGATATTTAGCCATCATGTGTTATTGTTGAAGGTTGCCTGCTTTGGGCAATGCCAATTGTCAGCAGCGCTTCAGTATTTTGTAAAATGTTCAGGCGCATTTTGCCAAAAACGTTCCAGAGCGTAATGCGTGTACTGTTTCTGTACGAACCGCGCTTTTTTTTTGACAGAGCAGCAGACAGAAAAAGACGAATCGATGACTGCTGTACACGGAGACGGGCGCCTGCTTGCTTCAAGTCTTGGCACCGCCGGTAGATGGTAGTGGTTGGTCACAAAGGACAAATGCTGTTTGTTTGGATCAAAGTAGTCGCTCGTCAGACGCGGCAGGCGCAATATTTCCGACTAAAAAGTCCCCAAGCAAGCGAAGCGCTTGCGTGTCTCATCCAAGCATCGGGTCGTGCTCATGACATGTGCACATTTGAAGTCAACGCACATTTCCCATAGTAAATCCAGAAACGCTCAGCGCTGGCAAAGCACATGTCGAGACCTTGTAGTTGGTGCCACGCACGCTCTGCGCTCAACACGCGTAATCGTCCCGAATCCCAGGCATCCTTTCCATTGTCGTCCTATCGACCTTTTTTGCCTTTCCAAAGTCGATATTGCATTGTTATTTACTACAAGATTGACTATATTTCCAGTATGCGACCATATCGGTCACACATGCTACATGCTTATTCCATAGTTTACACAAGTCCCTAGTCTGATAGTTTCACTACTTTGTCGGTACATCAACCGTCGCTTTAATCCACGCGTAGTCGCTTGGCGCCAGGTTCGCTGCCGCCATCGTCAGTCTCTTTGTCGTTGCCGCTCTTGGCCAGCGTCGCGCCCACTGACGCCACTGACTCCGTAAAACTGTCGCCGTTTGAGTGCATCATGAGTGCATTGAGCACGCAGGGGTATTGACTCTGCTTGGCGTGTGCAGCAATCTGGCTCAGGGTGACATTAACAATGGCACGAATTGTCTCACGGCCTACGCACGTGTTAAGGATCTGCTCCTTGGGCAGAGGCCGGTGTTCCTGCTTGAGCAGTAGCGCCGAGTTGAGCGTCCGGACGGCGTAGCTACCAGAAAAGGCCTTGCGGAACTGGAAGCGACAGCTCGGACACGTGCTACGCAGCTTGAGCCACGAACGGATGCACGGTAGATGGAACTGATGGCCGCAGGGCAACGCGACGAACTCATCGACGCCACTTTGCAGCTCACTTAGGCAGATGACACAGTCGTCCGACGTCATCGAAGAGCTAGAGGAGGCGCACGAGATCGGTCGCTTGCCGCTCATGCTGTTGTTGTTGACGGTCCACGAGGACAGGCTGTCCATGATCGACTTATCAGCGGGTGCAGCGTTCTTGAGGTGGGGTGAGATGTAGCGCACCATGAAGCGCACCCAGGCGGGTGTCCGGAACATTTGCAGTACGTCGCGAATAAGCGCATGTTCGGGCGCTACGTATTGCACCTCGACACGAACGGTAATGTCCATAATCAGCAAAGAAAGTCGTCGCAATTATTACCAAGGGGAAGAACGGGAGTCTGGTGTTCAAGCCACCGCAAATGATCGAATGAACAGCGCCGCGGGAGCGAGGGCCGTTCGAAAAGAAAAGGCCAGCGAATCCTATCACCGTCTCTGGACCTCCCTCCAATTGGAGCACCCACAGCACCCTAGCCCGCACGCAACCGCCGCTAAAGGCAACACCGCTATAGGCGCCCAGAGCCAGGCAGCGTAGTCTCCAGTGACGCAACAATACCAACAGCAGTAATACAAGAAGAGAAATGCGTCGATCACTTAGCGTCGCCATCTTCATTAGGCAAACGCAAGTCTGCAACTTTGATACGATACTTGAATAGACAATTGCAACGTTACACGAACGCTTCGAAGTTCAAGCGAATCAGTCGCATGTGGCCGATGGAGTAGCTCGGCGCCAGCTTGTTGACCACACCTGGGTACATACATAGCAAGCAAATCGCTGGCACGCTCCCTGCCAGGTCGCGTACAGTATCCTAACTAACCGCCACCCTCTGCAGCAAGGCGTCGGCCGGCCCACGCTACCGCGGTCAGTGATAGTTTAAGGGGGCGTAAGACGACAGACGACATTGTCGCTGGCAACACTTTGTGGCCGATCGCCGTCCTACTACAGAGCTTATATGCAACGAGTTGCGCACGTGTAACTTACACACACACACCCAAACAAATATCTATCAACCATTCCGCTTGACTGTTAAGACGAACAAGCGACGGCATAGTACCTTACAAGCGATGTGAGACAGCGCTTTTTATTGCCCTGAATACTGTCGCTATTGGCTGATATAGCATATCGACTATTTGCTTGCAAGTCGGTTGCCCCCACGAGTCGATTCGGTCTATAATTTCTGAATAAGATTATGCTGAAGTGAATGTCTCTGCAAAGGACACAGGGAATTTGTGGCCATCGATGTCAAATTTAACGCCGTTAATGATTGACATCAATCGCAACGACTGATATTGATTGATTGATAGGAAAGTAGTCGCCTGATGCTGAGGTCGATGGCATGGTCGATGGAATACGGCGATGTGTCCGCTACAGCATTTCGTGCCTTTCGGTACGAGAATTTGGGGCGACCATGGTGTCACCCAAGGAACATGTGGTCAGAGGGACCTCGAATTGAGATCGAAAACGCACGCCGTCACTTTAAAGCCAGCTTCATGTCGCGAGGGACCTTGCTGCAGCCCGGGCAGGCACGGCGTCGTATTGGCTCATGATGGCGCTCATTCAGCAACGTGGGTGGGTGACGACTGCCACCCACCCATCCGGTCCTGATCAGGAGATGACCCCGGACCAGCACAAATCCATCCAGTACAGTGGAAAAATTGCTACTTCGCCGTTGGACTCACCGAACAGGCAGAGGTAGCTAGCTCCCGGTCGTGGTCTTTGTCGGTTGCGGCGCTGGATCTTCTTGGATCCTGTTCCAACCACCAAGCTGACAACTCGAATGGCTAGAGACAATCGTGTAGCATGCCTTTCTGAGTAAGCGAGCTCCGGTCCCAAACGCTTCTACAAATTTTCAGATGTCCGGCTTTTGTCGATTTTGCTGGTGCGCGGCGGTGGTGGCAAAGCCTCGAGGCTCGATAGGGCCAAGCCGGCGGTACATGATTGTGCGTATATATGTCACACTGTGTGCATTTCTCGCTGTGTGACACGACGTGCCCGCGCAAAGACGACGAGTAATCATGACGGGTGACATGGGGCTCACGTTGAAGCCCCTCGTTTGAATTAGAAACGGGGTATGTTGAAGTGGTCGATGTATCGCCGTCGGTGAAGGACGACCACCACCAGAACGCCCTCGCAGTGGGATGTTTACCTCTGTAGCTGTTGCGAGGCGCGTAGGGTGAGAGTTTTGCTTTACGAACGAAGCGTCACGGATATCCTATTTAATACTATGGTCGTCTATCAATGGTAGCATGTCCGACTGCTGTAAAAAGAAGAGCTGCTTTTCCTTGACGTGGGAACGTGCTACAGCTTTTCAGCCTCGAGGTGCCAGTTAAGCCGCCCGAACGCCACGGCGAACGCGATAGCTGACGTCACAGCGTAGCCGCATGTCATGCCGTACGAGACGCCCAGGATGAGACTGATGTACACCCAGCACGTACGCCACAGGCACACCAATGACCACGCTCTACAAGCAAAATCAACCATTTATGAGTATGGGTCTTGCCTGTGCTTTCAAAACGGCATACACAGTACAACAAGAACATATACGTGAGCGGTCAGACAATAGACAGACTGGAGCTTGTGCATGTACCTTAAGCTAGAGAGTACACTCGCGAAGCGTAGTAAAAGAAGGCCATCACAAAGTGGGCACCGCTGCAAGTGCGCAAATTTGGCTAAAGGTGTCGATGACTTTAGGGTTGTCGGAGAAGTGCCGGCCGAGTTGCCGCCGCGCACTACACCGTTTATCACTGTGAGCAATGCAATGCAGATCGGCGGCTAGAAGCCTCCGTCAGCTTGTCAGTCCCCATTTACATTCCCATGCGGGTGACCGAAGCGCTAATTGCGGTATAAAGTGGACTGGTCGCGAAGAAAAAGAGCTCCATCAGTGCCGAACTGCACTTTACCCATGGTCGCAGCGAAGAGCGTCATTGTAATGAGCTGCGTGTTCTCGAACAGCGTGCCGGTCGCGAGCGGTAGCTCTACGGCTAAGAGGTTGTGCAGTATGTTCACGTCGAAATAGCTGTCATCACAGTACCAGGCGCAGCGATGGTGGAATTTGGGGCGGTACAAATTCACGTATACGACATAGCCGACAAGTCTCAAGAAGAGCGCCACTGCTGTATCCAGCGGACACCTGATAAAGCCGAGCTCTGGCAGTCCAAACCGGCCGTGCGTGATTCCGACGACTAGGAAGCTGTTGAGGGCTACCGTTAGCACGTTGGCTGCACAATAGAAGCACAAGAGTACTTGGAACATGTTGCGAGGCCAAAGCCACAGCAATGATAAGCGGCAGTAGATGCCCGCAAGGGCAGCGACGCGATCGGTGACGCCTGCTAGTACCAAGTTCGACCAGACCAGATCAAATGATACACACGCCATAGTGAGTAGCAGCCTCATGCATAAGACGTATCTGCCCAACAGATCGGAGTTCTTGACCCCAAAGGCCTGTGAGCAGAGCGTCTTCATGCCGTCGTTAAAGCCCTGTATCCTCACAAGGATGGATAGATCTAGGCACATTTGTGTGTATGCTACGGTTGCAAGCTCATTTACATTAAGTGGCCAGTGACACTGAGCTCTGTGATGGACACAGCGAATCGAAGCAGTACGTGGGCATGACGAGCGGCGGGCAGGAAGCAGAATACAATGGTTGAAAACTACTAAAATAATATTATTGAAATACTGTTAATCATTAATTGCGTGACTTCAGTCACAATATAATTTTACTTGCTCTAGTGTAACCCTGCTCAGTAACCCTTTTTTAGAGTCGAAATGACCAGAATGCTCGAGTTGCGCGGATTCAGGGCAGATCGCGGCCGCTTCCTGCTGACCACAGGACTTTCTAAAGACTGCGACAAGGACAGCAACTTCTGCTGGTCGTCACCAACGACTGTTCATATACTAGAACGTGACTTTGTAGATTTCCAGAGGTGGGACCGCCTGTTACGTCGTGCCTCCTCCTATTCAACCTCTTGCCCACGTTTTCCAACCAAACGACTGCGTAAACTGTCGAAGATCAATTGGAGACGAGGTAAACAAAGTGCTGGTTGGCGTATAGAGCTGCAAAAGAACGTGAAAGCGTGCGAAAACTGGCTCAACGCGGCGTTCGCGCAGTTGTCGATGTTACAGCAGCGGGAGTTTTTGGACGAAGATCTGTACACTGCAGCCAAGCGCAAGCAGATGGCTCTTCGTGAGGACAACAAGCATGCAAGAGACCTGCAGCAGTACTTTACCAGCAAAGAACTGGTAGATGTAGTGGTTAGGAGAGTGCTGGAGTACATAAAGCAGAGAGATGTGGTGTGGCTCGAACCGTCCTGTGGTGACGGCCGGTTTTTGACGGCACTGTTACGAGCAGGGGCACAGTATGTTGTCGGCTATGAAATTGACGAGAGGTTGCAGAGCATTGCAGAGAAAAGCGCTACGAATGTTGCTAAAACTATTCCAGATAAAGGCAGCGGTGTTCGAGCTCAGGTCTGTTTAGGCGACTTTCTCGTGTCTAGGAGCTGTATAAGTACAGACAAGCTGGTCGTGGCGATTGGCAACCCACCATTCGGTGCACGAGGTGACGACGGACGAGACCTGGTGCATCATTTCTTCCAGCATGCAGCGAGAGAGTGGCGAGCTGGTGTCATCGCGTTCATCGTACCGGAGAGGTGCTCTCGCCCAAAGTTCATCGAGACGACATTACAGCAGCTCAATGGTCTGCAATCTGACGCTACTACTATGTCAGTCTGGAAGTTGATAACGCAGTTGCCACTCACTGACTACCAGTTCGAGTTTCGTGAACGCGACAAGCTCAAGCTCGTACGACAGCCCAGTGTGTTCCAGCTATTCGCCCAAATGAAGAATGAAACAATGTAAATCCTGGCAACGACCGGTAGAGCTGTCAAGACGATGTTTTGAACACAGTCGCCTTTTATCGTCTAGTTGAAGAGTAGTAATACTAAGGAATATCTTACGGATGTGCTTGCTCCCTCATGGACGAGATGGACAAGTTATTTCGGTGCGTTTTACTAAAAACCAGTAGGCTAATTTGTGACATGGCTTTATTTTATAGTCCTCGTCTGTTCGAGAGACAAGAAAAAATAGGTCCTATGTCAAATTAAAAAAGTGACCAAGAAACGGATGAGCAGCCGTGATGGAGAATGGCGACGCGTAAAGGACGCACAGGGGCGCTATTTCTACGTCAACCATAAGACTCGTGAGGTATGTTTTTGCATTGAGCATCGTTTGACTCGACTCTCGTCTCTCTCCGAGCTCTGTAGCCTCCGATAGAAGCTCGTGCATTTTTGACCCAATTCTCTTACTCACTTGTACCCATTTATTGGCGATTGGATCCATTTTTTAGACCTCATGGCACCTGCCGACGAAAGACCCACTACCACCTGGTTGGGAGGAGCTCATTGACGGCCAGGGCCGTGTTTACTTTGTTGACCACAACACACGCACTAGTACATGGATGGACCCACGTGTGATGGTGACTGCCAGACGCCGTGCCAGAGGCCAATCGGTGGTCTTAGCTGGACCCCCGTCGAGGGCTAATACTCCTCCGATGGTTCCTCTTGATGCAACAAGAGGAAGAGAACGCTCGCCGACGTACCAGGATCCAAAACAAGCTTCTACGGGCAGCGCTAATGGTAGCAACATTGTAAGCAATGGATACGCCCACACAAGCGTCAAAAGCAGCAGTGGGAATCTATCGGCTGGATCGTCAGTGTCATCTGCTGTTGAAATGGATCAGAACCTCATTAAACTGAGCACGTCGACGTTGCTGGAGAAGTACAGGGACGAAACCAACTTGGGAGACACAGTGGTGATACAAACCACTACATCGACGACTCTTCCTGCCGATGTGGAGGAGTGGTATACGGCACATTCACAGGATCTGTCACAACACACAAGTGAGAACAGGTTGTCTGAGCTCGAGAAGGAGAGCGATGATGCAGATATGGAAGAGGTTGTCATGATACTGCCTGAAACAACGGACATGAAGGAGGAAGAGCCATCTGTGGATACGCAACTGACGAATGCTGCGTCTGCATCAGCACCGGATGGGGAACAGCAAGGGGTGAAGATAAAGAATGACATGCAGCAACAATTGGATACGTCGAACATCTTAGACGTGCAAGGCAGCAGATTCAACACGGGCGATTTCCAGATGGTGTTGCAACGCTGCTTCGCACCGACTTTTATGCGAGACAATGACTCGCCGACATGCGGGCAATGCGGCATGCGCTTTGGCACCTTTCGTCGCCGTCACCATTGTCGCCTATGTGGCATATTGTATTGTGCCGACTGCACGACGAACAAGGTGAAGCTACCAATTGAGGCTCCTACGTACGAGAAGGAGCAACCTGTCTGCACGAGGTGCTTTCGAAACGTAAAAGCTGGTGATTTCGTTAGTATTGTGGGGCTGCGTCACAAAGTAGACGACCCTACCTCAGCTGTCGATAATAAAGTCGTACAGATCATGCAACTCGCCCTGACGCTGTCTGCTGGGCGATCAGAGACTGACGGAAACATGGGCCTGCACCGCGTCGCACAGCTTAACGATGTGGAGGCAGCTGGAGGTGTAGCATCTTTCTGTCAGCTGCTGAATACTGACGTGGTGCCTGTACAGCAAGCTACATTGGAGATGCTAGCGAATCTGGTTGAGCTCGAGAATAAAGCCGGCAACGAACTTTCCGCCGGTGAGGCATTCGCACAGTCGGGAGCATGCGCACAGCTGGTGAAGGTAATGGGAAACCGGAAAATGGAGCAGCAGCTGGTTCGCAGTGCTCGCCCGGAGGTGGAATGTATGGCCCTGCATCTTGTTTACCATATTTGCCAGTCGACTGCTTGCCAGGCTGCTCTACGCAAGGCGGGTGGGGACACACGTTTACTCGAGTTGCTTTCAGTTGACTCACCATCGTCGCTAAAAATGCGAGTAGAAGCAGCGCGTTGCCTGAACCGTTTTGTGCAGAAAAATACAGAGAACATCACCGAGATGATCAAAAAAAAGGGCGTAACTTTGTTATGTACTGTGTTGGGAGACTTTATCGAGCTGCGCACGAGTAATAGTTTTGGCAACGGCGGTATTGAGGCGCCACGCGATGATTTACACGAAGTTGCGATTGAGGCCATTTTAAGCACGATCTGTGAATGTATTCATTTTTCAGATAATGGTGCTTCACAGCAACGCGGTGTACAGCAGATTCCTGCGGACAGCATCCACTCATTTGTGACTGCTTTGCACAAGGGCAACCGCGTGAATCGCATGCTGGCGTCGCAAGTTCTGATTCAGGTATCAAAGGAGCCATCATTGGTTAGTATTTTGGCCAAGGAAAAAGAATTTATCGAGGAAATCATGTGGATGCTGAACAGCGACGAAGACTACACAGTCGCGTCAGAGATTTTGTGTGGTCTCTGCTCGACGATGCCAAAGCAATCTTTGAACGATGCTGTTTCCGTTGAAAAGGCTGATGATGCACACGAGAAGGTGTTGAAGGTTGTGTACGACCTGGAAGTGTTTGATTTGGTGCTGAAGAAGCTTAACGCGTGCGTGATTGGCGAGAAACAGCTCGTGGGCGAAATCACGTTCCAAAAGAATTTGGTTGGAATTACGAAGAGTTATAGCGCCGCGTCGGCAGCGTATGTGGACTATATTTGCTCGCATAACTGCGTAACATCGCTCTCCGCCTTTTTGCTCTCGCGCAAGGAACGCCTAATTCCAGTATGCGCGCATACCTTGTTGAACCTTTGCGCTTTCAAGCCTAGCATCTTCGATGAGCTCTATAATCGAAACATGTCTGACTTTTTCCATCGACTGCTGCAGACGCCTCCTGACGAAAACAGATTGTCAGCTCTTCGTTACTTTCGAGCGCTCGTTGAGAACAAGCGTCCATTCTCGGTTGATGTGCTTGATACGCTCTTCCTTATGGCGTCTGGACGGGACGATGTAGTACAGGCAGGTAGTCTGGATGTGCTTGCCCGATTGAGCGGTGTGAAGTCTATTGCCGCGGTGTTGGATCCGCTAGAGGTTTCTTCTACCCCCGAAATTGGTGAGATGGTGCAGAAACTGCAAGAGGTTGTTGTTGACGTGGCGTATTTCCCTGTTTTCATGACAATTGCGTGCTCATCGAGCGATAGTGATATGCGCGGCAATTCTATTAAATGCCTCAGCTGTGCTGTTGGTGGCGGCGAGGAATTTATTGCACGTATGCTTGACCAAGAAATGCTTCGTGCGTTCTGGATGGGATTGCGGCGGTGGATGGACGTGCCTGCAGACAAACTTACTCCTGTGGAGATGCAATTGAACAAGGCGCTGTTGCAGCTTTTGTACCTGGTACTGAAAATGGCGCCGTCGCGCATTGCTTCCGTGGAAGATGACCAAATAACTAATTTTGTGACGGTCGTGACGGAGTTTATCGTTTTACAGCCCAGTGGACTTGTCATGAGCATTCGTATCATTCGCCTTCTCATCGCACATGCTGTCTGGAAAGATTCGTTTGTGGCACTGTATGCTGTAGAATCGATCACGACTGGTATAAAGTTTTTGCAAGCTCTCATGAACGATATTAAGCAATCCAGTGCGACAGCAAAAACAGACCGTGATATTACAGTCTTTGATGATTGCGTTGCCGTCCTGAAAGAGCTGATTAAAAACCCGCAAAAACTCGAGGAAGATGATGAACGAGGAGCGCTTGCAAACGATGCTATTGTCAGTCTCGTTATTAATGCTGGCGTTCACATTTCTTTGCTTGAGCTGCTTCGGGACAACGCTGTTTGGGAGAGTGTAAAGAAGACTGAAGGAGATGCAGAAGTGAAGGATGAAGAGAAAACTGAGGCAGATCGTGAATACGTCGTGACCTGTGCACTTGAGCTTTTGGGTCTGCTGGCACGTGTACGTCGAATTCGATTACTCATTCTGGAGGCAGGTGATGCACTGGATGCCTTAGTGACCGCATATGAGGCCAGAACAGATGATTATGCAGGCTCATCACCTGGTCGGCAGCTGATTGCCCAGGACCTCGGACGTGTTCTTACTTACTTGTCTAGTGATCCATTAGAGTTTCGCAAGACGTTGTATGACTACCGTACTGTTTTGCCTCGCACAATTTTAGGTAACATTCTCTCCTCCATCGACAAAATTGCTGAAACGGCGGAAGAAATTGTGCTCAATCTTGTCGAGTCAGATTTTGCTACTTGCCCGTTGTGGCTTAATCTGATTGAAAGCGCCAACGTACGATTGGCGTTCCGTATAGTGGTGGTATCGAAGCAACCGTCAGTGCAGGTCACTGCAGCCCGCAAGCTCATTGATATTGTGTTTTCACACCCCGACATTCTTAATGATGAAGAGTCCGGCCTGTCGATAGATGAAAAAAGCACGTTGGTGTCAATGTTGATCGGTTTTTTTGTAGACTTTGACCCGCGAACATCCGTTGTGGGCGTTCTTGCTCTGGCGCTGCTCCTCAAAAATGGCCAACTTCTCGATGCGGACCAGATGGAGAGAATTGCTGTAGAAGGCGCGGTGTCTCTAGTTTACTGGATGCAAAAGGGAACGGAACGGCACCAAGAGAATGCCGTGAAAATCTTACACGATGGCGTCAGTGACTTAGCCATCTTGAATAAGTTTTACGAACAGCTGCAAGCCCCTTCGGTGCAACGAGAGATTGCGTTCTTGTTGGAGTTGGGGCAGCAACTACTTGATGTTGACATTAAGACGAACCCAGAGGGGCTGTTCAAGCGATGCAAATTGCTGCAAGGGCTTGTTGAGATCACCGATTTTAATGCGTTGCCAAGTGACTGTATGGAGATCATAGAAGAAGTGTCTGCTTATTTGCTGGAGTTAGCGGAAGAGAAAGGCAAAGAACTCGAGCACGCGATGGAGGATCCAGAAGAAACGAAGCTTAGGGAGAAGTTTTTGCTGGTCATCACCCGTTTTCTTGCGGTGTTGGCCCAGTCAAGAACATTTCACTGTACGCTTGTGCAACAAGATGCAATCGAAAAGTTGGCGTTTGTGCTAAACGAACAAAAGAAGGCAGCGGAACCGTTTTCGGAAGTGGTGGATCAAACGCGTCGTCTGCTGAAACAGCTTTCTGTGCACGAAGTCCCTCGGCTTGTTGCTCGCAATGGTGTAGACATTCTGCTAGAAATTGTAATGAAGCATGAGGAGAATGATAGCAAGGAAGACTCGGAGCGTGTGGCCGAGATGTTGAAGACTTATAACGCCGTTGTGGAGTGTGGGGCAACTGGAATAAAATCTTTGATGGAGACGAAAGACTTTCTTCCAAGCTTGGCGCGCGGCTTCAAAACGGTGTGCGGTAACCTGAGCGAGGATCAAGCTTCATTGACAGCGAAACTGCTTGATACTGGTTCTGGTGGCTGGAACACGGACTTGGAGATTGCATGCGGTCTCTGCCTGTTGGTATTTCTGTTTGCCCGTGGGGGCGCTTATCGCAAACGGATGTTTCAGGAGACCTTGCTTGTCAAGCATATCGTGACAATGATGGATTGGTTTCCGTCCATTTTTTCAACCAGTGAAGACCTCATCACTCCAGAGCTTCGGGCAAAGTTTTGCTTAATCTTTGTACCTGGACTTCCTTTTTTGGAAGCAGCCGTCGTGTCTGCAGAAGGATCATTGATTGAAACTGCGGACAAAGATGCGTTTGTTAAAAGCGCTATGAGTGTGTATACCAAGACGCTTACAACTTTTGTGGATGGCCACAAATCGTCCGATATCTTTCTTGCTTCATGCGAAGGATTAAAAAGTTTATTCTACAGTGACAGTGCAGTGGCTGTATTGGGCAATGATGCGCAGCAAGATTTGGAATCTCTGCTAAGGGAACAGATGTGCCGTTCGCTGAAGACTAGCATGTACTCGATGGAGTGTGTTGTAGCTCTGTTGGAAATTGCGGCTGGAATAGTATTTGCGCGGTCGGGGGAACATGATAATCAGCCTACGGAGGAGGAGCCGGCACGAAGCTCATGGCTCGTGGCCGGTGTGCTACATGCACTTTTTTGCTGGGAATCGTTTGAAGACGATCTGGATGCGTCAATACTGTTTACACTACTGCGTCGATTTTGCTCATCTTCAAAGATTCGCAACTTTTTGTACGAGCATGTTGACTACAATAGGTTGGTGAAAATTTTGGTCACCTTTGCGCAAGATAGCAAGTGGCGACGCTGGCGCAAGTGTGTGTTGAGCATGCTGACGATGCTTGGGGAAAAGGGTGCGCTAGAACAGGCCAACCCGATTGGAGGCCCCGTGTTGATGCTGGAGGCCTTAACAACGAGCTCACTGCAAACTACATGCGCTACGCGTTGCTTCCACTGCCGTGAAGTGGTGCATGCTCTCGTGACAGCCAATCTATGCGTTGTACCTTGCCCTTGCTGCAAAAAGACAATTGCAGTCGCGTCCGATAGCTCTTCCACAGCAGTTGACACGCTGCCTTCTGTTGTAAAATATAACGGTGCTAGCAACGATGAAGCTTTGTGGAGATTTTCCTCTGCTGAGGATCACGGCTTTGTCTGCATTAATTGCAACAATGTATTAGAGCTTCCCGACGGCCTTGGCCCTTGGGAGATTGTGTGCCCACATTGTCTCCAGCTTGCCTCTGTGAAGAAGACGAGCCAGTCGGTGATTTCAGGATTTAGCAGCGAGAAGCAAAGATCGTCGATGTCGTCGGTACGCTCAGTGGAATCTGGAGCTAGTTTGCCTAAGGACTCATCACTATCTGGTATCGATGTCCGGGACACTAAGGTTGTGAGCTGTGGCCACTGTAACAAACACTTGATCGTGAAAAATGGCGCGCCTGCCGTCAAATGCCCATCGTGTCATGGAGTATCCAAGTTATCAACAACAACAAGTAAGTTGATTGAATTGTTATGTGTCGCTGACATGTCATACTCAATGCTTTTTTTGTTTGTCTGTGCATCCTACAGCCCAAGAAATGATGCGATGCAAGAATTGTAACACGCTCCTGAGCCTGCCCGCGGGCGCCAGAGCGTACAAGTGTATGAAGTGCCTGCAGACTACGCGACTATCGTAGCGCTTTGAGGGAGCTGAAAAGTTTGGGTGCGAGTGGCCATGGTGTGGGCGCTTGACCTCCTTCCCAACTGTTGGTGTTGTTTAGCGTTGAAGGGACATTATGTACGTATCCACCGAGCTGACCCGGGTGTTTTGACAATGGAAGAAATGCAGAAGCTGGACCGACACAAAAAGTAAGATCCTGGTATTCGCGTGCTGTGTTGTACAAATCTGCGCAGGTACTTGTCGCAATTAGAGCTGACCGAGATCAAGTAGGTTGTTATATACCTCTTGTCTTTGCGCTTGACGCCATCGTCATCATCTTGATGTCCCCGAAGTCTCACAGTTGTTTGCAACGATTTGTCCTACGTTTACGCTAATCAACGAGACGATGGTGGTATCATGGATCTACTAGTGTATTATTTCTTAGACTTGAACTTGGCTTTTGCATAATGAAACATTGAGTACGAAGTCCTATCGAAATAATCCTGTTTCAACTGCAAAAGTTCCATGTTACATCCAGGCCAAAACTGCTAGACGAAATCTTCGATCAATTCCTTATCAAATATTTACTATATTCGACGGTTTGCTTCTTAAAAAACAAAAAACATATTCAAATGTTCTTTGTTCGTTCCTTAGCGTAATCGGTCTCACGTAATTGAAGTATTTAGCGAATATCACTCTTTCCTGGAACCCTAACAGAGATATTGAATTGTCAACTTGATACTTTGAATGTGCGTAAACTACCTTCGAAACCGCAAAGAAATACCAGATAGTATTTTCGTTTTTGACAGGTCTTCGAGGTTTTGAGGTTACCAGTTACAGATAAAGTGCGACCTCATCTGATCGGCTGTTGGATGACATCTTGACAGATGGGACGAGAAGATACGGACACCACACGAGCCCATCACTAGATGACGTGTGGACCAGACGAACGCCATATGCAACTTGACATGGTCACGTTGTAGTGCGGCTGGGAATGCATGTTGTAGTGTTGATGAACGAGAAGTAGTTAACACTGAACATATATTACTTTTACTTTCTACACTACCTTTGCACGAGTGCAACTACCAAGTTTCTACAGGTTATGAGTCCAACAAAACGTGATGGCGGCGCAGCACAAGCTACACCCGCTGTGGTGGTCGATGGTCAGGACTTGACAAACGATCACCAATTGGAAGAAAAGTCGGCAGTGCCCGCGGCGGCACTGGACAAGATGCTCGCCATGCTTGGTGACTTGTCTGGAAGGATGGGTAGGATGGAATCCTCCTAGACCGGACAAGACGACCGACAATGCAAGGACTCTTTGGAGTCGGGCATCTTTGGTTTGGTTTTAGGGTCAAGATGAACCTCCAGGCGATGGAAAATTCGCGCGGTGCCAAAAGTCAGGAGGAGCTTGGTGGAAACTGCGATAAGTGTCCAACGAAAGGTCGGAAGACTGGCTGGACACATGGCAAGGTCAAGACGCGATGACATCGACGTTTCAAGTAATAAAAAAGACGTAGTTAAAGTTGAAGACATTGTCAGCGCTATCCGAGAGCCTGACCCAAGAAACGCTAACGAAGCCAGGAAGAGTACTAGCAAGGACAAGTGGGTTGTGGCCATCAATGAAGAGTTGATGGCATTGGAAGAAAACGGCGTGTGGACGGTGGTTGCACCCATCGAAGGTTTGCACGTGCTTCACAGCAATTAGGTTTTCAAGACGAAGACAGACGCTGAAAATGTGGATACAAGGCAAAACTTGTTTCATATGGCAATGAACAACTCTTCGGAGAAGACTACACCTTGACTTTCGCTGCAGTGAAGGAACTTGGAACAATGAATGTCATTTTGGTGCTCTCTCGACGATGGAACGTGCCAGCACGTCATGGAGACGTTCCGAACGCATGCGTTAAGGCTGAAAAGAAGAAAGACCTGGAGTAAGCAACGCGAAACGACTTGCTTTACTTTGGGAGAAATTTCTCTACGGTTTAAAGCAGGCCGGAAGATTAGGGAGCAAGCTGTTGCACTCGACGTTGGTTGATTTGGATTTCCGGCCGTGCACGAAAGATATGTGCTTGTATTTGAATAAGACTGATGCAAGTGTTACGGTTGTTGGAGTATATGTGAGACTCACTGGTCACAGTGACTTATATTGATGTCGTCAATCAATTCTTCGAGAGCATGGTGTCACTCGAGATCAAGGATTTGGGCGTCGTGAACAAGTTTCTCGGCCTAGAGATTATGCTGGACGACCAAGTTGGAAATGTACTGGACCAAGAAGTTACCATCCGCCTACTGCTGAAAGATCATGGTTTGGGTCAGCAAATGGAGTTCAAACCCCAATTGGCGATGATTGCAATAAAGTGGATGCACAAGGTTCTGATTTGCTGGCTGCTACTGCGGAAGACGGACAAGCAAGCGTCAAGGCATTTCAATCCCTCGTTGGAAATTTGCTATGGATTGCACGTTGCACTCGACCGGATATCTGCTTTATAGTACATCGCGCGACAAGACAAACGCACAAGCCGACAATGAAAGACTGGAAGATGGCGAAAAGAGTTGCCCGATATCTGCAGGGACGAAGACATTGAAGTTGTGTATCAACAGTGCAAGGTGACCCGATCAAGATCGAAAGCTGAAGTGACGCGAATTTTGCGGTGGACAAGGCGGATCGAAATCAGTATCGGGATGCGTGCTCACGATGGACGGTGCAATGGTGTCATGGATGTGCAAGAAGCAGACTAGCGTCTCGCTTACCACCATGAAAGCAGAGTTCGTGGCTGCTTCGCATGTGGGACATGAGCATCTAGGTCTTAAGGAATTGTTTGGGGAGCTGAACATGAAGGTTATCGAGCCGATGCCTATGTGGATGGACAATCAAGCGGCGATCAACCTGTTGAAGAGCGAGAGGAGCAATTCAAGCGCGAAACATATCGACATCTGTTTCGAGTTTATATGCCACTACGCTCAAGCTAAGGTCTTGCTACCAAGTTTTGTCAAGTCTAAAGACATGATCGCGGACCTGTTGACGAAGGTGCTGCCGGCACAAAGAATTTTGGATCTGCGTGGGGACTATTCAAGCTGAAGGCCATACAGGATGACGTCGAGGAGGAGTGTGAGAAATATCGTTTCTGACAGGTCTTCGAGGTTTTGAGGTTACCAGTTACAGATAAAGTGCGACCTCATCTGATCGGCTGTTGGATGACATCTTGACAGATGGGACGAGAAGATACGGACGCCACACGAGCCCATCACTAGATGACGTGTGGACCAGACGAACGCCATATGCAACTTGACATGGTCACGTTGTAGTGCGGCTGGGAATGCATGTTGTAGTGTTGATGAACGAGAAGTAGTTAACACTGAACATATATTACTTTTACTTTCTACACTACCTTTGCACGAGTGCAACTACCAAGTTTCTGCAATAACTCCAAGTAGAGAACGAGGTGCCTTGGGATGCTGCGGGATGGCGCTGCATGTGAACCAACACTGACTCGACAGGCAGCAATAGCCACACATATCGTGGCAAGAAGCGCATAATTGCACTGGCGAATGACTTGGCGGAGTTTTTGGGTGACTGAGGTGAATGGAAAGTGACGTCAGAGGTCGAATAGCCGGAGTTATGGTTTAATAACCGTCGTACAGTTGAATGAAGTCAGTTTACGGATGGGCAAGAAGCAATGTTATTTTATATATTGTCTGCTATCTAATGCGTATACGTCTTTGATATAAACGGGCAAAAGAGACTGACAGTTTTTACTGAAGAGATAACAAATTATCCTGCAAGTTGCAGTAGTATTCACCTCCGTGAGGCACACTGATGGCGCGTACTGATTGAACAGTTCATATTGAATTTTTGCTGTGTCTTCACGAAAATCAACGTAGAATTGAAGGCAATTGTCGCCCTTCAAACAATTATTTACAAAACAAAAGATTACCAGTTTGTATAAGAGTGTTTTGTTTGAAAAGTGATGAGTTACGTTGAAAGCCCGCTATGGACAGTTTTATCATCCGCATGGATGAACGGGTACGACGACCAACAAAATGCCTACGTCAGAGCCATGGCGGAGCTGGCTTATCAAATTGGTATCTCCGTAGCTTAAGAAGAATGTCTCAGCTTAGTACCCTGTCTAGCCAATCTTGTCCACACAGAAGAGCCAAACCGTTCTCTGTAGAACAAAGGCGAATTAGCGCCTCATCCATATGCGATGACAGACATGATGTGTCTTGCTTTTTAACATGTAGACTTGTGGAGTGGGATTGGCAATCCAATTGTAAAGGTAGCCTCAGCAATACAAGGTATTTAGCTTCTATTTCTGCACGTGTACACGACAGTTTAACCACTATACAGGCTCGCTTTACCTAAATTGGCCGATACTCCACCAAAAAGATCTCCGCAATCCTGTTTATAATCCGTCTCCATTTGAGAGCGGCATGGGCGCTAGGAAAACAGCAACAAACCTTTCTTTGTACCCAAGCCAAGGTAGCCGATAGGGATTGCAACATGCATTGGTGCAGTGGTCTCGTAATCTACCAAGGTTGTGGCAGCCACAAGCTCGTTCTAAGCTAGAGCAAAATTTTGCCAGGCGTTCAGTGTTTCTACAGCTATCCTCTGCTTGGCAAAGATATTCTTGCTGATATGACAGCGGCAAAGCAAGCAAGATGCATTGGATAACGTCTGCAAGCGCGTTCATCCCTCGGTCTGTGACAAAAGTAAGTTCAGCTCGTATGTAATACTCCTGGAAAACCTTCTCTTATATGGCGCAATACCTAGAAGTAATCCACCACAGTCTCATTTTGCATGATACATTATGAAAGGTAAATGTGCAGTTTGTTGCTGAGACGCCGACGATATGGAGGAGAGGAAGTCCATACCTGTTGGTCTTAGGTCGCGTCAATAAGCCATACTGAGCCAGCACTGTGCATGCTGCAACTTTCCTTTGGAGATGGTAAGATAATCAGTAGGTGAGTGAGCTGCTGGTTAGTAGGGAATCCACAAAAGCTGAAAGCGGTGAGCGGCCAGCCAGCATCGAATTACGTTCTGAATTGCGTAGGTTGCAAATGTCTCGAGCCGTGACCATGTGTTCTGTCGCAGCGAAGCGACAATATGGCTGGGTTTCACACCAGCGCGTGTTAGAGACAAGACTGATTGCCAAATTTCTTGTGTCAAAGCGCGCCCTTGTGGATGGGCAGCCTTGTGGGCGAAGGGCTCGTGGTTGTGTTGTCTCCATTGGCAATTTGTATCTGCCAATCTCCAGCTCCTAATGCCGTATACTTGCCTTGAACAAGCATCCAAGTGCTACGGCTGGATGACATACGCTGGCGAGGTCCTGTACATATGGCTGTGAGGTTTGATCAGGAGTAGACAAGAGTTTAAGCTTTGACGTCACCGTCTTTCTTATTGCTGATCCTCTTGTGCGTTTGATTGCAGCGACATAATCTTCCTGCTGTGCATGGGCCTTAATTGCAGCTCTTGCTTGTTCCAGGGATGCATATGCTAGTTGCGGAGGTGGTGCAAGGCTGTTCGTTGTGATTTTTACTGGAAATGAAAGTGATCGACGTAATCCGATTTCGATACATCTGGGAAGGTGGGCTAATTAGCAAGAAAGCGCGGGATAATTAGCGCTTTCCTAAAACTAAGACATTTGTAGGTTTTTTTATAAAAGCAAATTTCCATTTACTTTCTCCTCGGTACTTAAAAACACAATTGTTAACATGGGAGAATCATACAAATTGGCAGCACAACATCTTTGAAGCCTTTCGTCGAATTATTTGATTGATTGTAACTTGCCCTTTTTGAGCCATTAATCTAATAATCAACACTTTGGTTATGAGGTAGCTAAATCTATTGTCTCTCTCTTTCCAATACTGTATACTATAATGCCCGGTTCTATTTGAAATGGTGAAGGATTGTTAAAAGTCATGTCGAGAGACCGAGTCCTGTACGCTCATTCCCTAATTTGCCATCAAAATCAAGACATGACTGATAACAAGATTCAGATTCCTGTTGTCTCCATAATTCCTGGTATCGGGGAAGCTCTTCGCAAACAACTTTCGTCACCAACAGCTTCATCCCTCGTATCGAAATTGTATCAATCGTCGAAACTCGAAATTGTCGAGTTGCCCTTGCCTGTGGTTTGTCCTCCCAATGTCCGTAACGAGCAACAGCCCGAGGAATTTATCGATATGGCTACGTCATCATTAGCTCCCCAGTGGAAGATTGACCCGACACAGCAGAAAATTCTAGAAGACGCCGAGATTCTCTTCATGGACGCCCATTTGGCTGCACCATTGTTACTCGCCCCCAAGACAAATCTGCCATTCGAGTTGCAGCATCTGCTGAAGAAAGTGCAGTGGGTGCAGGGCACCTACGCTGGAATGGAATCATATCATCAATACCCGGATGCCCCAGCAGACCCGGGCTTTACGGTCTCACGAGCGGGCGGGATCATGCCAAAAGCAGTGGCTCAATTCGTTTTTGGATACGTGATTGCGATTGAGCGCAAACTCTTTGAGGCGAAACAGCTACAGAAGAAACGTGTGTTCGGTCGACGGGAACTCAAGTACCGTTCGTTCCAGCAACTGACAATCGGCATCTTCGGTCTTGGGGAAATCGGTCAAGAGATCGGACGCACATTCAAAGCGTCCGGGTTCCAGGTGGTAGGGTTCAAGCGTCGTGTGAGTGACGAAGAGAGACAAGCGCTGCTTTTGAGTGCTGACCGCACGTCAACTGTCTTGAGCGAAGTGCTTGAGCAGAGCGACTACGTAGTGAATGTGCTACCGAGCACGTCTGCGACTCGCTACTTGTTGACCGAGAACATGCTCGAGCATTGCCGTAAAAGAGAGCCGGTATTCATCAATGTCGGTCGTGGTGACGTCATTTCGGAGAAAACGATCATTGCCGCTCTTGACAAGGGTCTGTTGTCAAAAGCCGTGCTGGATGTTTTTGAACAAGAACCTCTGCCGAAGGAAAGTCCATTGTGGTTGCATCCAAAGGTGATTGTAACACCGCATATCGCTGGCACTGTTTTTCCAGAGGATGTTGCAGATGTTCTCGTGAAGAACCTCAACCGCCGCATTGAAGGAAAAGAGGTGTTGTATCAAATGGACTGGTCGAGCGGCTACTAGACTACAATTGAATATCGCTTTGTGTGGAAAGTGTACTGGAAATCAACAATATCATGATATGGATCAGTCTTTGTTACTCGGTATTGTGTGCTTAAGCTGTGAGCCAAGAATCATCACTACATGTGCTTTCGATCAAAGTCTTTACTTCCACTTCCAGAACGTAAGGTTTCGCCAAACAAACTCAAGAGTTCCTGATGCTACTTAGAGGTAGCCATGTTGAAGTGACCATGTCTTGAGGAGCACATTACCTCTATTTCGGAATAGTTTGTCAAATATTATAACCAGCATCGCTGCACTATATGTCGCAGAGCTCCGTACTATCGCATTGACTTGCATTATACCCTCTAGTATCCGATATTGTAAAAGATGGATACATAATTCATATTTCTGGAAAATGGAGCGCTATCGGTTTAAAAATGACGGACTCGCTACCGACACGTCAATGAGCCAGGAAGAGTGTGAAAGTGGCTGCAGCCTCTTCTTCTTTCCGCTACTGGAGCTGCCACTACATCAGCAATTGCAATTGCAGCAGCTGAGTTTTATTAACACGGACCTCGAAGTAAGTGGAGAATGTGAATAAACGTTTTAAACTTGTTTTAACGATTGTTTGGGATGTTATCAAGCCGCTTTTAATGCGTGAAAAGCATGTTGAATACTTAAAACGTGGTCTTACGCGTCTTTCGTCGGGTTTTGTAGCTTTGGATGCCAGGTATAAAGCTGCTGAAATCATCAACATTTTAACGTTTTAATCAACCTCATAAAACCACTTTTACATGATATCTACAGTCGACCATGGATCATCTATTGGATTTTTCACGCTCTGGATTTACTGGACGCATTACCAGAAGAAGAAACGGCGCGTGTCATTGGTAGAACTGTTTTTTCATCTTTTTCAAGCTGTGAAAATAATGTTTTAACATGGTTTTTGCTACTTGTAGCCACGTTAAAACCTTTCTGGAACAATGACCAAGAAGGAGGTTTTGGAGGCGGACCCAAGCAATTGGGACATACAGCCACCAATTATGCCTCATGTCTGACACTTGCATTACTCGGGACATCAGAAGCATGGGAAACAGTGGACCGACAGGGGTTGTACCGGTTTTTTCTAGCAAGAAAACACGCAACCTCTGGAGCTTTTACTGCTCATGATGGAGGGTGCGTGATACCTTTTCGTTGTGGTGACAATGTGTTCTATGGATTAATTGTGCTTTTTTCCTTTTGTAGTGAGGCGGACGTCCGTGTGACGTACTGTGTCATCTCTATCGCTAGTCTGTACGGTATTTTGACCGATGAACTGAAAGATGGCGTGGTGGAGTATGTGCTGTCTTGTCAGACATACGAGGGTGGTTTTGGTGGTGAACCAGAGAACGAAGCTCACGGTGGATACGCATTCTGTTCCGTTGCAACACTCTACATTCTCGAAGCAATTGATCAGATTCGCGACCTACCTGAGCTGCTACACTGGCTTGCAAATCGGCAGATGCCCTTTGAAGGTGGCTACCAAGGACGAACCAACAAACTTGTGGACGGCTGCTACAGCTTCTGGCAAGGTGCTGTGCCGGCACTACTGGCGCAGGTTGTGCGACAACGGTACGGCGACGAAGTGCCTTATCAATGCCACCAAGAAAAGCTGCAAAGGTACATTTTGCTTTGCGGACAAGAGATTACAGGTGGCTTGCGCGACAAGCCTGGCAAGCCGCGTGATCACTACCACTCGTGCTATTGTCTGAGCGGTCTGTCAGTTGCTCAGCACGGAGATGGCAGAGGTGAACCAGTCGTATATGGAGATGTGTCCAACCTGATGAAGCCCACCCACCCCGCGTATAATATCGGCTACGACAAGGCTATGAAGACGATCGAATACTTCAAAACAAAGGGTCCCTTTCAGCCTGAGTAGAGCAGCAATGTGCACACCACTGAGCTGATAGACAAATCAAGTATTCCTCGTTGCCAGTAAGGTGAGGTATTCATTTTATGGATTCGCTGTGTGATTGGTGTTTTGTTCAGATGAGGGTCATCACTATCGCCATCTGCATTTGTAAGACGGATGGAAGCAGTCAGCTTGGATAGGGAGCGTGATAGTTGGAGTGTGACAAGTGTGACAAGTGTGCCATATGCGTTCACACCACCCAAATATGTTTCCTCTTCGCTCAGTCCACAAAATTGTGGAACGGCGACGAAGCTGCTTTTGCCATCAAGACGGCTTTTGGAATAATGACTCTTTGGCTGCTGCTCGATATTCACTTCACTGTTGCTTCTGGCATCGGTGCCAAGTTGTAACTGGGATTTTCGGATCCATTTTCGTTGTCGGAGCTTATGTTTTGCGAGCTGGAATTGGGGTCCAGAAACTGAATGAGATTACTGCTTTCACAGCTTTGGCTGGCTGTAAGGATTGTAGATGCAATTGACACAAGTCGGCTAGAGCTATATGTGTAGAATCATTAGGATTTTTGACAGGCTAAACGAATCAAGACTCGATTGCTGTGTCCGACGGATGTATTGCTGCCTGTCGGTGTGCAAATACATGTGGGCCTTATCTGCCACCTCTACTCCTTGTTTGTCGTGATCGGCTCGAGGACCGCACCCCACCGCGCATCCGCGGCGGCGCGCACGGCAGCCTGGTAGCTCTTGGTACGCGGACTTCTCTCACCATACTGTTGCGCAAAAGCAGAGGGCACACGCTTGTTTTTCGTACCAGTCCTCTTCTTGGTCACCCGTTTCGTTGGAATACTGTTGACACGTGAGCCGGGGACAGCAACAACATCCAATCCTTCTTGAAGCGAACGCTTCACAAAAGCCAACTCGTTCGCGAGCACGGTTGGCAGGTGCTGGTGCAGTTTTAGCAACTTATCCGCCAGCTCCACTGTGATCGGCATTCCGTGGCGATGGCAGAAAAGTGCTATCCGCGCAAGCTCCTCTGGGCTCATAACGCTAGTGTCCGCTGACTCACCCTCCTTTTTGATCCGACGAATCACCTTTTTGTTCTTGATCTGAACCTGCTTGAACGCAGACACAACTTGCTTCGTCAACTCGTCCTCCACCGTCTTCTGGAACCCGTGCTCTTGCACGTCGCCCAAGATGATTTGACCCGTGGACTTCACAGCAGAGGCGTTTGCAGATTCTAAGCGCTCAAGACGCAGACAGCTCCGTAGCGTCAACAGATAGGTATAGCCGCTCGGCTGGATAAATCCGTGTGTACGCAGCATCTCAAACAACTTCAGACTAGCCACCGCACCCGCGAGTTCATCACGTGATTGTGCACAGTACTCCATAGCTGCCTCATAGTGCGCAACCTTAAGCGGAAACGCCAACAGCTCTTTTTCAAAAAGTGCACGTATGGCATCGAAGTGGCCAAATTCGCCATAGATAAAAAGCAACATCTCCATTGTGTGTTGCTGAAAGTATGCCGGCATCTGCTTCAGGGAAACATCTTTGCTTCCATCCAAGTACATCTGCAAAAGTTTCTCTGCCTCAATCAGATTCCCCTCTTCGGCAAGAGCGTTGGTTACGCGGATTACACGATTGGGATGCACCTGAGTCAATCCGTGCAGCCGAGCATACTTAAGCAGAAGTGTCGCGCCAAGAACAGGGTGACCAGACTGACACAGCTCATGGAAAAGCGATTCAAACGCGTCAGAAGACACGTCATCATTGAAAAATTCCACTGAGTCGGCAAACCGATTGGTTTCCACTAGCACATCCAGGGCTGTATCCATGTTGCATCCAGGCAGATTCTGCACTGCATCGCGAAAAGCGTCATCCTCGTGTGCAAGTGCAAGCGACAACAGTAAAGACCTTGCTACGTTTGACTCGACCATCCTGACGTCGCCGTTTTCATCAAAGGTGGACTTGAGCTCATTGCAAATAGCAAGCACTTGATCCGTGCGACGCTGGCGTGAAAACGCGACAATTGCCGCATTTTGAGCATATGAGTTGGGCTGAAGGCCAAGCGCACGCATGGATTCATACAGCGCACCTACATCGTCGTAGTCACCAGCCGTGGCCTTGATCGATATAGCCATAGACAGGGCCTCACCGTCCAGATCTCTACCATGCACCTGCAACATTTGCCTGCAAATGCGCTCTGCTTTAATCATCCGCCAGCTATCATCGACATCTAAAACTTCACTCCTAGGCTGACGAAGCAGCGCAAGGATCGAGTTCTTGTACATACGCAGTGGGATCACCACGGGCACTACATCGGATTCCAAGGACTGTGATGCATTTTGACTTTCTTGCATCCGGCGCTCGTGATTACGGAAGTATCGCAGTGACGGATGTCCCGCAACAACATCAAAAAGCTTTACGGCCAAGTCTATGCGATCCGCGTTCATGCACACATCAGACGCATCGGCGACACTATCCACGTTGTTCTGCACTAGGCGACGGAACGACATAGTTTCATTTGCCAATGTGTATGCAATTCGCCACTCTTTGCTCTTGTTCTCGGACATTTCTCGTAGAAGCTCCAATTTGCGACGTACGGGAGGACGTAAACCGTGGCGATGAGAAAACATCAACCAGTCGCGACCCAAACTCCAGTTACCCGCCTCAAGCAACTTCGACACCGTGTCGCCTACACAAACCTCAGGATTTTTCCAAGCATCCACGTCTACCATTGTCATAAGCTTTTGCATCAAATCCCAATTTTCAAAGCGGATGCAAGCGTCTGTTGTTGCACGCACAATTGAATCGGTGATTGGGAGTCCTCGTGAAACCATCAGCTCCAAATAAGCCTCAATATTCGCCGTTCGGTCGTCACGCGCCTTGCACAAGCCGCTGATCACACCGTTGAACAGGAGTACATCATTTTCGCTACCAAGCTCGACGTCATCACCATCAAAGACTGCAGCTGCTGCCAATTCATCACCATCCTCGTCAAATTCCTGTCGATGCATCACCTCAGCCGTAGCACCCCAACTCTGCTCAGCATGCTCGATTAAATCTTCAAGCGTCTCCATATCCCCGGTACTAGCAAACACACCTGCAAGACTTGCGTATGCAGGTGGGAGCACGACTGGCACATTAGCGGACATAATTTTCCAAGCGCGCTTCGCATCGCAAGTATTGAGTACAGGATCGCGTTTATTGTCTCGTGAAAGCGCGTTGAACAGAGCCACGTAGATGCCAACATAGCGCGATACCCTGTCTGTGCCCTTGCAGCTCTCGACGTACTCGTCAAATAAATCTACCGCTCTTTGCGTGTTCCCCAGTCTTCCGTGGGCGCGAATAGCTGTCGCGTAGGCGCCCTGATGGATCTGGCCAGGCTCGAACAGCTTCTGGATGTAATCAAAGACTTCAACCGCAAGCTGCGTATCCTTTGCATGCGTCAGTCCTTGCAGCATCCTGTTGTACTTTGTGGGAACGGGGTTGGGCTCTTTAATCTCGACAATCTTGTTCCAACAGGCCCAGGCGTGTTGACTCCGGTTAGCGCCTGTGTAAGCAAGCATCGCACGACCTAAACAAAAAACCGTGGGGTGTTTCTTACCACTTTCTAGCATCTGCTCAAACAACCGCGTGGCTTGCCAGTGTTTATCATTCGACACGAGCGCATCGATCGCGCAAGTGTAAATGGGTTCATCCAGACTCAAACCGCGTTGCGTGACGGTAGCAAAGCTTTGCAATGCCTGTTCCAGGTCTCCGTTTAGCACTTGACAGCGGATAAGTTGACTAAACGCTTCTCCATTATCCTTTAGTTTGTCACGCTCTTCCATCTGCACAAATAACGCCATTGCCGCATCGGGTCTCTGTGCCATACCAGCAGCTCGGATAGCTGCAGCGTAGTAATCCGTCGTAAGTTGAACTCCACCTTTACTGAGCTGTTTCATAATCTTTATAGTGCTGTCAGCATCTTTCACTTGTCCACAGGCTTCCATGATGGCATGGAAGGCAGCAGGAGAAAGCTGTACACCCATAGATGTGACCTCACTAGCCAATTGCACGATAAGTCCCCAGTGTTCCTTAGCCAGATATGCCTGTATGATAAAGTCCATGGTGGCACTGGTAGGTCGAAGATTATCCACTACCATATTGTTCAGTAGGCCCGGTAGGACCTCGACTTTGCCCATGCGTGCACAAGCAGCAATAGCACGCTCGTACATGTACGAGTCTAATGCTGGTAAAGCTTCGTCTTTATCCACACGATCCAATAGCTTGAGTGCTTGACGCCATTTGCCCGTTTCACGATAGATATCCAGTTCCTCCAGGAGTTGTGTCTTGGTTTCGTCCGACTCAAAGGGGACACCATTTGACCTCTCGGATGACATCCACCGACGTTGTGGAATGGAAGATATGGATGGGTTATCCATACAGGCAAGGTATTTGCTTAATCGATGGAAATTGGCGTCGGTAGATGGTTGTGCACGATGCCAAAGCGTCACGAGGCGACGAGCACGAAGCATTGAGATTTATGAAGTGGTTTAAGGGAGTTAAGATGTACAAATTACTGCGATCGACGTACAAGACGATGCTCGGTTATGAGGTATAGATCAGAAGCACTAGACACGAGTCCAAGCTACAATACACGCAAGCAAAGACAAGTGAGCTGCTCGTCGGATGTCGATGACGCTATGACTGGTTCAAATCAAAAGGTGGTAAAAAGAATGCGAATTGAAACGGTACGCTAATAATTTAATCCTATCTCCGGTACGATAGTATTTAATCGTTTTATCTCCTCATTGATTTGTGTTTATCTTCTTATAAACATTTTGAGCAGTTGTGATCCATTTTGCATGCATGATCAAGCAACTTTACAGACCGAGTCACGTCATTCTTTGTATTATAAATTACCGGCTAATGTCGAGTCTGTCGACCTGGAAACGCGAGCACCATGAACGGTATATCGAGTATGATTTCTTGCTTTGTTTATATGTCACTAAGTTTTTATATGTTACTGCTGTCAGGATAAAGGTGGCACGGTCACCCGTACATGGTTTGCTGCAATTGAATAGCCGTCGCAATCGAGAGCTTTCTCACGACACGAATTCGAACCCATTACCGGCCAAATGGACGTCAGGTAGTGCTGCTCGCTCTCGTCCCGACAATTTACATGAATTTGTGGGTGACATCCCCTCGCTTGCTTCGAGTCGGCGGTATGTGGTGCCACCAGCTGCAATTGATGCCGTCAAAGGGACGGATGTGGAAAGAATTTCGAGAACGAAAGGACAAATGCAGACAAGACGAGCCACACAGACTGCAATGGAAGAAGCAGATGACGTAGTGATGGATGTGGTAGGATCACAATCTGAAGCTGGGATTTGTCTGGGTGCGTTTGGTGACGTTGGGAAGATGACGGCAAAGACAGTCGACTTTTTGATTCACATGCTGGAAGATGTGAGAATTTGTATTTGAGGATGAGATTGGTTTTTCTTGTGGTGGTGAAGTTGATGCTGTTATGTTGTGAATATATTGTGGTTGATTGTTCAAAGAGAAAGCAAGAACTCGTGATGAATGGTGAGGACAAGAACGTTAGTGGAAGGACAAGTGATGCTGTCAAGGACGACGCGTCAGAAGAGGTGGGAAGAGAAAGTTGTCGAGAAATGCAAAACATTCGGTGGCCAACACTTGCGTGTTTCTGTAGGGAAAAGACTCATCAGCGCCAAACGTGTCTCGTATCCCATTCAACACAACCAACAATGATGGTGCACACGTGACGGAGTTGGGTCGATCTCACTCTTACGAAGCGTTGGTGCAGTTGGAAGAAATTTTAGAGGCACGGCATAATCGACTCATGAACAATGGAATTCTGGAGTCTACTGATGATAGTTAATCGAGAGATTCAAGAATAGCCTTTAGATAATCCATTTTGAGCCACAGTGTTTACTTACATACTCGCTCATTCTGTTGCAATCTCGTCGTTAAATGAATCGCCAGCCGTTTCTGTCGTGGTCTATGATCTCATACTACTACTAAGGTGAGCGTTTTTTCTCGTACTCATATAAATCGCCAGATGTCATTCATTGGGGAGCGCTAAAGGTACGTCGCTTGGAATCGGCACTTCGAAACGCTTGTGACTCTCGAGCAAGCGCCCAGTGATTTTCACAGACCCATACGCTCACCATTCGAACTTGCTGCCATGGTGCGAAAGCATTGCAGTCGATATTGTCGAGGTCTCTGGAGCAAAGGCGGTGGGTTGGACATGAACGAGCTGGAGCGTCGACTGAAGCACTACAGTGAACGCAACTTAGCATACAAAAACATCCACTAATGTCCATGAATGGGACATTTCTAATGGTAAGTAAAGTTTCTAGTATATAATATTGCGAGACTGCACACATTGAGAGAAAATAAAAAATTATTAGAGTTAGAACACATAATATAGCCATCAGAGCTCACCAGGTAGTCCAATGCACTTGCACACACTAGGTACCTCTTTGATATTGGTTGGTCGTCCGTACAAAAGGGAAAAAAAGTATTGCAATTGGAAACGCACATCGTACTCAGTTTATAAATGGTGAGCCACTTCAGCCTACAACCACAACAGTCATGCAAATCAACCTCGTTGGGTTCGTTTACGGAGCCATGTCAACGTCAGTGTCCGTGAGCTGTGAGATAGCAAACGTCAATTTGCCATTGATCTCGGTGATCTCCACTTGGGTCTTCGCATGAAGCTGGCCGGAGACAATGAGCTTGCTCAGGTCCGTGACAACGTGCTTTTCAATATATCGTTTGATGGGACGTGCGCCGTACTGCGGCTCGTACGCTTCATCTAGAATCACGTCCAGCGCTGCCGTCGTCACGTTCACCGAAATTTGCGCCTCCTTCAACCGGTTAACGACCGAGTCGAACTGCAACCGCACGATCTGACGCAACTCCGTGCGGCCCAGCGGTTCGAACACAACAATGTCGTCCAGACGGTTCAGCAGCTCCGGGCGAATGGTACGACGCAACTGCTGGAGCACCAGCTTGCGCTGCTTTGCAAACTCCCGCTTCCTACTGCTTTCAGCATCCATGAACTCGGTCTCCGTCTTCATCTTTTTGCTTGCGCGTGGCGACAGATCGTTCTCAAAGAGCAAGTGCTCTGCGCCAATGTTCGACGTCATGATAATCACCGTATTTGCGAAATCAACCGTTCGTCCATGCGAGTCCGTCAGTCGGCCATCATCCAACACTTGTAGCATAATGTTCAGCACCTTCGGGTGAGCCTTCTCGATCTCGTCCACCAAGACCACGTTGTACGGGTTGCGACGCACAGCTTCTGTTAGCTGACCTCCTTCACTAAAGCCGACGTATCCAGGTGGAGAGCCAATGAGTCGCGAGACAGTGTGCTCTTCCATGTACTCGCTCATGTCGATGCGCACCATGTGTTTGTCGTCGTCAAAAAGTTCGTTCGCAAGCGCCTTGGCCAACTCTGTCTTACCAACACCAGTGGGGCCGAGGAATAGGAAGCTGCCGGTCGGTTGTCCGGCGCGAGAAAGCCCGGCACGTGAACGCAGTACTGCGTCGCAGACGGCCTTTACTGCCTCCTCCTGACCCACCACACGCTGGTGGATGTGCTCTTCCAGATGCATGAGACGGTCGCCCATACTTGACGTCAGGCGGGACACGGGGATACCCGTCCAACGAGCTACCACCTCGCAGATCTGGTTTTCTCGAACGACTTCCTCGACCATCTTGTGCTGCAACTCGTCTTCATCCTCGCGCTTCTTCGCTTCCTCTGCTGCGGCGATGCGGCGTCTGACGTCGGGAATCGCGTAGTATTGCAGATCAGAAGCGGTCTGCAGGTCCTGAGTGCGTTCCGCCTGCTCAGCCTTCAACTGCAAGTGCTGCAGCTTGTCCCGGAGCTGGCGGATTTCATTAACACGAGCTTTCTCTGCCTCGTGGCGTAAAATCAATGGACTCAGTTCGTCTTGGATCTTGTTCAGCTCCTCCTGCACTTTTGTCAAACGCTGCTTGCTCAATTCATCCTTTTCCTTTGCAAGAGCTGTAGCTTCCACTTGCAACTGCAGCTGTCGGCGCTCTAATTCATCAATGACTTCAGGTTGGCTGTCCAGTTGAACGCGAACATTTGCACACGCTTCATCGATGATATCAATGGCCTTGTCGGGCATGAACCTTCCCTTGATGTAACGGTCTGCAAGCTTCGCAGCAGTAACCAGAGCCGCATCCATGATCTGCACTCCGTGATGCGCCTCGTATCGCTCCTTCACACCTCGTAGGATACTCACCGTGTCTGGGACAGACGGCTCATTCACCAACACCTGTTGGAACCGACGCTCGAATGCCTTGTCCTTCTCTACATGTTCGCGATACTCGTCTAACGTTGTCGCACCAATGCACCGCAACTCCCCGCGCGCCAGCATAGGCTTCAACAGATTGGCAGCGTCCATTGCACCCGATGTTTGTCCAGCACCGAGAATCAGGTGCATCTCATCGATGAACAGGATGATCTTGCCGTCGCTGTCTTTCACCTCCTTCAGCACCGCCTTCAGACGCTCTTCAAACTCACCACGGTATTTGGCACCCGCAATCAGAGCACCCATATCGAGACTAATGAGCTTGCAGTTCAGTGACTCGGGCACGTCGCCCACGACGATCCGCCGCGCCAGACCTTCCACAACCGCAGTCTTTCCCACACCAGGCTCACCAATCAGCACGGGGTTGTTCTTGGTTCGTCTCGACAGAATGCGTATCACTCGTCGAATCTCTTCGTCTCGACCAATGACCGGGTCGATCTTCCCCGCTTCGGCCAACTCGATCAAGTCCTGGCCGTATTTATTAAGTGCATCGTAGTTCTCTTCCGCTGAAGCGTTCGTGACGGGACGACCGCCACGCATCTTCTGTACTGCGTTCTTCACCTGATTCTCATCCATTTGATTGTTCTTGAGCAGACTCGCAACCTGTGAGTTGTGATACAGAGCGACAACGAGATGGTCCGCTGCCAAATGCGAGTCCTTCATGTCCTTCCGCATCTTGTGCGCGTACTTGAACATTTTCATGAGTGCCGAGTCAGCGCCGATAGAGTCGGGGGCCGGTGTCTGCTTCGGCAGTTTCTTGAGCTGCAGCGTCGCGTCCTGCTGGAAACCGGCCGCATTGCCATGCACGAGGTCCGCCACACGCTTGGCCAAGCCGTTCTTGTCGTCAAACAGTGCGTAGGCCACATGCAATGGTGTAAGCTGCGAGTGACCCATCTCTTCTGCCATGTCGTGCGCATTGCGTAGATATTCATTGGTCTTGTCGGTGAATTCTGCCGGATTCATGTTTCAATGGGTGTTTGTGTATTGACGTTCGTCTTTTCAAGCAAATTAAATAATGAACAGAGTAAGAGGGGATTATAACCGATGCGTCCCGTACGAGAAGATTCCAGAAAAAGCGTACTTAGCGTAAGGAACATACGAAATACAGTAAGAAAGAAATGTGACAGGAACAGCTTCATAGATACGGACCATAGTGAAATACATATCAAAAAACGTCTAGCATGTTGCACCTTAACGCCATCTTTATCGCTATGAATATCTTGCACCTCTGAGTTTGTAATGTGTTTGTCACAGTACCTTGCTCGGTAATCAGGCTTTCCATGGCGCTGTGCTGCTCGTCAGAGATGCTCAATGAAGCTCAGTACATCCGCCAGCAAGTACGACCACTACATTTGCAGACAAGAGCTTTTCCGGAAAGATTTTGCAGCGAAAACATGGAAATACACTGAAGATATACGACATCTCGTCTGAGAAAGGACACTGTGGCGCTGCTATATGCGCAGGACACAGCGCTTAAAAGAAAGACGAATAAAACGTCATCAGTCTCAGCAGTAAGAGTGGCTCAAGCTGACACGACAAATACCCCGTCGTGTTCGTGACTGTCGAGTTCGACAGTTCTCGTGACGTGGCCACCGACGTGGTGAGTGGCTCTACTCCCACAGCGTTTACGTGGCGCTTAGGCGTATGAATGACCTAGTGTCGTTGCTCGACTTGTAATACAATTCTTTCGTTTGATTATGTTAAATTGCTGCGACGACTTAGACGGCTGATAGTGCAAAAGCACTTCTGATCGTCTACACCTTGGTCTGTCAGGTCTGATGCATTTCCAATGTTAACAATCAACGCACAAACGACGCAATCATCTTCACTGGAAACACGATGACGTAACTATATGCAGCGGTATTCGATCTACTGCCCGTCAAATAACTGCTCGAAGTGTCAACAGTAGGACGTTGGCCAATATGCGCTCCCTATTCGTCTACTATCGACTTCTGCACACTTCCACGCCCGTAGATCCTATCGCGTTCAGAATTAACGGTACACCTGGTCACTTTCCGGACAACCATACATCGATCCAATGACAATGGAGCGCTGCACACTGCCCCCTTTGCCATAGTGTCTAACTCCATTGTGAAGATGCCTTTAGCGTCGAGCAGCTTCTGTGTTCAAATGCGAAGTCGTTTGTGAGACTTCGCCATAGTCTGCAATCTTCTCAAAAGGCCGCATGATTTCGTTACAAAACATGTACGAGGTCGCTCAGTGTTCGTGCTTCCTGCTTTCGTTTGACTTGTAGTGTAGTCCAGACCATTGACAGAAAGTCTCAGCGCTATTTCGATTCTATTAGCGACATCATCTACGCTGACTTGACGTGCGTGCTGCCACCGACTAAGGGCACGATAACGCCACTCATTGCTGCTAAGAACTGCCTACCGAACTCATCATCTGAAAATCTCGATGAAGATTTGCGTGCTGTAGATCGCATTGCAATCGATTCGGTTCGAGACTTTTCCAGCAACGATAGCATCTTGCTAGCATACTCTTCCGCTGTGAGCGCCAGACACCCTGTCTTAGGTTTCACAATATCAGCCTTGGGGCCACCTGAGTTATTCGCGACTATTAGCATACCTGCCGCCATCATCTCCACGTTGCTAATCCCAAAGTGTTCATTGTACATCGTGTGTATGCCGATAGAACTCTTTGCAAGATAGCGCTTCAGCTCCGCAAAACTCGCATTAACCACAAAGTCCACGCGGTGAGCGATGCCCAGTGCTTCAGCCTGCTCCTTCAGTGTCTCCACACGCGCTTCATCGTCGGTATTGCGACAGCTCCCGAGCAATACCAGACGAAAGTCGTGATATTTGGTCTTCATCTGCTCCGCATGCTTCGTCAGCAGCACATGGAAGGCCTCGAGTTGCAGAAACTGATTCTTCTCTGGTCGAAACTGAGAAACCGAGAGCGCAATGGGCTCACGATCATCCAGATCAAAGTCCACATACTCGCGCATGGCACCACAGGGTGGGTATACAATAGTAGGAGTCTTTCCCCAAAGTTGCTTGATATGGTTGTACGTCCACGTCGAATTAACCATCACTACGTCTGTGCAGTACCTGCCCACCAAGCTGTAGGCAAGTGCAAATAGCCGATAGTAAATATACTTGCCTGTTGATCTCGATGCGCTTGCAGCAATAGCTGCGTCATTGTTAAATCCAGCGTCACGCTGTTGGATCTTGGAGATCATGTCAGTAGAGATCATTGGGTAGTGCACATAAGCCACGACAGTGCAAGCGTAGAGCAGACTTGCTACCACGTAGGAGAATGGACACCCCGTCGTGTCCACCCACACCTGCGGGTACAGCTGCTGTCTTGAGCTCTCTTGTACAGCCTCCAGTCCCAATCTGATGTGTGCTACACTCTGCCATAGCAGCGTAAAGCTTCGATAACGACTGGGTTCAAGAATCTCGCGATTAGGAAGCGAGACGAGCGTCACGTATCGTTCGACGTGCAACGTCTTCAGTTCTTCGAGGTTGAACTCATTTGCAGCGCGTATAAGTAGCTCCTTAGCTAAGAGTCCGTCATTTCCTGTGTATAGAATGATCTGCAGCGTCATCTCCGTCTTCTGGAATTGCCGAACAAGCGCCAGTAGTGCACAGTAGAGAACACGCTCACCACCACCACCGCCGTTGGCGTACGGATGAAAGACACCAAATGTGACGGTATCTTTGGGCGAAGAAGAATGCATTGCCGCATTACGAGAGAATTCAAACGAGCGTCTTGTACGGAAGACGAGAAGGAACACGACGACCATGAGCATCACTAGCAGCGACAGGAACATCACGAGCAGGGCCATGTTTACCCATTTAATGGATGACGTAGACACCGTACACAATAAATAACCTGTAAGAAAGAATACAAAAAGGAGAATTAAGTGCCAAAGACTAACGTACATTTCTATCTGATTTGCGCCATCGGACCTCCATTGAGGGAATTTCCAGCGGGTGTTATTATCATTTGGCCGCCCGATCTCTATCTTCACTATCGGGCAGTTCTAAATCGACTTTACTTGTACTTCCTGCCGTGTTTATTGAGTTTTACTATTTCTCTTCATGGAGAAGAAGGCGACCACGCGTCATCTCATTCATCATAGCAGCAGTCGCTCTCGCCCCATGGTGCACTGGAACTGGCTACATGCAATAGCCTATTCGTCCACAGTCGTGGCATCTGCAGCCTACATGCACAATCAGCTCACGCTTTACTTCAAGAGCTTCGACATGCAGCAGGTAAACGACGAGCTGTTGTACAGTCTCGCGGCGGTCGCCACTGTTGGTAGCGAGCAGCTGGATGGACTCCACCTTGTGCTGTCGGAACTGGCTTCTAGACTGCGCTGGTTGTTAGTGGTCTTATTACTCGTGGTCTGGGTCGGCACGCTTGTACTATCGCGTCGCTATCATCTGCACTCACCACTTCGTCGCGTGACCAAGTATCTAGGCAGCTACGTGGACAATCTACGTGACTGGAATCGTAAACAGACCAAGGCCAGAGCTACTTGGCATCATCATCATCATCATACTAACCGACGAATCACTCGCTCGACAAGCTGGACTGACGGTGACCTGGAGATCGATGAAAACGACCTGCTCATTCTTTCGTTGCTGTCTCCTGAGTCGCGCGTCGTCTCCTTTAGCGTAGAAAGACAACGCAGTGATGCTGACATTGGCAGTGACAGTGAGCGTAGTCAGATTTGCCAGATGACTAAAGACAAAGGCGATGACACAATCGTCCGTCTTGACAGCAGAGGTGACCTTGCGGGCAAGATTGTATTGCATCCACGAGAAGGTGCTTTAGGCGGACGACATCAAAGCAACCAAATCATTTCGAACGATCCGTACGTAAGTCGTTTTCACTTTCAAATCCAGTACGACCCTATGGAGAAGGAGTACTATCTTCAGGACCTCGGCAGCACGACTGGAACATTCGTGTTTCTCAAGCCAGACGCACCAAAGCGTCTGCATGTGAATGACTGCGTGAAGTTAGGCGACACGGAGTTTGAAGTGTCGGCGATTGACGAGAAAATCACGACGGGGATGCCGTTCTTGCGTATCCGTTTCACTGGTGGCCCGCTCGTTGGTATTTGCCAGACCATTGGCAAGACGTCTGTGACTCTGGGTCGGTATTCAAGCAATGCACTTTGTATCACTGAGGACGACTCGATCTCTGGCAGACATAGTGTGATCTCGTACGTCGGCAATGGTTTTTACATTAGAGACCTCCGTAGTACAAATGGTACGGCTATCCGCCTCAGTAGGAGCGGCAAGAAGAGCCGACGACGTTATCTTCTACACGGTGACGTGTTTGGGGTTGGCTCGAATCGATTCATGATAGAATACTCGCACCAATTAGCAGCTCAACGTCGACATGTGACACTTATACGGAAAGCTCAGGAGGAGAATGACAACATCGTGGTCGACGCATAGGTCGGTTATTTTCTTATTTAAGTAGTTAAGGATGGAGTGCATCACATAGTTCACCATTTCTATAGTACCTGTCCACTGCTACAGAACCTCTACAAATGAGTCGATTAAATGTTTAGCTGTACGAATTACCTCCCTAATCACATTTCGAAAGGTGGCAGCTCCGCCATCCCTTTTGTAATGGCGACGCCATCCAACATCATGTCAGACAAGGAAATGGAAGCCAGTATCTCACTCTTACACATGATGCAACCATCCGAGTCCATTGCCAACGTGACGTCCTCAAAAGGGTATGCTAAAGATTCTGAAAATAGGGACGTACTGCATGATTCGTTGATGAAGGTAGTGGCCAAACAAGCCTTAGACGAGCTGTCTCTGCCTCGCGTAGCCGCACCGAAGAAGATTCAGCAACAAGGTGCTCGTCTAACGGCTCTGTCACGCGAGTTTACACTGGAAGATCTGCGTCCGCACTTTGGCAGGCCCATCGTCGAGGTGGCACGTGAATTTGGTATTTGCACCACATTCCTCAAGAAAATCTGTCGTCGATGCGGCATCAAGCGGTGGCCACATCGGCAGATCCGTTCACTGAATCGCACAATTCAGATGCTGGAGCAAGTGGAGTCAGTGGCGACGAACTCCGAGGAGAAGGCCAGATACAATGCTCAAATTGAGGAGCTCAAAGACAAGCAGCGTGCAGTGATGGAAGACCCTGATGCCAATAGTAAGTTAAAGCGACTGAAGAAGTACGCAGCTTCTAAGCGTGCTGCTGACCCACTGTCAACATCTGCTGGTCAGGACAGGGAGTCTTTCGTGCCGATGACGTCTGACGATGATGCCAAGAATTTGTCGGCTCTAGCTGTCGCAGTGGACTCTGCATCTAGTTTTCTATGTGACCAGAATGGTGAAGCTAGTGTATCCAAGCCAAAGATTCAACTCGAAGCTATTCCGAGGTCATCTCCACTGGATGTGGAGATCCCTTCCTCGATCTTATCGATGACACCAGTTTCGGCCTCTTTGATGATGACACCAATGCACGCAGCTACTTTGAGCCAATTTCATTTGTCGGCAAAGATTTCTCCAAGCAATCGCAAGTTGATGCTAATGAAGACGAATGCTGACGCAAAGTGTCGTCTTTGCAGCTCTTCCATTGCAGGATCAGCATAAAGATCACCATTATTAAACTGGCTATGTCATGTTAAATATTTGAACGATGAAGGCTAAAAATAAAATAAAGCAACGATGTTGTGGCTATAATTGTAATTTTGACTCTAGCAAACAAACGGATAATGAAGCCGACCGTAGCAGCGCAGACGCCGACACCGACACCGACGACCGAGGCCTTAGACAGCACTAGGCCTTTCTTCGAGTGTAATGTATGTCTAGATACAGTTTCCAGTCCAGTGGTGACGCTATGTGGCCACCTCTACTGGTGAGTCTACCTCTAACGCTAAGAATTTGTACTTGATTTTGCTCTTTGTCTCTCTCTTTCTGTTCTGACACGCTGCATTCTGCTTCTATTGCCTCCAGTTGGCCGTGTTTGTATGAGGTATGCTAACATATACACTGGATATATGATGATGTATGAATTGATTTGATCTGCTGCATAGTGGATGCAAAATCACTCCGAGTGTCCTGTATGCAAGGCCGGAATCAGCGAGGAGAACGTGATACCCGTGTACGCTCGAGATGCCGAAGCTGTTGATTCACAGTGAGTCCGAAGAGCTTTTGTACCGTATTGTAGTATGACGGAAATATGGGCTGAGTCATATGATGCTTTAGAACACACCAGCAAGTATCGGACAGTGGCATTCCCCGCCGTCCTCGGGGGCAGCGACCAGACGCTGAGCAGCTGCGTCGACGACGACGTCCATTTAATGTGCGTGCATTGTGATGTTTGTGTGATTGTCCTACGTGTGTTTGCTACTGAGTAAGTGTTCTTTTTTGCTATTGGTGGCTGCAGTTTGGGATTTTTACTGGAAGCGGACAAACGAACGCCTTCTCAATGTCTCCGACAATTGGTTTCTTCCCGACGCTTTTCGGATCGCCCTACGTAAGTAGAGTTTTGGCAAGACTTTTTTGGTATGCAAAAGTTCACATTATGGTACTGGTCAGCAACCGCCGGCTCATGTCACGCATCGTCAAGATGGCACGCCTCTAACAGCACAGGAGGCACACCAGCAGATGCAGCAGGCTGTTCTGTCCCGATTTCTTTTAATTGTTGGCAGCCTCGTTGTCGTCTGTCTCATTATGTTTTAGTTTGATATAGCTTGCGATACGGCCAGCAAGTGCTGCATACTCACGCCAATGAACGTATTTTGTTCGATTTGCATGAAAAATTACATGCAGTAACTCAATCGTCACTAAACAATCTGCCGGGTCATCAATAGCTTTGTCACGTTTATCGCCAGGTCAATGGCAACCATGGCCCGAAACTTGCACTGGTGTAGTTATCACGTGGACTCTTCTGCTCGTGCATATCCCCCGTTTGCTGCTTCTTGTCGCTCCTTTTCCAATACAGCACACACATATTCCAAGTTGCCAGCAATGGCTTGCAGGTCGTTTTCGATGGCTACTGCCCATTCCGCAAAGTGATCCAGTCTCTGCAAAAATGAACAACGAGCGATCAGTACAGTCCAAGATGATATACAATAGCACTAGAAACGTACGTCCAAGGTCGAGTGGAAGCGTTTTTGCTCGGCCTTCCACTTGGCTGCACGTTGATACAGCAAGTTTACGTTTTTTGCGTACGTCAGCGCTTCCTGTTCCACGTTCCGCTGCTCCTGGATCGTCTCATCCAGTCTCTTCACAAGCAGTCGACTTTTTGCAGCCTTCAACGCATCCAGAGACTCTGCCAATTGGATCTTAGCATGCACTGAGTACAAAATCCGCCCCATACAGCAAACGTCAAGCAATATGAGTGCAATTATCGCTTGTGCATTGGATACACACCTGCGTCGTCATGATGCTGCGCAAGTCGAGCTTCCGCCGCCTGGACTTCTGCGGTCTTGGTACTCATGTATGAAAAAACCGGTACTGATATCGTCAAAACTGCAAATCATACCTTCGTGTCTCACGTGTCACAGGCAAATTATAATCGACATGGCGATCAAGAATGCTACAAAGGCTAAGAAGATTCCTGCCCCTTCGACAGAGAAGAAGAATGTCAAGAAGGAAGAGGAGGAGGTATCTCCTACAACGGGTATCTATGGATGGACTCTGAAGCTGCTAGCGGCGGTACTGGCCGTGGCTGTGTCCTACTATCTGCGTCAACTGGACAATATGGACTTGAAAAGTCGTGCGGCTCACTACATTTCTCGTACTGACGTGACGAATCATCTTCGTTTTAATCTCACGTGTGTTCCAGTCGAGGTGCGTTTGGGAGGGTGGTACATAAGCTTCAAAGCTTCCTGTTATGACTAAGTTGTCTGCTTTTTGTCATGGTAGTATCCCGACGAATTCGTGCCGGGATGCCACCAGAAAAACAAGACTTTCTGTGGCCGTGCAGTAATCGACAACTTTGTGACGCTTGAGCAGGTGACGCAGCTGCGTGAGGTGGCCGAGATTGGGATGGCGAACCGCTCTGCGCGCGGCGGCCCCACGATAATGGACATCAATACGGGCTTCGTCCGCGACAGTAAAGGCTTGGAAAACATTTATCAGCCCGAGAGGAGAATCCCCGATGAGAACAAGCCTGGGATTAAGCGCTTTAACACGAAGCAGTTTGATTTGTATCGCCGGTACGTGCAGATAGAATTTCTCCGTTTGGGTTCATCTTCTGACGATTTCGCTTGTTTGACGGGTTGTTTTTGTGACCGACAGGGTTGTTAATAAAATTCGCCGGGCGGTGATGAAAGAGTTTGGTCTCAAAAAGTTGTATTTCTCTGCGCCTACATTCATCACTCGTTTCGTTGGGAATGATTCGTGGACCCCTGTTGAGATCCATGACGAGTATTGGTAGGTTCGTTATGGCAACTCAATTGTGTATTTCTTTCTCTCATGCAGATATCATTGCTGTGTCGCAGGCACCCACACGTAGATAAGGAAAATGCTAGGCACTACGACTATTCGAGCCTCCTGTATCTTGCGGACTTTAATGAGGACTTTACTGGTGGACTCTTCTCGTTCATGGATGAAAGCTCGGAAACGGTTATTGAGCCTGCTCGTGGCCGTCTCGTGATGTTCACGGCTGGAGCCGAAAACTTGCACGTTGTGAACAAGGTTGAGACCGGTACGCGATATGCGTTGAATCTTTGGTTTTCGTGCGATGAGCGCAAGCACTTCGTCAATTTTCTGGATGGTGTGATGCACAGACACTTTAGACGCACGTAAAAGTAAATGTGGTATGCACTTTGAAGTTAATCAAAGATTTAATCGGCAAAACTCTTACCTCAAATGACAACGCGCTTCGCTGTCACTATCATTTCTGGCTTTAAATTCGTTGCTGCAAAATGGCACAAGTGGCATGGCAAGGAAGTGGAGGCACCGTGTAGATGTCAGTCGCGCTTCTCGGTCTCCGCCTGAGCCATCTGCAGTGCATGCTCGCAAAACTTGTGCATCAGGAGCCGCCGTTGCTTGTCTGATAGGATGGTAAGGCAAGCTCTGCAGACGACTTTATGCGCTCAAATACAAAACACTGAGCGCACAATTAGCTCTGGTGGGAACCAGAGTAAGTGAAGTTGTGTTTTTCTGTAGACGGAAAAACACAACTTCACTACTGCCATGTCGTTGCATGGCAGTTACTGTGTCCAAGGCGGCAGCAACTACTACTGAATGGGCATCAAGACGTTGGCATAGCTAAAGTAGAGCCACTCACCACGTCGGTGGCCACGTCACGAGAACTGTCGAACTCGACAGTCACGAACACGACGGGGTATTTGTCGTGTCAGCTTGAGCCACTCTTACTGCTGAGACTGATGACGTTTTATTCGTCTTTCTTTTAAGCGCTGTGTCCTGCGCATATAGCAGCGCCACAGTGTCCTTTCTCAGACGAGATGTCGTATATCTTCAGTGTATTTCCATGTTTTCGCTGCAAAATCTTTCCGGAAAAGCTCTTGTCTGCAAATGTAGTGGTCGTACTTGCTGGCGGATGTACTGAGCTTCATTGAGCATCTCTGACGAGCAGCACAGCGCCATGGAAAGCCTGATTACCGAGCAAGGTACTGTGACAAACACATTACAAACTCAGAGGTGCAAGATATTCATAGCGATAAAGATGGCGTTAAGGTGCAACATGCTAGACGTTTTTTGATATGTATTTCACTATGGTCCGTATCTATGAAGCTGTTCCTGTCACATTTCTTTCTTACTGTATTTCGTATGTTCCTTACGCTAAGTACGCTTTTTCTGGAATCTTCTCGTACGGGACGCATCGGTTATAATCCCCTCTTACTCTGTTCATTATTTAATTTGCTTGAAAAGACGAACGTCAATACACAAACACCCATTGAAACATGAATCCGGCAGAATTCACCGACAAGACCAATGAATATCTACGCAATGCGCACGACATGGCAGAAGAGATGGGTCACTCGCAGCTTACACCATTGCATGTGGCCTACGCACTGTTTGACGACAAGAACGGCTTGGCCAAGCGTGTGGCGGACCTCGTGCATGGCAATGCGGCCGGTTTCCAGCAGGACGCGACGCTGCAGCTCAAGAAACTGCCGAAGCAGACACCGGCCCCCGACTCTATCGGCGCTGACTCGGCACTCATGAAAATGTTCAAGTACGCGCACAAGATGCGGAAGGACATGAAGGACTCGCATTTGGCAGCGGACCATCTCGTTGTCGCTCTGTATCACAACTCACAGGTTGCGAGTCTGCTCAAGAACAATCAAATGGATGAGAATCAGGTGAAGAACGCAGTACAGAAGATGCGTGGCGGTCGTCCCGTCACGAACGCTTCAGCGGAAGAGAACTACGATGCACTTAATAAATACGGCCAGGACTTGATCGAGTTGGCCGAAGCGGGGAAGATCGACCCGGTCATTGGTCGAGACGAAGAGATTCGACGAGTGATACGCATTCTGTCGAGACGAACCAAGAACAACCCCGTGCTGATTGGTGAGCCTGGTGTGGGAAAGACTGCGGTTGTGGAAGGTCTGGCGCGGCGGATCGTCGTGGGCGACGTGCCCGAGTCACTGAACTGCAAGCTCATTAGTCTCGATATGGGTGCTCTGATTGCGGGTGCCAAATACCGTGGTGAGTTTGAAGAGCGTCTGAAGGCGGTGCTGAAGGAGGTGAAAGACAGCGACGGCAAGATCATCCTGTTCATCGATGAGATGCACCTGATTCTCGGTGCTGGACAAACATCGGGTGCAATGGACGCTGCCAATCTGTTGAAGCCTATGCTGGCGCGCGGGGAGTTGCGGTGCATTGGTGCGACAACGTTAGACGAGTATCGCGAACATGTAGAGAAGGACAAGGCATTCGAGCGTCGGTTCCAACAGGTGTTGGTGAATGAGCCGTCTGTCCCAGACACGGTGAGTATCCTACGAGGTGTGAAGGAGCGATACGAGGCGCATCACGGAGTGCAGATCATGGATGCGGCTCTGGTTACTGCTGCGAAGCTTGCAGACCGTTACATCAAGGGAAGGTTCATGCCCGACAAGGCCATTGATATCATCGATGAAGCGTGTGCAAATGTTCGCGTTCAACTGGACAGCCAACCTGAAGTCATTGATGAATTAGAGCGCCGACAGCTGCAGTTGCAAGTGGAAGCTACAGCTCTTGCAAAGGAAAAGGATGAATTGAGCAAGCAGCGTTTGACAAAAGTGCAGGAGGAGCTGAACAAGATCCAAGACGAACTGAGTCCATTGATTTTACGCCACGAGGCAGAGAAAGCTCGTGTTAATGAAATCCGCCAGCTCCGGGACAAGCTGCAGCACTTGCAGTTGAAGGCTGAGCAGGCGGAACGCACTCAGGACCTGCAGACCGCTTCTGATCTGCAATACTACGCGATTCCCGACGTCAGACGCCGCATCGCCGCAGCAGAGGAAGCGAAGAAGCGCGAGGATGAAGACGAGTTGCAGCACAAGATGGTCGAGGAAGTCGTTCGAGAAAACCAGATCTGCGAGGTGGTAGCTCGTTGGACGGGTATCCCCGTGTCCCGCCTGACGTCAAGTATGGGCGACCGTCTCATGCATCTGGAAGAGCACATCCACCAGCGTGTGGTGGGTCAGGAGGAGGCAGTAAAGGCCGTCTGCGACGCAGTACTGCGTTCACGTGCCGGGCTTTCTCGCGCCGGACAACCGACCGGCAGCTTCCTATTCCTCGGCCCCACTGGTGTTGGTAAGACAGAGTTGGCCAAGGCGCTTGCGAACGAACTTTTTGACGACGACAAACACATGGTGCGCATCGACATGAGCGAGTACATGGAAGAGCACACTGTCTCGCGACTCATTGGCTCTCCACCTGGATACGTCGGCTTTAGTGAAGGAGGTCAGCTAACAGAAGCTGTGCGTCGCAACCCGTACAACGTGGTCTTGGTGGACGAGATCGAGAAGGCTCACCCGAAGGTGCTGAACATTATGCTACAAGTGTTGGATGATGGCCGACTGACGGACTCGCATGGACGAACGGTTGATTTCGCAAATACGGTGATTATCATGACGTCGAACATTGGCGCAGAGCACTTGCTCTTTGAGAACGATCTGTCGCCACGCGCAAGCAAAAAGATGAAGACGGAAACCGAGTTCATGGATGCTGAAAGCAGTAGGAAGCGGGAGTTTGCAAAGCAGCGCAAGCTGGTGCTCCAGCAGTTGCGTCGTACCATTCGCCCGGAGCTGCTGAACCGTCTGGACGACATTGTTGTGTTCGAACCGCTGGGCCGCACGGAGTTGCGTCAGATCGTGCGGTTGCAGTTCGACTCGGTCGTTAACCGGTTGAAGGAGGCGCAAATTTCGGTGAACGTGACGACGGCAGCGCTGGACGTGATTCTAGATGAAGCGTACGAGCCGCAGTACGGCGCACGTCCCATCAAACGATATATTGAAAAGCACGTTGTCACGGACCTGAGCAAGCTCATTGTCTCCGGCCAGCTTCATGCGAAGACCCAAGTGGAGATCACCGAGATCAATGGCAAATTGACGTTTGCTATCTCACAGCTCACGGACACTGACGTTGACATGGCTCCGTAAACGAACCCAACGAGGTTGATTTGCATGACTGTTGTGGTTGTAGGCTGAAGTGGCTCACCATTTATAAACTGAGTACGATGTGCGTTTCCAATTGCAATACTTTTTTTCCCTTTTGTACGGACGACCAACCAATATCAAAGAGGTACCTAGTGTGTGCAAGTGCATTGGACTACCTGGTGAGCTCTGATTGTTCTCGCTTCCATTCAGCACTAACTGGTAGCATTGCTTGGACAGGTTGGATATATCCTTGAAGAGGGACAACGCCGTGTCCTATTGACATCCTACTGCGCTATGGCGACACCTCATAACACACAACGCGTGCAGCAACATTTCCAGCGGTATCGAGGTTGCAGTAAAGATCTCGACCTCACACTGCAGACGTCACAGATCTAGCACAGATGACCTCACATTAGACAACAAGAAGCAGCTACACAAACTCACAGATGCAGATGCGCGTTCGAAGCTGCATTGAGTCTGCGCAGATACTTCCTCACCTCTCTGACCTCTTTCTCAAGCTCCCGCAACCTCTTGGTCGCTTTTTGCCGCAGTTTATCGATTCGAACACGTTCTAGATCTGTTTCTGGGCTGCGCGGGTCCACAACATCGACCACAATTGTGCTATCAGCTTGAGCTTGTGCTTGAACAGCAGCAGCCATTGATATCTCTTTCAATCCTTCCCTTTTTCTCTGGAAGCTCAGTCCGTGTCGCTTCATGAAACGCGTGAGCCAGCCGACTGACAAATTGTGCGTTGGTGCATTGTCCATCCCATCCAGAATTTCTCGCGCTTTGGTGTTGAGCAAACGGCGTGTGAGTAGCACATTGTGCTCCTGGCACATGTTGACGTACTGTTTCAACTGATCCTCGAGCTGTGAACGCACGCACGGATCGCGCCCCTTCGCGGTCACGTGCACACGCAGGCGTTTGGCCTCAATAATAGCGGCGACTGGATGATGTTACGGATCGTCTGGCGCGTACGTGGCACCGATAACTCAAAACGCGTCTTGGTCTACAGTGACAGTTGCGTGTAGTTAGTAGTGGGCTCGCGACGATTCTGTGCAATGACCTCACACTTCTGCTCAATGGTGAGCCATTTGCCCTTGGTACTCATGATGCTAGCACGTTGGTACTACACAACGTCGTATAGAGGTGGAATGCGACTACGACTTGGGACCGACTGCAGCAGAATGTGATCAAAGATACTAAGCGATATGACACGACATTTACGCTACGAAAGTCCTGCAAGTGTCTCGACTTGACTACAGTACGTACGCGTCGCGAACAATGCTGTAGTTACTTCGTGGAATGGCGTCTGTTTACTGCCGAACAAATCGTGGTGAGCGAGGCGACGACGCGTTGGTGGCTTTTTTGCCCGAGAGCTTTCGCTGACCGGGCGGCAAAAGCCACGACGACTTGTCGCCATTTCGTTTACATCTTTCCAACAAGTTACTACTTGTTGGAACAGATCGATTCCACTGATAAATGGTGTTGTAGGCGGCATGTCGTGCTCGTTTCACGTGTTCAAGATCAGCGTATCCAGTCTTTTTTCCTACGCCGACGTTGAAGATGACGGTAAACAAGCAACCCCAAGTAGAGCAGCATGTCGGGCTCGGTGCAATAACAAGAAAAGGTCGACGTCACTTTGTTTATTTTCACTACTTAATGACAAGCAAAGCGGCAGCCTACTGTCAATACTAGTTGGCGCAGCTCTTTCAAAGTATCCATATCAATGGATACATCCACCGACGTGTGCTTTTCTCAACTGCCGTTGACTTTCGTTGACTATACATGAAGACAAAAAGGGCTGTCGATCGTGTCATAGCCGAACGGCCGTCAGCCTCTCAGATCAGATTGTATTCCAGCCGGAACCAATCCAGACGAATCCGACCGGAAAGTGAGCGTCTGCCTGCCGCCCCCTTCTCCTTTATCCGCCACTCTTCCTTTTAGCCTCCGACTATCGTCGCCATGAGTGCGTCATGGGACTCGGATATGTCAAACAACCACAAACTCCATCGCAAAGTTGGCAACAAGCCGCACGTGCGTGCGCCGCCCGATATGTCTGCCACGCACTCCACAGCGGCCCGGCCGCGCGTGTACGTGGGCGCCCAGGACGACTGTGGCTCCGCGTCATCGCGCAGCTCTGCGCGTCCCCGCGCTTTTGTCCACGGTGATGATGATACCGGTTCCATGGGTTCACACACGTCGGCACGTCCGCGTGTGTACATGAAGGCCGACGGCACGGAATCCGTGTCGTCGCACTCTTCTGTACGTCCCAAGGCCTTTATCCGGGCGGACGATGACGTCGGCTCCGTGTCGTCCCGTGCGTCCGGACGTTCCAAGGCTTTTATCCGAGCGGACGATGACGTCGGCTCCGTGTCGTCCCGTGCGTCCGGACGTCCCAAGGCTTTTATCCGAGAAGACGGCGATGGCAGCTCCATGCCCAGCAACCAAGGCCAGGGTCGCTCCAGACTCGATTCGGGTCAGGGCAGTGTCGCCAGTAACTTCAGCCGACCTCATGTCGGCATCGCAGGTGGCGGCGGCTTGACGGCCGCTATGCTCCAGAAACATCGTGTGGCTGCCGGCGTCGGTGGCCTGGATTTGGGCGCCCATCGTGTACGCCACGACCTGGATGAGACGCGCTCTATGACTGGCATGTCTTCCCGAATTCGGCGCTCACCTAGCGCCAATATCCGCGTCCCGCACGCGCAACCGCTCAGTGCCACTATGGGCCCACGGATTCGCGTTGCGAACACCGATATCCCCAGCGACATTCCCAACCACGTCGTCGACGAGATAAAAAGTAGTTTGGAGGCGCACTTTGCCTCACGCAATGGTGCCGTGGACAGAAAGGTGGCGGACTTACGCACCGACGTTGCCGGTCTAAATACGCAGACATCCTTGCTTAGCTTGCAGATTTCAGAGCTACGCGACGCCGTGCTGGTGTCGGCCAACATCAATTCGGCCAACGCCCCGGCAGCTTCGGACCCCCAGGTTTTTGCTACTGTCCAAGCCAATGCTGCCGCGATTGCTCGCCTTGAAGAGCACAGCGTAGACCTGTTGAACCGTGAAGTGAGTATGGACCGCGAGTTTACGGAGATCGGCACTCGCATCAAGTCGCTTTCGTCCGCAACCATGAAGATTTTGACACTGGAGGACAACGTTGAGGCTCTAGTTGTCAATCGTCAAAAGCAGGAGCAAGGATTATTCAAGCTCGCGGATAGGGTGCAGTTAATGCATCGCCAAATGGGCAGCTTAGTAGACATGAAGGCTGTCGAAAACTTGCTGAGCATTCGTTTGACGCGGGAGTTCCGCGAAATGGAAGATCGGCTATCGCAAAACGTAATTCAAATGGCCGAGAAGATGGAGAAGAAGCTGCAGAACCTGGAGAAGCAGTCCTACATGCAGCAACAGGAGGGCCTCGCTGCGCTGAAGAATGACCTGTCGGATGATATCGAGCGCCTGCAGAGCTCGATTCTATGCAAGAGCGATCTGCAATTGTTTCAGAACGCCCAGACGCAGTGCACGGAGGAGATGGCACAGCTCTCGAGTGTTTTAGACCGCCAAGAGAGGAAGCTTCAGGATGCCAAGGTGGCCAGTGCGACGCTACGTGACGAGCTGATTAACGCTCACACGGAGCTAAGCAAGTCTTTACAGAGCGAACAGCGCAGTGCTGTAGCGGCAATGGAGGAGAAGCTCAAGCAGGTCGCGAGCAACAGCAAGCTTTCAGAGCTTGCCAACAAGCAGAAGAAACTTGAGGAGTCCACAAAGGCGCTTCAGGAAACTATGGGTCAGGTCAAGACGCAAGCCGGTCATCGGCTCAGCTCTAGCTCTGTGGACACGGAGGAAGAAAACGATAAGCTACGTCAGCGCCTTGCCCAATCCATAGCCGAGTTGGAAGCTCTGGCTACCACAAAGAGTGAAGTGGAGCACCGCTTTGCCGCTGAGGAGCAGCAATTCGAAGCTAGGTTGAAGGAACTTCGTACGGCCGTAATCGATACAGAAAAGCAGAAGGAGGCACAACGTTTGGAGCTTATGCAAAAGCTGCAGGAGGAGAGTAAGTTAATGGGTATTGCGCAGGGAAAGAACTCGTTATTGGAAAACCTGCTTGCACGTGAAAAGGCTGAGAACGAGGAGAAGAACGAGTTCATGCGTAAGTTGAAGATGGAGGTAGCCGAAGTCCGTAACCAAATTCGCGAACTCGAAAGTGGAAAGGAGAAGAAGGTCCGGCAGCTGACGTCGGAGCTACAGGCAAAGGAGACTCAGGTTGGGCTACTGACCAAGACGTTGAAGCGCATGGAAATGGCTTCTCTCAAGATGCTAGACCTGTCGAAGCGTGAAGCTAAGACCGTGCGTCGTGTGAAGGCTATCAAGGAGCACGCGCTGTTTATCGCGCAGCTGAAGTTGAAGGAAATGGAGCGCGTGGTGCAAGAATTTCAAAATAGCGATGAGACTAAGCAGCAAGCGGCTTTAACAGCTGCAAGCAGTGAAGAGCGCAATGAGCTAGAGAAAGTGCTTCTTGACAACCAGCTTGAGAAGGACGAGCTGAAGCAAGAGCTGAAGGAGATGACCGAAAAGCTCAACGCGGTCAAAGAAAGCCAGAAGGTAATTATAGAGGACACCATTACCAAGCTTTCGAGCGATTATTATGACAAGATCGGCGAGCTGAAGCAACAAATCGCTGACAAAGAGCAGGCAATGCGGCAGCTTCGCGACACACTTGTTGACAAGAGCAATCTTGACGCTCTTGAAGACGATCTGACTGCGCTGAAAGACGAAAAGAACGGCTTGCTGGAGCAAATTCAGCGTGCGCAAATTGACCACGAGCGTGTCATTCTTGAGACAGAGACGAACCTTCGTCTGGAGCGCGCGACCGAGTTTGGTGCGATGAAGTCAATGTTCGAAGAGCGTATTTTGGAGCTGGAGGGCGTCAAATCTGAGCTTGAAACGACGAAGGTTATGATTGCCAATCTGGAGAAAGAGCTAGAGAACCAGGAAACCCTACACGAGCGCGAAGTATTAACATTGACGCATGAAATTAAGGAGGCTCGAAGCAAGATTGACGAATGCACGGCACAGATTCTGGAGCTTAAAGAGGCCAAGGCTCGTCTAGAGGGAGAGGTGTCTCGGGTGGAGGCCAACATTGGTGGTGCACCCGCCGAGAAGGAGGAGGAGCTAGCTGCCACTATGAGTCAGATGCAGTCAGAAGTCGACAACCTTCGTGCTGAGCTTGCCAAAGTATCAAGTGCGCTTGAGGAAAAGCAGACAATGCTGGAGAAGGCAAAGCAGTCGGATGAAGCCAACCGCGAGAGGCTAGTTGAAATGGCGATGACCCAAGAAGAGATGCAGAGCCGTTACGTCTCCCAGGTCGACTTGCTTACGTCAAAGCTGAACCAGGAGCGTGATAACTCTCGGGCTCGCGAGCAGGATCTGGAAGACACTATTGCCAAGCTTAATGCCGGTGTTAAGACACTTAGGGCTGATTTGAGCAAGGAGTTGGATGGTGTGCGGGAGGAACTTACGGAACAAATGACCACGCTGACGACGACTTTACAGGCGTCTCAGCACCGCGAGCAGCATCTACAGTCGCGTATCAAACGTATCCTGGAGGAGTTGGTGCAGGCCAGGAATGCCTCGGGCGAAAGCGAAGTGGCAGAGGTCGCTGAGATGAGTGATGACGATGCCATCACGCATCATCTCGACGCGCTGTATGCGACGCACCGTCGGACGACACATGAGTTAGAGCGGCTCCAGGCCGAGCACGAGCTAACTGTCAAGCAAGCTGCTACGGACAGTGCCACTGCTCAGGAGCTGGACAATCAGGTTAAGGAACATGAAACTCAGATCCGTGAGCTGGAGTCAGTCGTAGAGCGGCTTCATGAAGAATTGAAGGAGCAGTACCACAAGTCTGCAATCATTGCAAACGGATCAGACGAGTTCAGTGACGAGATGGCTTCCTTACGGGAGGAGAAGCGTCAGCTCGAGCGCCAGCTTGAACAAGAGGAGAAAGACCGTGCAAAGCGCGAGGTGTCGTACCAGCGGCGAACAGAGATGAAGGAGCGTGAAGTTGAAGAACTCCGTACCGAGAACAAAACTTTGACGGCTGCTGTTGCTGCAGTCCGTGAAAAGATTTCTGCAGTGGAAAGTGCTAAGTACAACGATTTAGACGAGCTGCAGAATGAGTTAAATGACCTGGAAGAACGCACGGCTGCACTTCGGCCGAACGAAAACAATCTTGCCAACCTGGAGAAGGATTTTACTGCTACCTCACAAGAAATTATGTCCCTAACTGCTGAAGTGCAGTTTCTTTACCAGAAGCTAACTGCATGCTGTGATATCATGGAGTGGAGTGAACTGCGTGCGAGTTTGTTTGATGAGGAAGAGAAGCTGACCCGAGTCCGTTCGGAAAACGCGCGTGAACTTGCCAGGGTCCAGTCAGTTGAGCAGGAAATTTTGATGAATGCTGAGTATCTAAATGCACTGCTCGTTGCCCACGGCTCGACGATAGGAGACGACAATCTTCTGAATGATTATCGGTGGATGCAGAAGTACGCTTCGATTGCTCCAAAGAGTGTCGAGAAGCTCCGGAATGTGGAGTCAACACTACGAGACGCTATATTAGACCTACAGGGCAGCTCAACTTTGCAGTTTGAAGGATCTTCCAAGCCCCCATCTGAGAATGATTTTTCTGATGGAGGTGCTCTCCGACTTCCACCGACCTCGCAGAACTCGGCTGTGGACGGTGCTGCATTCGCACTTGCATTAGAAAAGGCGAAGCAGGACTACTTCCGTGAAACTTTGGAGACAGGGCAGGAAGAAGACGTAAATAAAGATGAGAAGCGCAAAACGGATCAGCCGGACGTAGGACAGGAGAGCCTTGTGGGCCACGAAAATGAAGGTGCGAGTAATGGAAATACGGATATGGATGAACAGGATTTGATTGCTAAAACCTCGTGCTGACTTGGTGCGCGCTGAATACGTTGTGTGTGATGAGCAGGATACAAGCTGTGAAGAGCAAAGATCGATAGCATAATCTTGATGAAGACCTGGAGTTGAGCGCTGATATTGCAAAGACGGTTTCAAGAGCAAGCCCGGATAGGAAGGATGATAATGTCTTTGGACTGGTGTCGACTGTCGTCAACAGTAAAACTGAGATGGCCAAGGTCAGTCCAAGTAGTGCACGGTGGTGGCGATTGGCAAGGATGGAGAGACACGATGGAGTAGTAAGGCTATTGGTAAAACAAAGCTTTGCGTACTCTAGTAAGCAGGCAAAACCACATATTGAATAATGAATGTGATGACAGTGATGAAGTTGCAACTTCGATTGCCCAAGCCTAGCTCAGGACTTATCAAGCATACTGCTAGCAGATCTCTCGTGAGAAGACGACTTGTACCTCGTCAGAGAAGCTCGTTTGAATATGGCTAGCATTAGGAAAAGAACCAACCTCAATTTTTTCGGTTGTCCGTCATTGCAAAACGCTAGACAGCAGGTTTTGTTGGCTAGTAGCATTTCGTAAGCGCTCAATCCCCCATTGCCATGGAACCATAAGCTTCAGATGCAAGATGAATGATATCATCCGACAACTTCAGTGCCTTCACATCAGCACACCTGAAACAATTGTGCTAGTTCATGACGTCGAGACTTGGTCTCACTCATTTCGACGGTCAATTTCGCTGCACGTCAGAGGTCCAGGATACAATTCAGTGCAGCCTCTGCGTCTTTTGACATGTCGAACGTCACGATCGGTCGAATATCTCCGTGTCGACAGGATGGTTTGGGTCACCATCGAAGTTGGTCACTGGTGCTAAGTCTGCAATCCTCCCATCGATAATGTGCGGATCCTTCATCCTGAGCCACGTGCCAAGCATACCACCATAAGAGCCTTCAAAGCCAACAACAAGGACATCCGCCGCCAGCTCGTCCTTCAGCTTTTCGACCAGCACAGCATTTCATTCGCCAACAATTGCTGCATCGACAAGAAGTTCATGTGATTCAATACGTCGAGTCCAAAAAATACAACCGATTGACCAAAGTACCCGTGCTCGGCAACTACAATAACATCATTCCAGTGTGATTTCGATACAATGTCACATCCGCTTCATTGCCAACGTCGAAAAGTCATTCATCGGATTGAATGGTTCGGGTAGAAGACGACAGACATATGGAATAGCGTTGGTTAAATATGCCTTTACTGTAATTAATAGTGATTGAGCCCTTAAATTACAGTTGACGATAGATACTGTGAGACACTTGAGGTATCACACTCTTCAACATCAAGTTGGCATGTCACATATTTGTGGCGATACTTATATACTACTTAATGTGACCGCTGTCATCAGCCTAGATCGAATTGGCTACGATGACGCAATCCGCTGGCAAAAAGTCTCATTTAGACGAAACCCCCACTCACATAAATTAACGCCTCCACGACACTAAAAACATCTTATAACATCTTCATCACTATGGCCATGTCCGTGTCTTCTTTATAATACTGTATCTATCGATGGAGATGTATCTGCCTTTGCCCTAATTCGATGCTGTTCTTATTGCTCTCGTTTAGCTCTTGCTGTACGTGCGGTGCCCAAATCGAAGCCAATGCCATGAACATGTGCACGTCGTGCATTGCATCCGAAGTGGACGTAGCTGAAGGAATCGACACCACGTGTGACTTGGTGCAATGTCGTGGCTGTTTACGCTTTCAGTCACGTGGTAAACTGCAGCAGTACAGTAGCAGCTCAGGGGCATGGATTGACTGTGACTGGGAGTCAAAGGAGTTGATGGCACTTTGTCTCAAGAGCATTCCAAATCTGAACAAGGCGAAATTCATTGATGCAGGGTTTATCTGGACCGAGCCACACTCAAAGCGAGTTAAGCTGCGACTCACTCTGCAACGTGAGGTTGCTAACCACGCCGTGATCCAGAACACGTGCGTCGTGACCTTTGTCATCAACTCGGTCAAATGTCCAGATTGTAGTAAGCAACACCACAACAACACGTGGAGAGCACTCGTGCAGATCCGTCAAAAAGCCGACCATAAACGAACGTTCCTCAGACTCGAGCAGGATATTCTCAAGCATAACGCACACGAGGATGCTATTAACATTACAACCGTAAAGGAAGGCATGGACTTTTACTTTGGTGCCAAGTCAACGGCAGAAAAGTTCCTTCACTTCCTGTCAGCACATGTCCCCATGCGATCCAAGTCTTCCAGCAAGCTCATTTCAGAGAATGTGCATAATGCGACAGCTAACGTGCAGCTCACGTACAGCGTTGAACTGAGTCCGATCTGCAAGGGCGACTTGTTGATCTTGCCAAGGAAATTTGCCCAGAGTTGCGGGAACATCTCGGACGTGACACTGTGTGCGCGTACCACATCGTTGGTGCATCTTTTGGACCCTGTATCGGGACGGAAGGCGGAGCTTTCGACTGACAGGTACTGGAAGATGCCGTTTCTGCCACTGGCGACCAGCTCCGACATGGTCGACTTCGTCGTATTGGATGTAGAACCCGTGGGTCCGCGGGAACTGCGCCAGATTGGACCTGCATCTGTCTCCGACAAAGGGCTCAAGCCCAGGTTTACCGTTGCTGACGTGGAGGTGGCTCGTGCAAGCGACTTTGGTGTGAATGATACGACGTTCCACGCGCGCACGCATCTTGGCAGTGTCTTGGCTGCAGGCGACACAGTTAAGGGCTATGACCTCTCCTCCACCATCTTTGGCTCACGTCAAACGCAATCTCTGAAAGATGAACTCCCTGATCTCGTGTTAGTGCGGAAGGTCTATCCGCGCGAGAGCATGAAGCACCAGAAACACGACCACAAATTCAAAACACTAGATGCCACTCGCCACGGCAAGGTCAGCAAGGCCGAGACAGCACGGCTGCAGCATGAGGTGGAGGAATTCACTGCAGAATTCTTGGAAGAGGAGCTGGAGGAGCAAGAAGGTGACGATGATGACGATGACGAGGGCGCAAAAGAGCGGCTCCCGAAAGATGTTGAAGGCGTCTCCGCTAGTGTGGAGGAGCAGACAGCAGCCATGGCACATCTTGGTTTGCCGTAAAAAGCGAGGCAAAGGGACACATCGTGTGCAAAGTAGCACCAATTACGCTGTGTACTGAAGTACCAGTTTAGCTTTGTATCAAAACGACCTCGAGATGTCTTTTTACCAGCCATACTTGGCGTATGTCTCCCTCTTCGTTTTCAATGACGCGCCTCTTTTGTCTTGTAGCTCGAAATCACGCGCTTTTGCATCAAAAGCAAGCTGATTCAGCTGATGTTTCTGTCTCTGCAGCCGACTGGGCTTCATCGACGACACTTTAGTACCGGCTTGAGCGTTCCAAAAGCTCGCCTTCACCCTCACTTCGTGGTCACTGGATCCACTAGCTCCTGTCAAGGGGTCCACTGGTGGTTGCCAGGCATTAGGTATTGGGCCATGCACCTCCGCAATCTGTCCAGCGACAGTCTCAAAGTGGCCCTCCTGAAGTGCTCGTTCAATGTCTCGTTCGCGCGTCTTTCTGCGCTTGGAGCTGCCCCCAACCACGTCGTCTTCTCCCTGTGCAACAAAATATTCTTGTGATGTAGCAGCATAGTTGCCCTGGTACTGGTGTCGCTGCTGATAATACTGTTGCCAGGCTGCAGCTGCTTCCTCAACCTCTCCTGTTTGAGCTTCTGAAACCTCCTGTGTCTGCACCTGTTCCTGTCTCTCCTCTACTTTAGCTTCAACACTAGCAGCTAGATACTCTACGCCTGGCATTTTGTGCTTGGGCAATGGAAGAAAAGACAAGACCGAGTCTTTATCAGCTACTGCAGGTCTCGCCTGTTTCTTGGCTGCCTTCTTGGCTGCTTTGTGCTTAGCCAGCAACTCACTGTCCTCATCACTGCTGTCGGACAGTATACCGTCTCTATTTTCTGTCTCCAGCAGCCGCTGGATCGCCGGTGGAAGGTACATACTTGTCTTAAATTTCTTCTTCTTCTTCTTGGGCTTCGAAGTCGTAGATACAACAGTATTTAAAGCGTTATCCTGTGAGTTATTAGAAAACGTCAAGCCACAAGCTGCTGCAGACACAGGACCAGGGACTGGAGGTAGAGTAGCGATAGATGCACCAGGAGCGTCGTCATCCTCTGACGAGCTAGTGTAGTCCGGAACCAGGAGCGACATTCTAAGACAAGAAGACTATTTTGGACTCATATTAGTACTAGTATTTCTATATGTATTAGACAAAAAGTAGGCGTAAGATTTAGATTGATTATGTAGATTGAGACAGTACTAGTATCGTGTTACAGTAGGTGAAACGTACAGACAATAAGTGTTACTATTTCCAGGTCGCCAAAAACTGATGTTAGTCAACTAACAAGTCATACTTAAATGGACCCAGCAGATACAAAATTCATCCTAGACAGGACGCCACCAGCATTAAGCAAGAAAATAATTTAGAATGCAGCGCGTCCCTCAATCACCTGCGTCATTGTAAAGGCGCGACTTAATGTGATACAGTTTTCGTCTCCATTGCTGCAACATTACTAGTAGCAGCTAACCGAGAATAACTAAATGCAGCCGCGGGCTTTCCTCTACCATAGCGTAGAATGGCAAAAGAGTTGTCAAATCGTAGTCTTCTTGCACAAAGATGCTTCAATACCAAGACTTTGACTGCTCTCATTCTACTTTATACGTATCGGCAAAGTCGGACGCCATAAAAAGTGGTGTCTTTCAGTCGGGGTAAGAATCGATATCAACATTTGATAAGATGTTTACCGTCTTCCTGCCTTGGTAAATCTTTCGGTGAATATCATCCAGAACGCAAGAAATTTTACATAGATTTGGACGACTGGCGTCCTTTGCTGAACTACTCTTATTCACTTGTGATACACGTTCCAGATGGATGTAAGCGATACCAATGGTTGATTGATTCAGTTTTCTCACATGTGTCTCGGAAGTCACGCTATCAAATTTAAGGCGCAACTATACTACGTATTTGATTTTAGAGGAAACAAATAGTGGTGTATACCTACATTGACTACAAACGTGTGACTCATTTTGGAGTCCACGGACAATTTACGAAGAGGCCAACGAATTGATCCATTTGACAAATTTGCCAATTGACCGTGGATGCCCTCAAAAAATACTAGTGCGTATAACTTTCATGAAAAGTATTAACATCAGCATTTAAGACAGTGGTTTTTTACTCGTTACCAGCTGTTGTGTAATTGTGGGATAGACTCTAGTCCCGAAAAGAGTAGTGCATCTTGCAATCGTCGTGTCGTGTCTCTGGAAAAAACTCAGATACTATTTGCATCAAGTTGTACTTGATTTATTAACGTGGACACAAAACAAATGTCGTAACGCACCAAATATTCCAGAACGCCACTGTCGCCGTTCATTCAGGCTTCTTCATCTCCGAACAACGTCATCGTGAGTAGTACTACCGAAGAAGACCATTCTTGGCAATGAAAATGGAGTCTGGACCGAGCTATTCCGAGCATAAGGACGGTGATACATTGATTGGAGGCAACGGGGTGACTGGAACCAGCTCTGAGCGCGTCACTATCCCGACGACTACAGGACGTATCATGGACCGTAATGACGCGTTGTTTAAACGTTCCAAGGGCCAATGGAAGTGCGTGAATTCTTGACGTGATAATTGCTGAAGTTGTGACAAGGTTGAGATTTTAAAGGAGGGTTGTGTATTGTGCTGATTGTATAGCATTCGTCGCCATAAAGTGCCCCATTATTGGAAGCTCTACATGCAAGACCCCTTCCATACAGTTGTCAATATGCGGCTGAGTAAAGTACTTGGGTCCCTTGTCTTTGCGGTACGTCGTGATTAATGGATGGAATAGTATCACACGAAGTGGAGAAACTAATATTGTGTGGGTGGCAGTATATCTTTGTGATTGTCCTGTTTGGTGCTCTGTACATGACACCATCTGATCAGTGCAAGCTTGCCATCTTTTCGTTCTTTGATGGGTTTTCCTTCTCCGTGTCGGTGCTTTTTACTATTGGTTTTGGTACCAATGGTGGCGACGTTTTCTTTGGTGACTGTATCTGGGTCCAAACTATTATCACACTCGAGTCTTTTTGCGGTATTTTACTGGATGCACTAGCTATTGGCATCATTTTTCAACGGTTCTCGCGTGCTCAAGCTCGTGCTAACACGATTGTGATGAGCACTCACGCTTGCGCTCGTCGTATTCGTAGTGACCTGTACTTCATGTTCCAGGTGTGTGAGATGCGCAAGCACCAGCTCGTGGAGGCTCATGTGCGTATGTATGCGATCCGACACGATGTGGAGTTTGGCGAGCGCTACTACTTCCAGTCGTACCCGATGCGCATCCAGCACCCAGATGACGACCTTGGTGGTATGCTGCTGCTAGCGTTACCTTCGGTTGTCGTGCACCGCATGGACGCATGGAGTCCGCTGCTGCGACCGAAGAGTGCTGAGACTTGTGGTCTCCACCATAATCCCGCTAGAGGCTACTTGTTCCCGGAGCCTCTATGCCGGGCTGCTGACGCCCAAAGTGGAGATCGTGACAGCACTGTGCAAGTCAAACAAATTACAACTTCACCCCACAACGTATGTCGTTGCACGACTGGCACTGTGAGCGATATGCCTTCAACGGAGTGGTTGACAATTGAGGAGATCAAGCAGTATTGGGCCGAGTCTCAGGTATGCAACACTTTTTATAATTTTTTGCTGTATTGAAATCTAACAATGTGTGTTTTGTTCTGCATTGCAGCTGGAGGTGGTGGTGCTTGTGGAAGGTATTGATGCCGTCACGTCGGCGACGATCCAGGTGCGGCATTCATACAAGGCAGAGGATATAATGTTCAACCATCGCCACGTCAATTGCGTGGATGTGGATCCAGAAACTGGCGGTGCGGTGATTGACTTCCGTCGCTTTCATGAGACGAAGCCTGTGGATCCCGAGTGCAACAAGGTCACTGGCAGCTTTTACTGACACGGCTGTAAAATTTACATTAGTCTTGCTCCTACCAGGAGGCGATTACGGATAAATTTCATCTTTTAGATATTCTTTCCTTGTATTTTGCTGAGATGTTGAAATAACGTGATTGATGAATGTCGCTTCAATTTTAAGTCAAAATAACACCATGTTATATCAATATAGTGTTATCATTGCTGCAATATTTCACTTCGCCAGCACTGGCACACTATCGACTCACAGTATGTATGGTCTTGAATTTGCGAGATCGACAATATAACCACGACACCTTGTGCTGGCCCGGTTATAGCTGGATGAATACACATAGCTGGTCCATTTTCTGCTTAGCAATCGAGGTTTTATGCCACGTATGAAGCACAATGAGAGCGATCACAGCCGCTCATTCTCGGATTCTCGATCCAAGTCACAAGATAATCCCTCTTCATCTTTAGTATAGCAGCAACTCATCATGGCCTTCCGTCAAGTGTTCAAGACTCAGGCGCGTCAAATGAGCTCCAGCAGCTCGCGTAAATTCTTTGTCGGTGGCAACTGGAAATGTAACGGCTCGCTGAGCCAAGCCGAGGAGCTTGTGAACATGCTCAACACGGCCAAGATTCCTGCCAATGTGGAGGTAGTAGTGGCCCCATCGCAGGTGCACGCCGCCACCGTTAAGGCCACGCTGCGCGCTGATGTGCATGTCAGTGGTCAGGACGTGTGGAAACAGGGCAACGGTGCCTTCACGGGCGAGACCTCGGCCGAAATGCTCAAGGACTTGGGTGCCGAATACACGCTCGTGGGCCATAGCGAGCGTCGTGAGAACGGTGAAAACAATGAGATCGTAGCCAAGAAAGCTGCCTATGCACTTGAGAAGGGCCTTGGCGTCATTGCCTGTATTGGTGAGACTAAGGAGCACCGCGAGTCGAACCAAACGGTGGCTTACATCACCGAACAGCTCAACGCCTACGCCGCCGAGATTAAAGACTGGACGAATGTCGTTATCGCCTACGAACCTATCTGGGCCATCGGTACAGGCCTCACGGCCTCACCTGAGCAGGCACAAGAGGTTCACGCTAGTATTCGAGCTTGGCTTAAGAAGATCTCCGTCAATGCTGCTGAAAAGACTCGCGTCATTTACGGCGGATCGGTAGGCGCCAAGAACGCCCCTGAGCTCTCCCAGAAGGAGGATATTGACGGCTTCCTCGTCGGCGGTGCTTCATTGAAGCCCGACTTCCTGAATATCATCAACGCCCAGAACCCGACGGACAACGTTGGTGGTGCTGTGAACGTTGCCATCAACGGCTTTGGCCGTATCGGCCGTCTGGTGCTGCGCACTGCTGCCACAAACCCGCTTATCAACATTGTGGCTATCAACGACCCGTTCATCTCGACGACCTACATGGAGTATATGCTTGAGTACGATACGGTCCACGGCCGTTTCGACGGTAAGATCTCGCACGACGACAAAAACATTTTTGTGAACGGTAAACCTATCCGTGTGTTCAACGAGATGAACCCGGCCAACATTAAGTGGAGTGAGGAGCAGGTGCAGTACGTGGTCGAGTCTACTGGTGCCTTTACGTCCATCGACACTGCTTCGGTGCACTTGAAGAACGGCGTGGAGAAGGTTGTGATCTCGGCTCCGTCGGGCGATGCGCCGATGTTCGTGATGGGCGTGAACCACGAGCTGTACGAGAAGAATATGCATGTGGTGTCGAATGCTTCATGCACGACAAACTGTCTGGCGCCTTTGGCCAAGGTGGTGAACGACAAGTTCGGCATCAGGGAGGGTCTAATGACGACGGTGCACGCCGTGACTGCGACGCAGAAGACGGTGGACGGCCCGTCGAGCAAGGACTGGCGTGGTGGTCGTGGTGCTTGCTTCAACATCATCCCGAGCTCTACTGGTGCTGCCAAGGCTGTGGGCAAGGTGATTCCTAGCCTGAACGGCAAGCTGACTGGCATGTCGTTCCGCGTGCCTACGGCTGATGTGTCTGTGGTGGATCTGACTGCTCGTCTGGTGAACCCTGCGTCGTACGACGAGATCAAGGCTGCAATCAAGTCGGCCTCTGAGAACGAAATGAAGGGCATTCTCGGATACACCGAGAAGGCTGTGGTATCGAGTGACTTCATTGGCGACTCGCGCTCGTCGATCTTTGATGCTGAGGCCGGTATTGCCCTGACGGACGATTTTGTGAAGCTTGTGTCGTGGTACGACAACGAGTGGGGCTACAGCTCGCGTATCTTGGATCTGATCGAGCACATGGTCAAGAGCGAGTAAACTAGTGAAGTTGAGACTGCCTCGGGCGTAGGGCTTGCAACATTTTTTTTCATCAGCAAACACTCGAACTGTCAAAAGAAGTGTCTTATCGATTATAGAGTTTGACTAAAAGCTACAGCATGCTTACTGTACTCGAGCCTATACTTCAGTAGCCTCCGCCGGCACAACGATCGAAGATGAACTCGACAAATCTCGCTGAAAAGCATCGAAAGGACACGGCACATCCACTAGATCGGCTTCAACAAATTGTTATCCAACAGCGGTGGATTTACGCAAGACGACTTCCATGTTTGTATATTTGAAATTGAGAAAGCAGTAAGAAATGAGTCTAGACTTGACTTGAAAAAGCACACGAGGTAAGCTGAGCTCCCATTCGTGCTACCAAAGGCTCACCGAAACATGTTAGAGCCTGGCTCAAAATTGTATCTGGGATTTGTTGATATTGTAGAGCTATATCTTATTTTTCTAAGAAACGTTCTTGAATAATTTGTTAAAATTTTGAGCACATTCGTGGAAAACCAACAAGCTGACTTTACAAAATATCAAGTTTATGCTGATTTATGGATAGTGTTCGAAATTTTCGGAATTTTAAATGTAGACAACACCTCGACATTCGGACCACATCAGCTTAAACTATATGGCCGTGTAGTGAAGATACTTTAACGACGATCAGTCGCTCTAATAGTATCGATTGTTGCCTTTGAATGACCATACGCAGCAGTAACTACGTCAGTATACCCTTGCCTGTCATATATGACAAATCCATATAATCTGTTAAGAAAGCCTCAAAATTTCGATTTACAGCTCGGAAACAGGCCCCATCCTGTGAAGCTGATTTGCCGAGAAAAAAAAACACTGTCCAGCCAGACCTCGCCTACGATACTCAGTTTTTCATTTGCCTTGTGAGACGCATTGCTTGAGAGAAGAAGAGGAAGGTTAGCATGAAGTCCATCTCTGCTCACATTACGGGCTTCTACCACTCGTCCTTCCACGCCTACACGACAGAGGTGACTGTGGATGGCCACCGCTGGCGACTCGGACTGCGTTACAGCAAATTCCACGAGTTCTACGATCAACTTGTGGTGCAGGAGAAGGACTTTCGTGCAGAATTTCCGCCCAAAGGCACGCTTTTTTTCACACCCAAGCCCGAGGAGAGACAGAAGCAGCTTGAGGTCTTTCTGCAGGAAGTGCTTGCATATTACAGTATCAAGGGGCACCCAATGGAGGTTGAGAATTTGTTGTGTGACTTGTTGAAGGTGCCACGTCACTTGAGATCCTCTGACCGTGACGACGACGACGATGTTTCAACTAGTACGGAGAGCGTACTAGATGAACCAATGCACGAACCTGCTGCTGCTATTGAGAAGAAGAACCTGAAGGAGGAAGAGACGGAGGAGACACAAGTTGCTGAGACCAAGGAGGTAGCTGAGGCTCTAAAGATGGAAGCTGAGGAACCCCGTTCTGTTGAACTAAAGGAGGTAGAAAAGATTGTTGTTACTTCTGAGACGGCAACAATCGTATCCCTCCCAATATCAACAGTGCGATCTGTTAGCCAAGTAGCTGATGAACCCCTTTCTGTGGAGCTGGAGGAGGAAGAAGAAACGGCACTCGACACTGCAGAGGCAGAAGTGACACCGGCGCCTGTGGAGGAATCAGAAGCGGCTGAAGAGACGATCAAGGAAAACATTGTTATTGCTGACGAGGAAGTGGTCCAAAAAGAGGAGGCTGATTTCTCTTCACCACTTGTACCTGCTGTACAGCTTGCAGCAGAGACCGAGGACGCAGTTCAGCAGGATACTGTTTTTGAAACCCATCTCGAAGATCCTCAAGTTTCGTCACTTGAGGAGACGGACGTGGTGTTGCTTATGGAGCAGTCGGTCATCAAATCCGTTGCACATGAACATACATCATCAAATCCGCAGATGGACGAGGAACGCGTGATCACCGAAGACACCATCCTAGAAGATGTAAGGCCAAAGGAGGTCGCCACTACTGGACAAGCATCGTCTTGGATCGCCGCCTATTTGCCCAAGTCGTTGGTTTTGTTCTTCCAGCATCGCTGCATAAAGAAGACCAACCTGGTAATGCTTTGTGTGGCGCTGCTGCTGCCAATGGCTTTTGCTCGTAGATAAGAGTTGGCCGTTGTTGACAAGTCGGGCGATCGAGCCCACTAAGATTGAGCATAGTTTTTGATGTGCAGTATTCGAACGTCAGTCTGTTTTTGTCCGATGACGCACGTAGGTGCGCACGTACTTGGTGCTTGTAAGCTCGGTGCAGGCATGTTTGACTGAACCGGTTATCTTGCTATAGCAGGGCCAAGTGTCTTTGCCTACATTTGTGCAATCCGCAAGCGATGATTGAAAAAAAACTTCAGCAACATCAAAATAAAATGTACGATGATACGGGAAATGGTGGCTTTAACTTGGCAACAACCCGCCGTTGATCGCTTCGGTCAGCTGTCACTGTCGCACTTCGTCTTAATGTTAGAGGACAGAGATGGGCAAAAATGCGCCCTATGAAAGGTTCCACTGTCGGCCTATCCATATACGAACAAGTGAGCGCAGTGTGAACGCTCTTGGAAGGCTACCGGAAGTCCCCGTTCGCTCGAGCAAATGAGAAAGTGCTGGTGATCTTGATCCAGGTTGAAGTGGCGTCTTGTACGTGACTTTACACAAATTTTAGCTTGTCTGGTGTGACGCGTTAGACATTGCGTGTTCGTTTAAGAGGTACGTCGTGGCGTATGAAAGTTTGTCATCGCGATTTGATAAGCGACATTTTAGTCACCCTTGAAGCAAAATTTAACGACAGTATACTGCTTATGCTATCAAACTTCAAAACAAGGTCGTTCAATTGTACATAAGATCAAAACGGTGCCCATGTAACATGTAAAAGAGCTCACTTTTGGATCATCGATCTTGAGCAGAGTCTCATTTTGCGTGAATTTTTTGTTTTGCTACAAACCTCTTACGCTTTGCTATGAGAGACATTGATGCCCGGGTCACAGGGTTCAACTACACGACCTATCATGCCTATACAACTGAGGTGGAGGTAGATGGCCACACTTGGATGCTCAGCATCCGTTACAATACGTTCTACCAGTTCTACGAGCGCCTTTTGGCCATTGAAAAGTACTTTTCGGTAGACTTTCCTCCTAAGGGCAATCTGTTTTTTTCGCCGTCCCCGGAAGAGCGACAGGAAGAGCTTGATGAGTTCATGTTGAGCACTCTCGCTTACTTTGATATGAGGGACCACCCTAAACGCATGGGGGCCTTGCTGGACGAACTTCTTAAGATTTCAAAGCACTTGGTCGTGAAGGACGAAGAGAAGGAGGAGGAGCGCACGGCTAGTGAGGGAAGCTTTGATGTGATTGATGACTTTTTAGAGAGTGGATACGACATTTCGCAACGAATTGTTGCAGATGAGAACCAAGTTAAAGCTGTTGTTAAACTGGACTCCCAAGGGCTCAAAGCTGAGAATGAGGATGAAGTCCAAGCACATGATACAGTGAAGATTAACTTGGTCGAGCTCGAAACGAAGACAAAAGCTGTCGAGGTAAAACAACAAAAACATGCAAAAGACAAGGCACCAGTGATGTCAACAATGAAAGAAAATGCCGATAAGTCCAAGGCTGCCAAGTTGGAAAAGTCTACCGACGTACAACAGTCTGTCAAGCAAGATAAAGTTATGGAAGTGGAGGTGGAAATGCAACAGAAGAAGGCCGCTGTCGCGAAGGTGGAAGAGAAACCAGCAACCCCAATGATTGAGAAGAATACGGTGCCACACGGGAAACCGACCGACGCTATTCCAACACAGGTCGCCATTGAGACGACGGCACCCTCGCTAGAGTCTGAAGAAGACGCCCTCGAGTCAGTGGCGCCTATTGAAGGTGATTATGAAAATGCATCAGATACGACGATCAAGCTGCACGCCGTTTCGATTTTGGGTTCGAAAAGTGAAGCAAAGATGGTCAAAGAAAACGAGCCTTTCTCACAGGAGGAGAGTCAAGAACCCGATTTGGAGTCATGGAAAGAGGATACCGAATCTGAAAACCCCGTGGTGGGCTGGTTTCGGCGCATTATCACGTTTGGTTCATCTCCAGGCGAAAAGGAGGAGCAGGAGGCAGTTCAAAAGCAGTACGAGGAAGAAGATGAGCAACGAGATCAAGGAGAGCAAGAGGCTGCTGCGCAAGCAGAGACCGAGGCGGAAGAAGCAGAGGCGGAAGAAGCAGAGGCGGCAGAAGCAGAGGCTTGCACAAAGGCTGAAGAAGAGGCCAAGGTCGAAGCGATGGAAGCTGAGCTCCTGCTAGCCGCACTGAATCTGCGTCTGAAACGCTATCGTCACCCGGTTTTCTTCCGAAATTTCAATTGCGACGTGAAAGCATCTCGCTTCTTCATGCCACAGCGATTGAGCAGCGGCATCCTCGTGTAGGAGGTCGCTCACTTCGTATGTTTTTTAAGAAAAACAGCTCGTGAATGTATGATATAACGTAAGTACAAGTAAAAGTTAAAGTCGTCTCTTCTAACTTGCTTCACATCAGGCCAGCAAAAGTTGCGACATCAAACCATTTCAACCATATAAACCATTCAAACCATCCGATCGATCTAATCATCTAAACTATCAAATATTGCTGTAACAGCACGCACATGATCGCGTTTTGGAATTCAGTAGCTTGTTGTCATGCTGTCAGCCTGTGAAAGTGTACGGGGTAGCCACGGCTTAAGGCCATGGTGTCTGCTTCTGACTGTCTCAGGGAATCTGCACTGAAGCTTCTGAAGCTCATCGTAAGATTGGTACCAGCGTCCAAGACTCCAATAATGTGAAGTGAGCAAAAGTGCTGCGAGGTGTTGCAACCAATGCGTTTCCATCTGACGGAAAATGTTGTACCAATGCGATGCAAAACTTGAGGCCAGGTAGCCACGACAGTGGGCTGATACCGAGCTCTAGCATTACATGCAGGGTTCAGCTTACATGCCTCATTAGCAATAGCGTAAAATCCGCTGGAATCAGCAGGAATGGTCTCAAGAAGTGACTTAAGATGGCATAAACTTTGTAGTTGTGCTGCTTTCTTGCTGTGTTTCTAGCAAACACTCGTCGTCTTGATACATAACCGACGCGTCTGCAAAAAGCTGACCATGCTTGTAACTTCTTATGCTCTATTCGTGTCGACGATGAGCGAGATGCACAAAATTTGGCCAAACAAGACAAAGACCTGGCTCTTCGATCGGTTCTGCTCCACGCTCTCAGATCTTTGATGCCATTGCAAATCCGAGACTGGCCAGTTTCGAGTCTATAGACAGACGCAGTGTACGGTCTTTCGAACGTCTTGCGAGCCAAGCACGGCCCTGATCGTCTTTGATCGCATTCCAGAATCTTCGTCGAACAGCAGTCGTCTTGAGGACAGGACCCCCCCTTTTCCCCAATTATGACCTCGTTGGCAACGCTCTCGGCGCATGTTACGAGCTTCCATCGTGTATCGTTTTGCACGTATACAACGGTAGTGACTCTAGACGGTGTCTCATGGACGCTCGCCATTCGCTACAGTAAGTTCCTGGCCTTTTACGACCAACTTCGAGCTGCCGAGCGCAGCTTTAAGTTCAATTTCCCACCCAAGAGCGGCTTCTTTTCTACGCCCAAGCCCGAGGACCGTCAACCAAGGTTGGATGCATTCCTTCAAGCGGTGACGGCGTTCTTCCTGAAGAGGAAACAGCCTGGAATGATGTCCAAGCTATTGCGCGAGTTCCTGCAGATCGACAAGAGCCTGAGAGACGCCAAGAAGGCGCAAAAAGCTAAGGAAGAGGAGGAGCAGACGGCTAGCGACGAAAGCGCTAATGAAGAATCAATTGAAGTATTCAAACCCAAGGGGGAGGACAAGAAGAAGATCAAGGAGGAGGACAAGACCCAAGAGGGTAACAAGGCGCTTGTCAATGCTGCAGTTGGGGCAGAAGTGGCATATGCCACCAAGGAGAACGCTGTGGAGTCTAAAAAGGAAGAGAAGGAGAAAGAGGTTAAGGTGCAGCCTAACGTTGAAGAGATGAAGGCTAAGAAGGTCGAAGCTAAAGAGGAGGTAGAGGTGAAGGTTGTGCAGAAGAAGGAGGTTGAAGCTAAGGAGGAGGTAGAGGCGAAGGTTGAGCAGAAGGAGAAGGAGACGAAGGAGAAGGTTGAAGAGGAGAAAATGGAGGTGAAGGTTGAGCAGAAGGAGAAGGAGACGAAGGAGAAGGTTGAAGAGGAGAAAATGGAGGTGAAGGTGGAGGTGAAGAAGGAGCAGAAGGAAGAGGTGGAGGTGAAGGTTGTGCAGAAGAAGGAGGTTGAAGCTAAGGAGGAGGTGGAGGTGAAGGTTGAGCAGAAAAAGGAGGAGAAGCAGGTGGAGAGCATGACTGAGGAGCCCAAGGTTTATGGTGTCCTGATCGAGGAGGTGAAGTTAGCAAACGTGAAGACTTTGGAGGTGAAGCCGACTACTACTTCTACCATAATTACGAGGACAACAACGACGACTACGTCGAATCGATCCACGGTTGTAGAGACGAATGTGACGAGCCAGCCGACAGCTTCCAAGACTGTGGTGGGTAAGACAGTGACGGTCACGAGTAATCCGGACGACACACACTCGTTCAGGGTTGAGATGACGGAGAAAAAGGCATCGGTGGTCACACTCTCAGCTGCGGCCAAGGAGATCGTGGAAGATGCGGAGCAGAAGCCCGAGGAGATGGTGGAGGCTGGAGAGCAGAAGCCCGAGGTGAAAGCGGAAGCTGCAGTGCAGAAGATCAAGAAGATGGGGGACGATGTGAAGCAGAAGGCCGAGGAGATGGTGAAGGCTGTGGAGCAGAAGCCCAAGAAGAAAAAAAAACATAGTCAAAGCAAAAAGCATATTGAAAAGGCTCCGCTTTCATCGGCGTCGACGGTGAGCGATGGTTTTGAGTCACCTGGCGACGTGGACGAGGTGGGTCGCGTCTCAGACCTTTCGGAGTCGCAGAAGAAGGCTCGCAACCAACGCCGAAAGGAGAAACGAAAGAAAAAACAGAAGAAGGCTAGCGGTAAAGATTTGGAGGTGTAAGAGTGCTGGCTGTCAGCACCGGCGCGTCATCTATACATGCGTGCATGCCGGTAGCAGAGATTTTTGAGCCGAGGCGGCCATTGCGGCTGGAAGCAGTTAGACTGGTATCTATCGACGATTGGAGCACCAGGATTGAGTGTTACAGCGATAGTAAGCGGACAGCAGCTAGCTGGTAAGGAATAGCGAGACATCCAGACATTGGATGCTCACTTTAATCCTACGTGGTGTTTTATAAGTTGGTGGCTATCAATTTGAAATGAACGCCGTGCTGTGTCTTTCTTAACCTGAGCAGTTACCAAAGATACATTTGGTAAAACAACGAGAAAGTGGTGTATCATTTACCACGCTCATTCAAGTTTGAAACTATGGTGTCTTGAAATCGGAGCGCCATCTCCTGAAACCAGACTGCAGTTCTAAGCGCTCGTCCACTGGGATACCCATAACGCTTGTCTGTCTCGAGCAGCAACAGCTTTCGTGGAGCTTCCGAACAAGCTCGCCATTATTTTAGCAGGCATTGCCGCTCCAGCCATGTATAAGTGCTGCGACCCAGAATTGCTTTTTTCCCGGAGTAAACTAAACGTAGCAAGTATAAACCGAAAGGGAACATCGTCGCATGGTTGTGGTCTATTGATATAGCTATCGTCGTTCAAGTCATTGGTTGCGAATCTTGTCAACCAGATGCTAAACTCACGTGGCAACAGGTTACCATGCAAGCAAGTTTTATCTTTCATATAGAGTTTGACCGATTCTACGTTCCCCAATCCTGCGCAAATGACGTTCAGTGGATATCAGTAGAAGAACCGCAAGTCCCATCCGACCACCAGCGGGTAAGGTTACATTTACGGCCAAACGTACCGGCCGAACGTACCGGCCGAACGATCCCAGAGGAGGAAGCGCCCAGTGATGTACCCCATCAAGACAGCGCAGTCCGCGCGGGTGCTAGCTGAGCTGCTCGACGAGCTCATATCCGCGGAGGTTGGTAAGGCAGTGACGGCGGCAACTTGGGACAACACAGCAAGCAGTGTGTGGCATGTGTCCAGCGGATCAAGAAACATGAGACGCAGCGGCGGAACGCAGTAATTCACAGAATCCACGCTCAGAACAGGGCGCGCATTCTGACGAGGAGCGAGCTTTTGGAAGTCATGGTAGAAGAGGCGAGAGAGGAGCACTTAGTTCGCTTGGGGAACGGCTCCATAGAACGACGGAGCAGCTTCGGTGAACTTTCAAGCGAGTATCTAACTGGGAGAGTGATCAGACCATTACCGATATACGTCAGGCCAACGGTGCACCGTTCCGGCGGGAAATGACGCTGGCAGATAGATTTGCTTCGGAATGGAAGCCGATTTAGGCGTCGTGCACCACGCCATCGGCGCGCATGGTGACTGAGTTCGACCAATTTGTGCAGATACCGGCCAACAGACGCCTCTCGGCAGCAAACAATGTGCTTCTCCTCCAAGAAATATCACCGGACGAGGTGATCCAGGCCATTGATGCTCTCAACAGGCACAAGGCGGCAGGTGCAGATGGACTCAACAATGATTTCTTCAAAGATACCCAAGCAGTAATGGTTCCAGCAATGGTTGCTATCGGGAACGAACTACTTGCAGGAGGAGCCGCCCAAGTCATTCCTACAGGGGTTGATCATCCCACTGAGAAAAAAGGGCGATTCCAATGACGCCATGGACTACAGACCCATCGCACTCCTTCAAACCGGATGCAAGGTCTATACGAAAATCATCGCGACGCGAGCCCAACGAGTGCTGAGAACACCAATTGGGGAGTCGCAGCAGGGCTTCGTCCATGGGAGGCAGATGCGCAAAACCGTGATGATGATGCTGGCTTTACTGGCAACAGCCAAGGACGAACTGGAGCTAGCAGCTGCACGCAGTCGGGCAATCCTCCTGCTTGACTTTCGCAAGGCTTATGACACGGTCGTGCGGGAATTCCTGTTCTTGGCACTCGTGCGTTTCGGATTTTCTCAGGAATTTACAGAGATGATCCGGAAACTCCACGACGGTACCACGGCCCAATTCGTGGTTAACGAGGTAGGCCGGTCGCCATAAGGTCAATCCAGCGCTTTTGTTCACACCCAAACAAGCGGGAGGAGTCGGACTGGCCTCCATACTAATTGCATGCAAGACGCAGCGGGTGAAACACGCCATAATCTGGCTAACTCAACGCAAGACATTTATTTTCTGGCCTGGCAGGCATGGGCTTTCCAAGGAGCAACGCAGGACTGGACAGAAGGAGTGTCTCCGCGTCAACAGAGAGGACGGCAGCTCTCCAAGGATCGCAGGACTCCCGGAAACACTCTCCAGCAGTTGATCAGACATCTGCTGTTACCAACACTACCGGACCCCGAGGGTAGGTAGCAGCAGTACACAACGGAGCTCGAAAACCTGGCATCGGAGGCGATCAGCTGGACGACAACAGAGGAATGCGTGGTGGAGCTTTCTCGACCACTTCGTCACTTACCTCGGGCAATGACACCAGAAGAGGAAGCATTTTGGCCCGCGTACTCCTGGGCCGAAAACCCTTGGATTGTGGACCTGCGGGGGAACGTTTTAACGTCACGGCAGTATGCCAAGATTCAGCCCTGCACTATAGCGGAACTGCGACTGCGTCGGATTGGAAATAGGACGTACTCCTTCATAATTCCGACGGTAGGCGCTACCTTGTATCAACAAGCCAAGCTTCGAAGATGGGGCCTAGCGTGAGCGCACCGAGCTTGGCTGTGGGTCAAGAGCTTCAAGTACGACAGGACATACTCCTGCGCCACCCACCGAAACTGACACAGGACTACACATGGGAATACACCACGCCAGGCTGCGTCAGCGGCATCATGGTGGACTCAGACACAGGTCGGCAGAGCGTCATCGCCCTGGAGCAAGACAGCGATGGAATTCACTGGAGCATTGCTGCGAACAACATCTAGGATCAGCGGACGGCAGCCGACTACCAGAGGCTCCGCAAGGGTCAGGTTGCACGGGGCATCGTATTATACGCGAATCCGCTCATCCACGGGTTCCCATGGAGCGTGCCCGACACTATCGCGAACAAACACGTACTCTTGGCCCTGAAGAAGCAACCGTTTCGTCGGTACAAAGGTTCGGACAGTGCGCTGACACGAACTCTGGAGACGCTTCAGGACTCAGCGGAGGGAAGTGCGTGGCAGACAGCAGCTTTACAGCAGACGCCAACCAGTCTTTGGGCTCGTAGGAACGAGCTCACTGCATACCAAGTTTGGGTCGTTTATCGAGTTGCAGTGAGGCAAATGAATCTCTCCCATCCAGACCGAGGGCAAGATAACAGTTGCCGCAATCTCCGATGCTGTCAAGGCGTGAAAGAAACACTGGAACACATCTGCTGGACATGTCCGTGCGCGCAAGCCTGCTGGCAGAAGCTTATCTGCCACTGGACAGGAGAACGATGGGAGCTTGGACGGCTCCAACGCTTTCTGGTAAACGGTGCAAGTAGAAGCGCGCCAGGACTATCCAAGGTGGTCCAGGAACAGCTCACTAGAAATCACCCAGACGAGGTGGCCGCATACGCCGCCGTGTGGAAACGCATATGGCACATCCTGAGCAGCGTTTGCATCACCAGCTTGTGGATACAACGCAACCGAGTGACGTTCCAGCAAGAGGACGTGACCATCGCCGGTAGCGTTCATGAATTTTGGGAAACCAGCATGAGGCAACTTCGAGCCGTAGCGAAGCGAGAGTGCCGGCGAACCGACACGAAAATACAAGGAACCCGTCTGATGCTATGTCAACGTGTCATAGCCAGACAACCCCGAGAGCCGTCACCGCAGGTGACAAGCCCCGTACAATCACCGGACTCGAATGAGGAACCAGCGTTGCTAACCAGGCTTAGGACTTACCAGACATCCTGCAACCACTAACGGTTAAATAGACTCGTCTGCCTCTCTAAAAAAACATTATGTAATAACGACGAACGTGCGACAAAGCAATATATTTATTACACAGCATGTCTTTCCCTACACATCAAAAGATAATATTAGCTGGTCGAGCTTGAATCGACCCCCGAGATGAATCTAAAATCTCCTGCTTTTGCATGAATGAAGACGCATCAAAAATGATGGCGAGACGCTGGAATATAAGTGAAGCTTCATTCTTTCCTACAAACTCAATAAGACCAAAAATATATTCTAACCCTTTCTATGAAATGTCAAAGGATTTGACTATTTTTCCGTAATTTATTCCTCGTGCAAGAATATTATGCTCCAGTTACACATTAGTAATCTATGTGCGCTACATTATATCCAAATAAAGTCCCTTGATGCGTGCTTCGTCACGCTTTGTCAGACCATTTTGCGATCCGTGAGCCACTCGTCTAAAAGTAAAGTCTTTTTTTTGTCATGCGCTCTTAGTTTTTCAACATTATTGTTTCGACCACTAATATGTGTATTGTATACCACATTTGCCACACCATCCTAAGCCGTCGTCCCATGAACCGTTGGTCTCCTCCAGGTGCGTAAAGCTGGTTGTGTTTAGACCGGTAGAACGCCAATTTTTACGTTTTTTTGCTTATTTTTGTTGCTACTTGTGCTTGTTATCTTTGCGCCAGCCATGGAGCCACAAGCGTCATCAATAGGGTTTAATGATTGGCCCTTTAACGGGTCGTCGAATTCTCGAGTTCCTCCTTCTACCTCGTTCACGGACATTAGGGAGATCAGGTCCAGGACGGTGAAAGGAGCAGCTGCATATGAATTTAGAGCACCCTTGTCGGTCTCTGAGAGTTTTGAAGGCAGCCACGTTGACTCGGATCACCCGGACGGCTTACAAAGCTCGGAAGACTACAAGACTGTCAGGGCTTTTGGGATGGACTATGAGATGGAGCCACGACACAGTCAGATCCAGTTACAACGCGTTTACCAACAGAGACAGTACCAGCAAGCCATGCGACAAGAATTTGGAGGTGACTCATTGACATCGCAGCTTCACAGACGAACACCCAATCACCCGGCAGAGCATGGATTTTACGCTCGAGAAATGAGAGCGAGAGAGTCTTTGAATGACATGCCGGTTGAACCACCTCGACGCATTTCTAGGAATACGCTGAACCCTGGATCGTCGTCGTTTAGTTCACGTTCTAATGGCTTGGTGAGAGACGTCCGCGCGAGAGAGATGCAAAATCGACGTTGCAATGCACTCGAGCCTTCGTCTACACGCAGTTCTGGATTCGGACCACCGATAGACGAAATGCCGCTGGAGCCAGCCACGCTGGATATGTATTCGGATGAAGACGAGTCCTCTACTGCTACAGCGTTCATGTCTCAACAACGTGAGGCACAGGCGCCGGCTCCCTCTTGGCAGCGAGTACACCACCAAATGTCGAGAAGACCCCAATATAGCGAACGCCTGACCGATGACGAGATAGTAATCACAGGCAGACGGTCATTCCAGGATCCAGACATGCCCCGGGACCGACGTGAGACCGCAGGTCGAGCACTGTGTGAAGATCTGGTCTCTACGCCTACATGTGCCGGTTTCCTCCGGAGTAATGACTATGAAAATGTCTTACCCACCGGTGCCGGAGCTGGCATTGTTGATCTGCCTTCAAGCCGACAATGGCCAAGTCAATCGATGATGCGCTTGCAGAAGACGAAGAGACCGCGACCATATAACCTACCGATCCATAATCCTGCAGAAGAGCCGACACAGCAAGTGTCAAAGGCGAAGAGAGCTATCGCCAAAACACCTGCTGTTGCTTCTACTGTCTCGCCTCTAAGTGAAAAGGAGGGGGAGGATCAATTCAAGCGCCGCTGTGGACGTAAGAGTATGAACTACTCATCCGAGCAGAAGCGCGAGCGCAACCGTGCAGCTGTAAAAAAGTGCCGACAGCGTCAGGCTTTGAAACTTGAGTATTTGCAGCACAAGGCGGAGTCGCTGGCAGCGGAGAACCAGGCTCTCTCGGAGATGCTGGTCAAAAACACGGAGCTGGATGGGGAACAGCGCGTTTCGTTGAAGCGTGGCATTCAAATGGACATTTTGCTTAAGATCAAGGAAATTTTCATGCAGAGTCTGCCCAAGGACTTTGTACTTGATGCGGACTCAATTTGGGACTTGAATTCAGTGCTGGCCGTATCGATGCCGTCGCGCTGCTACTATGGCATTGAGAGCATCAAGGACTTTTGGCGCACTTCCTTGCGCATGCGCAACAAAGGCAAGATCCGTTCGTTCTGGGCGTGGCTGTTCCGCCTTCCGCCAGGTGACCGCTTTTCGGAGTTTGAGATCCACTCATTCTCACCGATATCCAACCTCTACTTTATTGCATGGACCACCAAGTCGACTCCGCCGCTCGCTGGCACCATGGCAATCATGTTTGGCAATGGCCACCGGGTGACACTCCACGTCGAATGCTTTGGCTGGCTTATTTGGCGCTACCTGCTTACAAATAAGCCATTTCCGGAACCATCGATTGAGTGACTTAAATCACCGTCGGAGATTATGGTAGAAGATAGCAACAGTCGTATAAAATTTGAGGACGCGGCAGGCCTGACACCTTCAGATTGGGAGAGTACAGGCAACGACAGCGGCTGAAGGGTTTATGGCAGCCAACCCTTAGTATCTTGTCACGCTAGCACATGTACGAGACTTGGTATTTGTAAGCGAATTGAATGACCGTTGGTAACTGACATCGGTGGAAGCGAAAAAGTATTTTGAAGAACTCCATGGGTGCAATTTCTGCGACCTCGTACAGCAACAGACTAGAACGGCAGTAAAACATGCAGCAATGGCCAAGAAATAAATTGGCGCCACACCATGCAGATTTTTTCCTGGCTGTTTATACATCCTTATCAGAGGTGTGGTAGCGTATATTATTAGCAAGGCGGCAGGCATACCAACCAGCTCAAACCAACCCATCGACTCGTTTGAGTCGACAAGTGGCGGAGAATAAGGAAGGCGTTTGATCCTACTCCCGATACTTTTCTGTTTCGAGGCAATCAAGCTCACTTGACACCACGGGATAAAGACACTCCAGCGGTTGAGCCTCCATCCGAGCAAAACAACGTGCGAACCAACAAACAACGGATGTCATTTTCAACAAAGTAGTAAAGTGACGATCCTTTGGATGATGGATGCCACAATACAATAACGAAGGTGATGGAAATGAAGCCTCTGATGAGATTGGTGAGACTGGCATGGACCAAGTTTTGCAAGTCTCACCAATCTCATCACACAAAATTGTTTCGAATTACGGAACTCCGACCTACAAGACAAGCGCAGCATCGACAGCACTTATTAGCTACAGAAGCAAGCCACATTGGATACGAGTGAGGTGCTAGACTCACTCGAGCTTTATCTTCATACAAATTTTGGCCTTTTTCGTCGTTCAGTATCACCCTGTTCAGCATCGTGCATCCTGTTCCACAGTGAAGCAAGCTACCCCCTTCCCACCTTCACGTCACAGCTCAACAACGACCTCACCAATATCTTGCATGGGCTGCGCGCATCAGTGAGCTGTACCAATTCATTGAGTACCATGCTTTGGAACAGCATCAGCTAACTAAGTAGTTTCTAAGACCTCATCACACTTAACTATTTTTAACTAACGTGAAACATAGACAGAAAAAGCTGCAGCTCTTTGATGTCAGAGGTCGTGGCCTTGTTCCTCTTTCTCTTGTTCCGGTCTTTTGGTGTCAATTTGGCATAGGGTTGTCGTCGTCTTATCGACTTCATAACCGTATCGCGTCTCTGTTGACGCTGTTTGCTGCCTTTGCCAGAAACTTCTTCGTCGTTGTTCTCTCTTTCGTCGGCGCTGTCCATGAACGTTGCGATAGCCGCCAGCTCCGCGTTCTGATGGAAGTTAGACGGCAATTTGTCCATGAATAAAAGAGGCATCTCCTCTTTGCTCGCGTTAGACTTCACATTCAGATCATGTCTGGTCCGTTTTGCAGAAAATTGATCAACGGTCTCCATTGCTAGCTTTACCGACCCTGGTGGCGTAGCGGATAACCACTGGCACTGGGACCGGGATCGGGAGGTACGTGTATCGATACCCGCGCAAGGGCGGTACGATTACACATCGCCGGAGAGTGGCTAACTAAGCCGGATATAGTGGGTCGATAAACGTACCTGGATATTCCTCACCCTTCCATTGCTAGCTTTCAAAGTGTGACCAAACAAGAAGTCCAAAGTCTTAATTCTTGGGTGTGCTGAAGTGAGTACACAAATGGCGAAAGTGAGTACACGGGTGCTCTCAATGCGTTTTCCCAAGCGTACACGCAAAAAGTTGTAGTCTTGACAAGCAAGTGAAAACCAGTTTAGACTCTTGCTTGACCACGCTTGACTGCATAGCGGGTAGACTTTTACCTACGTACAATATCTTAGAAAAATCCGTGAGCTCATTTGCCCATTTGACGCCCTTGGCACGAAAACTGAACCGATGGTTCAGTGTTGAGCTCTCCAGAAAATTGCAACGGTCCATTGAGAAGAAAGACCGCAGGTTTCCACGAGTTGAACAACTACACGCAATTGAGCGCGGAGCTCTAGATGTCGCCTGTCAATTTGACATCGGATTCGTGCAATAGATCAAAACGCAAACAATTTCGTCAGCCACCCTTCGAAGCTCCGGCAACATCGTTATTTGACTGCTGAGGATCAAAGAGGTCGAGCTATTTCGCGAGACGTTGTAACAATTATTCTCCACCGAGCCATTTCGGATCAACCAAATCTTCGTTGGCATCCTCAAGTAGATGCATCCCTTTCGCGCACGTATCATCGCTTGATGGCGATTTGTCAAAAGTTACGTTGTGAACAGCGACGATATTGTTCTGGTTAAAACTGCAACGTAGCCTTTGTGCTCGCGGCGACGTACGCCAGAATATCCAGAAGTACTTCGTGCAGCACCACTTGCAAAGCTTGTAAGTGCTCCAACGCCAGAGCGCCACCGCTGCGTCTCCACCCGACCTTATTTGACAAGTTCTTCGACGATCAAGTGGTGCGAGCTCCCTCAACACTTTGCAGAGTACGACCTAGCCGTTGTTTCCTGCGATTATATAAAGGGGCAACGCATATCATGCTTTACATCAGAGCATAACAACCACCTTGCTGAGTTGTTCCGTGTCCTGTTGCTACAATCAAATGCCAAAAACGTGACGTGATCGACACCTTCACTAACAAGATGAACACCCGTGTCTGACGGATTAACAAATTCCAAGACACCTGAAAGCGCGTGATAAGCTGATGCTTTTACACGTGAAAATATCAGCGGGTGAACGTGGCTGCATTTTTCTAGGTAGCGTCGCAGAAATTCACGCTGACCATGCATTTTCTTCTCGTACGTCAAGTTAGTGGGGGTCAAGTTGAACTTGGCTTTGCGGTTTGTTGATATGAAAACATCGATATCTGTATCCGAAGCAGGATGTTTGCCTCGGCGTGGTAGCACGACACGTCATAGGCTGGCAATATCCGTTTTGACAGCCAGCAGCAATCTTCGCGGGCTGAAATCGAAGATGGACATGAGAATGGCACCAAGTGAATGTCACCACTTCTGCTGAGAATTAGGATTACGCGACTTTGTCGGATGGAAGTTGCGTAGACAGCAAGACATTGATATTTTCTAATCATTCCGAACGCGAGCAATCGTACAGCAGCCACAGCTCAGTGCAGATATCAATCGAAACAGAGGCGACGTTGCGAGCTCTGTCACCGCACAGCAAGCCATTGTGATAATCATCAAAAAGACTGAAGGCGACTGCAGCACTCGACGAGTTGCCACAATCAGGATGCTATCGATACTACGGAAAAGGTCAAACAAGTACAAGCATATCGCTTTTTGTCCTCGAATGTCTCTAGACAACGCAACCCGACGTCACCAACAGTTTTCAGCCGTATCGAGTAGCGTTCCTTCGACTCCACAGTCTCCGGCGCCTTGAGCAGCAAGAGTGGCAGTGACGGCAAAGCCAAAGAGGTTTCTTGGGCTTCTCGAATCGGTCAGCATCCGTGTTCACAAACCACAACTATGCGCTGAGTAACCACTTGCCGAGAATGAGCAGGATGGGTAAAGTTTCTCGGCTCGCGACGCAGTGCTGCTTTCAATTGGTGAAATGGACACGTGCAATAAGGACTCGATCAAAATGTGTCGACGTCCTTTCGTGATCGCTCCCTGTAGTTCACATGCTTCAGAAGTTGAAGTTTATGTGATACTGAACGTAGTGTGAGCCAAAGAGTCGGGTTTAATCGCTGTTCTTAATGACGGTTCAGCTTCGTTTTGTGGAAGTATCAGTGAAAGCACTGCACCGGTTGTTGGCAGCACTGTCCAAGAAAAAGGAAGAGGACTGATGATACACTAAGGGTATCGACTGCTAGCAACTAATGCTTGAGCTACAACAGTCCGTATTCATCTTAGCAACAGGGCCTATTTGCTATGGTCTCGCCTGTCTTACGCCTGCAGCATTTAAGTCCAGTGATATGCACTAAGTTCACGGTCGACTGCGTTATACGATTCGACAGTCTGTTGATTCGTGCAAAGTTCCGCCTATTCGAGATGAAGCAATGATTGAAGAACTCTCGCTCCGTGTTCCTTTTCAACGCTGTTTATGTATTATCTTATCAACTCGAGCTGAAATTGAGTTGGAACAAACTGGAAAAACGAATGCCCATTGCTGGACGAAACAGTCCTCCACTGAGCCAGTGTAACTCGCCCTCGGTGCTACTACATTTCTCGTACTATTAAGCGTTTTTCTTGCTTGTAGAGTTCCTCATCGTGTCGTCGTTCTTTTTCAATTTTGCACTTTTGTTGGCGACCCCAACACGCTCGAACCAAACGGCATTCACCCAGGTCGCGCGTGACATTCGTGTCGAGCGCAATCGCCGCGAAGAGTCACAATCTAAGTCGATAGACGATGCATGACCTCCTGATTGCCTGGCAGCTCACGGCCTTGGCTTCGGGCCTACTGTCGAGTGGAGCCACGATCTTCTTCTTTATCAAGTATCCTAGTTCGAGGATGCATCCGGGTGTGGTGCTAATGAGCATCTTCATGAGTGTGAGCATTGCAAGCATCATGCGTGTAGGACTGCAGGCCTGGTATGTTCTCCTAGATCCGGAAAACGTCGGAGGATCAGTGCCTGCTACCCTTAGCAGGATAGCTAACGAGGAGCTGGGTCATGACGCAGGGAACTTGGAATCCTATGTACCCTTTTTCTTCTGGTGCTACTTCTTCTTCAGCACTTCTGCGACGCTGTGGTATCTCATGCTGGCGTTCGATTTGATTTTCTCGCTCTCGAATCCGTTCTTGCCATTCAACGCCGACAATGTCAAGCACCACATCTACGCCTGGCCAGGCTCGCTGATCTACTGTCTCATTTTCCGCTACGTTTTTGGGAAATTCCACGAGAACGCAAGTGTGAACGTTGTGCTGTACTTCGACTTGCCGGCGTATTTGGTGCTGATCTACATTGGTTTTGCACTCATCCAATCCTGGCGTCGTTCTCGAATACTTGAAACACACGCACATGCCACCACGAGACGGATGGCGAAGCGGATTCTGCCTTATTTGGGTGTATTTGTCGTCCATACGCTGGTGGCCTTTATCATCTATCTAATGCAGTTGGGTATAGCGTTTGGTAGATTGACACCCGACACCCTAGACCAGCTTTCGCTCGTGCTTGAGACCTTGACATTGTTTGCGCTATTCTGTCGCGACGCTGGAGTCTTCAGCGCACCGATGGAACAATATGAAGACGAAACCGAAAGGAGTGACAGCATCTGCAGCAATCCGTCGCGAACCACCATCTTACAGACTGAAGCTGGAGGCGTGGCTATGACTTCACCACCGAGAGGTGTTGCTTCTGCGCATAACAACAATCAAAGGGAAAAGATTGACGTATCGAACAAGCTCCGTATGGATGTGATGCGATACATGTCGTTGGGCATTATGAAGTCCATTGAAATGGCACAGGTTGCCGAAAAGAAGGCAATAGGGGTCAGCTCATGTGCCGAATTTACAGGGTCGGACACCGAGGCTGTCGGATGGAACGATGGCGACTACTATTCGAGCATTAGCTACAATGACTATAATTACGTGAAGAGCATGGGTGTCGTCGTCTTTGGTCTAAAGAACAGCACGATGCTCAACTTTCGCGACTGCGCGCCAAAGGTCTTCCACCAAATTCGCGCTCAGTTCAAGATTGATCAGGATTTTTACAGGGAATCGTTCGATCCGTCTCGAATTCTCAGTGAGCACGGCTCGGAAGGGAAGAGTGGCAACATTTTCTACTTTACAGGTGCAATGCGTCCTATGTTACCAGGTTGAAAAGTAAGGAACAAGCTAACACTTCTGACCAAATTTGTTTGAGCAGCGAACAAACAGTTCATGGTGAAAAGTGTACCAAAGGAGGAGTTTGATACGTTGCGGGCTATCTTGTGCGTGTTTATCATTTCGATCAAAGATAGTTATGGCCAACTAACACTTTGTTCACCTTTCTTGCAGACCACACTACCATCAGTATCTGCAGTCGAACCCACGGTCGACGCTGTGTCGCTATTTTGGTTGTCACTCGATCTCGTTGCCCATTGGCAAACGTCGTATGTACTTCGTGGTGATGCAAAATCTCTTCAGCGAGGGCCCTGTTCACCAACGGTTTGACCTGAAGGGAAATCGTGATCGGCGGCAGGCAGTAAATGCAACCGACATGGAGGGCCTCATCCAGGTTGCTAAGGACAAGCAGGCCATCAGCCAGCTTTTGATGGACATTGATTTTCTTACGATCAGCTCAGGTATGTCTTTGTCGTATGCGAACACGGTCGTGCAGCAAGATCAATTGTGCAGCGACTTTGTATTCCTTGCTAGCCGAGGTATCATCGACTATAGCATTCTACTTGGTATTCGATACAATACCCCCGCACAACGCAGAACACATGAAAATGGTCTATTCTCTCACGATAAGAACGAAGTCTACTACGTTGGCATAGTCGATATGCTGCAGCGATACAATTGGCGTTGGACTGTGCAGCGTTGGTTCCTGGGGTGTTTGCTCTGCAAGGATACTCACGATGTAAGTGCTGTACCTGCCGACGAGTACGCTACTCGCCTAGCCAATTTCGTGCGCGAGAAGCTGTTTAATATCCAGGATTCACCAAATTTTCAGACCGATCGTACTGGATATCTTAAGAGCGATCACATGGGCGATAGCGGCTATAGCTGCGAGTCTTCTCGGGACCCGAGCTTATCATCGGCCTCACCCACGTCAATGAGTGTTAGTATGCTGGAGTCCTGTGAGCGATGTTTGATTGACAAGCAGCATTTGTCGGTTTTCTCGATTGATTCGCTGGACACTGCGGATATGGAGCCATTGTCATTGTATTCGTCTCCTCCAATGGCGTATTCGTCCGTGTGTGAAAGTCCAGTAGGGGTATCTGCTCTGTCAGGATCACTCAAAACTACCATATTCTTCGTCTGAATGAACAATGCACTCTGTGATTTATCGAGGGTCTTCGCTCCTCCTAAGTAACTTATTCTACAATACCAATCGAACGTCTTCATTGGACTCACTTCAACATCATATGACATGGCTACATAACATAGCTGTACGTTACGTGGGACATGACTACACCCCTCTCTGATGTACCTAGTATTTGGTACACCTTCTTCATAGTCGAAAATGAAGGAAGAGGGTGAGCAAGGGGTCGAAAATGTATCCCTTTGACACTTAAAATTGATCTGTTTTTGTGTCGTTTTTCTTCTATAGCATCATCTGGATATGCGTGGGAAGGTACATTAGAACGTAGCTGGGATGTAATTGAAGAAGACGATGCAGGTAACCTCAAGATCGACCAAGCAGTCAAGAACCAGCATCGCCAACGGTACTTAACATTACGTACATTCATTATTATTAACGTTACTTCACGTTGACGTTTTGTACCACTAGTCGACTAGAAATTGCACGTAATGTACGCAAAGGACTGATCCGCTATATGTACGTGGTGATGGATCTATCTCGCGGAATGGCTACAAAGGACTGGAAACCACACCGTCTGGCATGTACCAGTAAAGTTCTGCAGCAATTTGTGAAGGACTATTTTGACCAGAACCCCATTTCTCAATTAGGAGTCATTGGGATTCACGGAATGACAGCTGAGAAACTTAGTGAGTTGTCGGGTAATCCCAAGACTCACATTGAACGCATCGCTGCCGCTTTGGCAGTGGATAAGGAACCATCATTGCAGAACGCTCTGGAGATTGCTAGAAGTTCATTGAAAACGGTGCCAGCCTATGGCAGTCGAGAGATCGTGGTGGTCTATGGCAATCTAGTGACGGCCGATCCTGGCGACATTTTCCAGACACTGGCATCGTTAAAGAGAGAAAATGTTCGGGTGTCGTTCATTGGCATTGGGGCGGAGATGCACTTGCTTCGTCGCATTGCGGACGGCACGGACGGCACGTACCATGTCGCAGTGGATGCTGACCATATGAAGAGACTCATGACGGCGTTCACGTTCCCTTCGCCTACGGTTGCGACAGCAGCTTCGCGCTTTGCTACGTTAGTGGAGATGGGGTTTCCACAGCGTCGCAGTGGAGTATTGTCCTTGTGCACGTGCCACCAGGCTTTTACGACGGTAGGTTACCTGTGTCCGCGCTGTAAGTCCAAGAGCTGCGATTTGCCTACGACGTGTCAAGTCTGCAACTTGCCGCTGGTGTCGTCACCGCATCTTGCGCGATCGTATCATCACTTGTTCCCAGTAGCCAAGTTTACGCAGCATTTGCTGCAGTGTAGCGTGACTGGCGATAAGGGAGCCAAGGTCACACCGTCATTGGTTCAGAAGAAGTGTTTCGGCTGTTTGCTGCCATTAGGGCGGGATGGTAAAGGCGTCGCGTACGAGTGCACCTCGTGCCAGAGCGTTTTCTGCAACGAGTGCGATATCTACGTCCATGATTCGCTGCACAACTGTCCAGGCTGTAGTTGAAGTTGTTGTTAATACAGTCCTTCACTGGAATGTCATGTCTCTGTCATCGTATCCAATGCGGGACGTTTCGTACGTGGCGTTCGTAGCATTGACAACTTGAACATCGACGATAATGTCAGAATCATTTTTTAGGATGCTTTGGGTAGCCACGCTGCTGGTATCAGAGACCCTAATGTACGAGGCACGGCCTTTACCTAAATAGTATTTGGGCTATATAGCAAGGAGACTATCCAGGGCCATCGGACAGCACAGAAGAATAATTCTTCAATGCGTACGTAAGTTGCACTTATGCCATAAAACCAGAACTACTGCGGAGAAAACTTACAAACGAGCAGGAGAAAGAGAGGAGTGAGAAGCACTACTTAAGTATGCAACTACGTCACGCAAGCGACTACAAAACTCTGCATGCATCTAGAAGGAATGTCTTGGGGTCTTGTGATTGTGGTACCCTTGAGTTGCGTCATCGAGGAGAACGGCTCCTCCCGCGTTGACTAGTCAACCCGTCACACAATGTGATTTCTTCGAATGATGCTTTAGCGACGACCTCATCAGCTGAAGGATGTACATGTACATCGACGTCGGCCTTTGCGCGTACGCTCTTATGCTACCCGTCGAGCATTCGTTTGCGTTGCTATGTGCAGCACAACTCAAGCGATTCTGCATAACAGACGAGCAAATTCTTGTCGGTTTGATAACACTGAGTTCTTGCCAGCACATTTGGCTACTGTGTTTACAGAATTAGCTACTTTGCTGGTTTTGCAAATGCTGACAGGGATCGCAGTTGATCTTGGTCACAACGATGTTTATCTTCCGATTTCCAACAAGAAACGCGGGCAGATTGCTTTTGCCTGAACATGCTCGTAGTAAAAACAGTCTAATACGCAACGCTTTGCCCGAATGTGCATCAAGCAAGATCGCCATCGAGAAGTGAAAGCGAATTTTCAACAAAAAAAGGTTGACTCCATGTAAATGTGCTGTTAGTGTCTATCATGGACACAATCGAACACATTGTCATGCTGGTCAAGATCTCTTCAAAGAGTTGGTGGTGTTGAAGCAGATGAAGTGGATAGCGCTACATTATCTTATCCGAGCACGTCTGGCATGAAACTTCTCAATAAGAACGCTGACTGGGGCCTATCAATTTTTTTTCTTGCGTAATCTGCAAACATACTAACACTGTTGTTTTCCTACGCTACGAGCAAATATACAGAAATAATCGCCCGGACACCAAAGCATTCACAACAAGTGTGAGTGATAATGCTCTGCCGTAGCTCCAATTATTGAAAAGATTGCCGGCTACGACACGCACCCAGAGTGAAGAAGTAAATTACTACATGAAGGCAATCAAGCAAAATTACAACAGCAACTGTTCCCTATCTTCCGCTGGATATGGACACGACACGAAGCTGTAAAGGTTTGCCTTAAAATAGGCGGTGCAATACTTCTGTTACTCGATCGAGGAGAACGGCTGTATGGGTTGGATTCTCTGTGTCTTCCTCTGTAGCTGTTGAAATGTCAAACTCCTCATCGCATGTAACCTTCTTCAACAAAAGATGCTTCTCACGAGAAATGTACTTGTACATCGATACCGGGTCTTCCAGCGCACGCTCTTCAAGTGCTACCCGCCGAGCATTCGTTTGTGTTGCTGTGTGCACACAGCGAGTGCACAAGTCGATCGATCTCTGGTTGACGACGAACGAAGTCTTGTCGGGTTTAATAAAGCTCAGTTCTTGACGTACGTGGCATCGGTAACACACCCGTTCCGTGCAGATGCGGCAATCAAAGAAGGTTTTCTGACCAAAAGCGTTACGGAGATTTCGAGCGCACACGCTGCAGCACGAGTCATTGCGGTCTGAAGCAGCGTAGTTGGGACAATTGGTCGCCGCAGTGAAGAGTAGCCAGTTGAGCTTCCGTTTGCGAGCGCATTTGGCTGCTGCGTTCACCGAGTTGGCTGCTTCAATGGTTGCAAATGATGCCATGGTGGCAGGGATATCACCAGCCAAATCCACCATTCCTTTTGCGAAAACTTCGACGGTGCCCTTAGATTTCTGGCGGAACAACTGATAGACTGTTAGTCTGCCCCGAGTTAGTTTGCGTCCTGGTAGCTCAGGAACGCCGCGAACGTCCAGCGAATGCAAGATCTGGTAGCCAATGCGCGGTCCCGCTGAACGGCTCACTGTCACGCCTGTTGCCTCGAGGTACACAAAGTCGCGGGAGCGCCACAACGGTTTTGCTTTCGTCAAGGCGCTGTTGACTTCCCACTTAAGCTGCAAGGAATGGAACGAGTCACTTGGTGTTGCTTCTTCTAGCAAAGCGAGTGTAGCGAAATCTTGGATATTGTTTCCGGAGTACGAAGAATTGATGCGAGTCACCTCATCGCTCTGACTGCCGAGGCCGTACATGAGGTCGTCGAGTGCGCATTCGATGGTGCCCATCCAGATCATCTTCGGCGTCTCCTTCACTTTGCTCACCCTGTATGCAGTTGCCGGTGGCCGGAGCGCTTCGGGACCCACACTTCTCGACAGAATGTCGCCTAGTGATTTCGTCTTCCGCTTCTGGCGCTTGATCTCAACTGCTAGTTGGTCCTGATATACGATAACATTATATTTTCTTCTAACTGGTTTCCAACGAGTGGCGCTAGGCAAGCCGCTTGAGCTCGCCAGAACATGCTCATACTCCACCATTGTTTCGTTGACACACCGTTGCGCCAAATTGTGCATTGACAGACGGTCGCGTTCCGAAAGCGAAAGAGGGATCTCGAATGGACAGAAAGCCTCCATCGTAATTGAGTTAGTCGCGTGCTATCAGAAACTATGCAGCCTTAAGCAATTTGATAAATGAGCCGTATTGCGTCTTCGTTCCATCACGAACGTGTGGTGTAACTAGCTGAACGGAGCCATATGATGTTTGTGAGGCAAACTTCACTTGCAGTGCGGTTCTCATCAAAACGTTACTTACCGTCTGTCGGTCACTGTTGCTTAGCGGAAAAGGAATTAAAGTTTAGACATCTAGCAGCCTCCACACGACCACCTTATCTGGTCCAGATGCCTCAAGTCATCAGATGAAGGAGTCTTGGTAAAGGCTTCAAAATCCGTGATGGTATTCTTCAACATTGGATTTGTCAAGCAGACATATTACTAGCTTGGTTCAAAACGTATGAAGTCAAAGAGGCCATCAACTTGCTTCCACGGGGTAAATATGCCCCAAACAGCAGCGCTAGTAACGTGTTTGGGGTAAGTAAACCTACCTCGTTACGGTAATTTACCGACTGTAATTACTAAGCATGCAAACACTGGTAGCCACAACCTTCGACGAAAGCAATACAGCTGATAAATGGGCTGCATGTTGATATCACGCTGATTCTCTCAGTGCATGATGAAATACGAATGCATGACACATTCTTGGCTACACCTACATTCTTGTCTACAACTACATTCTGCAGCCAAATCTCTCGAGTTTTAGCATAAAGATATCGAAGAGACGAAAGGCGCCCTTCGGTTCACCGCGGATTCATAAAAGATGGAAGTCGGGTTCTTGAGCGCCAATTCGCCCTGCGCAACTGTAAGGGCACTTATGCGAGCAGAAGTGTGCACGCAGCGAGTGCATATGTCGACGTTCTTCTTGATGATACCCCGTGTGCGTCGATTGAGAAAGCTCAGCTTTTTTGGAATTCGGCATCGTGGGCAAATGCGACCGGAGCAAATTTGGCACGTCTTGTTCATAAAAGGTAGCAAGCTCTTGCTTAAGCCTTTCGTGCACACACTACAGACATCGAGGGACGGGTTATCACTCTCATACGGTTCTTCCATACTTGTATGGAGCAGCCATATCATCTTGTGTCTCTCCGCGCAAAAAGCTGTGAGCGAGAGCGTGGACATTGCCTCGGCCGAGAAAAAAGAAACGCTAGTAGACGGCATTCCACCTTGTAAGTCGCAAAGCGCACGCACGTATACTTCAACGACTCCCTTGCTCTTCTGTCGGAAGATGCGGTACAGCTCGAGCTTGCCGCGCACCAGCTTGTAATCCGACAATTCAGGAACACCAGGTAGCCTCAACGACTTGCAAATGTGATAGCCAATTCGCTCACCTGTGGTCGGGAAATAAGTAATACCCGTGCTTTCCATAAAGACAAAGTCGCGAGGACGCATGAGCGGCTTTGCCAGAGCTGGCCCAATATCGTTGACAGTCCACGTGACTTGCAGGCCATCAAATGGCTTGTCAACAGTGCGCTTTTTGATCGACGAAATGACAAAGTAGTCCAACCCGTTATCCTCAACATAAGACGATTTGACCTTCCACATATCTGCATTCTGGTTGATCCCTCCAAGCATAAGGTCATCAAGGTCGCAATTGATTGTACCGTGCCATAGCAGCCTCTGTGACGGGAGCTTAGTTGAGTTGGGAGTTGATGCAGATGGATATAAAATTGGGTCTTTCGCACCGTTGATGGTCGGCTTAATACTGCCGCTCGAAGCCCGGCGGTGGGTCACGACATGTGCACAGCGGTCCTGGTAAGCTGAAAGGTTTTCTTTGCATTTGATCAGTTTCCATCGTTCGGTATCCACGACACCGTTATCGTGGATTAGCATGCGCTCGTATTCTGCCATAGTTCTGGTCAGGATGTCATCCGAGATCACCTTGATACGATCTTTCTCGCTCTCTGACAAAACTAATGGCTGGAACGGGCACGCCGACAATGGAAACTTCATGTTTTTTGCTTGCTTGCTCGAAGGATGACAAAACGCAAAGTGACTTCGAGATTCGTAGCCTGATTCTTCAACTGCCCTTGGTCTTTTTTCCGAAGCAAATAGTTTTGCCTCAGGCAAAGTCCTCTAGTCCTGATCAGAGATAAGAACACTAGTTAAACCTCAAGGAACGGTGAACGGGCTCCGACTGAAACGAGGAGAGTCTATGTGCAGGAAGCAAAAATAGCATAAGGACTTCCATATGAATTTCGGTACTGCTAGTACCCATGGAAAGTGATGAAAGACTCCTTCGTATAACAGCGATGGACAGGCAGACCCTACCTACCTATCCACTATACTTCTTCCTAGGCTATTAATTTCACAACTGAACACATAGTATTATGCGTAACCGACAGAGAATATGTCTTTGACGGAGCTGCTATTATGAAAGTGACCGATCTTGGTAACCTCAGCCATGCCATTCTTTGGCAATTGGTTGTCGGCGCCACAATCAGTACGTGTGCTCTGTTGAAAAAGGTGACGAAAGCGAGGTGATGAAAGCGAGGGAAGGACCTCTCCTGCGCCACCCCTCGCAACTGACACAGGACTACACATGGGAATACCCAACGACGGGCTACATTAGCGACATCATGGTGGACCAAGACCCGGGTCAGCGGAGCGTCATCGCCTCGGAGCAAGACAGTGATGGAATTTATCGGAAAATTGCCGCAAACAACTTTGAGGATCAGCGGACTGTCAGAGGCTCTGAAAGGGCTAGGATGCAGGGGGCATCGTATTTTGTGCGAATCCGCTCATTCACGGGTTCTTATGGAGCGTGTTCGACACTATCGCGCACAAAAAACACGTACTATTGGCCCTGAAGGTCAATGCAAAGTAACCGGAAGACTGCCTGGCTGAGTGGTAATAGGTATGTAAAAGCTGGCGCTATCGCGCAGTCATCGTTGGATTCTTGGAGGTATTGAGTCTCACCTTCAAGTTAGGCACGGGGTGCTTTCTTCGCATTGCGTAGCCATCTTGAGCTTAATGCACTGGGTGCCCACTGGCCGCTTCGGTGATGCTAAAATTCATTCTGGGTACAATTGACGCGTACGATACATCATGCCAATGCTGCTCATTGTCTTTATCGTTAGCCCTTTGCATGGAACTTAGCTCGCTAGCCACAACTTCTGCCAATGCAGGTGACTTGCGCGGCTTCAATCATTCTGTAGTTGCGGCGGTATCCTCGCATTAGTGTCCACCTTGGTCTCGACGTGGTGTTGAACACTTGAACACTGTCCATTAGCAAGCTTTTAGCTAACGAACAACAGACCGCCAGTACCAACAGCATACAAAACGACGTGCCTACCGCCCTTCGAGAGCTTCTCCTTTGCAATTTGAAACCATACACAAACGACGCAGCCTGGATGCAGCTCTTGCATATATTGCAAGCCACAATCCGACTATCCAGGGATAAGGAACATTTTCTTGATCACACAGCAGCGCGCGCAACACTGAGACTCGCTCATGTCTTACACATCCGCCACCGCCTTTTATAATCCGTGGACAGACGTGGCAAAGTTTGGAGCGGTCGCTCGGGACGATATCCCTCCGTTGAGTCAGCAGCTAGTTGAGCTTCCTCATCAAAGCGTAATCCTCGAGCTTTGACACTGATACCATGCCGCTCGCTGACAGCGTCGTCGCGACACGGATAGGCATATCGCCAATCAGATCAATGAAAGCTTTAACGTACCATTCCACCACGCCCTCACTCTTCTGCCGGAACAAGTAGTTAAGGGTCATATTGCCACGGACGAGCTTGTATGTGTGAAGTGCTGGAGCCTCAGAGATCAAAATACTATACAGTAGCTGGAATCTGACGCGCTCGCCATTTGTCATGGTCGTCATCCCCGTCGACTCGAGGTAGATAAAGTCTCGACTGCGCATAATTGGTTGCATTATGGTCGGACCGGCGTTGACTGCCCACTTGACTTGAACTCTGCCGAAGGGTCTTCGACTGTCGAGTCTACGGGAGTGTTGGACACGGCGATATCAAGCACATGACTCTCTAGGAAGGCAGCTTTGACCTTAGCTTCCTCGGTAGTGCGGTTGACGATGGCAAACATGATGTTTTCCAAGTCATTAAATGACTCAACCTGCTGTGATCGTACCGGATCACAGCAGGTTGAGTATTTCACTGCGCATCGTGTTGCGCGACAGATTGACGCGCGGTAGTCGACGCTCTTTGAGCGTCTTTTGATTTTGATACATGACAACGTCTTCAACTTGCTTGACTCGGACCCAATGCGTCGTATCCACCATCCTGTTGTTGCACTGAAGGTGCCTTTCGAAACCATCGATGGCCTCATGGAGGGCCATATCTACCAATATCGACGACCGCCTCCTTGTCAGAGTCAACGAGGTGAATAGGCGGAAACGGAGGGTGCTCGAGATCATGTTTGTTGGTCTGCAAACGAGACTTCTCGTTGACAAGTGCGGTGCATTTACCTTTGACCACGATCGAACATCTTTCAAGACCAAAGCTCTCAATATTGCTGATAATTCATGCAAGCCAGCACCTGCTGAGCATGGCATTGCGACGCTCATTTGATTGCGAGTACCTTCACAATGCTGCATAATGTAAGACTAGCTTCATAGCAAAATGTGAGCTACACCGTTCTAAAGGTATTTCGTTTTTTTATTTGCGAAATTTAGGACGTAGGACATCGACGCCACAAAAAAGCAGATCTCGATACGAGGTTTTCCTGCAGATATCTGTATATTCATCTGAAACTTCACTAAATGTCAAACGTGTTGTGATAATGACTTATAGGGCATCACAATCGAGAGACAATCACTCAACACATATATAATGCGTCCTAAACCACGCCTCAGATAATTTTCAATATCCTGATAAAATACCGATCTGAAAAGCATATATAATGCTACAAAGGTTCCGGTGTCCTAAACTAGCTCGGGATGTTGCGCGTTATTTAAATAGAAACAACGGCACAATTACATTCTAAATGCTAAATTTGAGCGAGATTGATTTTTGTCCTGATGGCTACAGTGGAGCGCTTAATCTTTTAGGAGAAAAATGACTACGGTTCTGAACGTATTTTCCAAAGGTCAGTACGATTTGCTGCACTAGGAAATAGTGCAGTGCGATGATTGTATTGTCAACAGCAGCATCAGTATAACGCCAGTCACAGTATTGCTTGGGAAAAATGCAATGCGATGTTGATATTGTTGACGGCACTGAAGAAGTACAATCGCGACTTGACGTCAGGGGGTGATACACCCTGCTTGTCTTGATTAACGGTGCGAACAGCAGGGTGCCTACTACCTACAGCCGATCGCACGACATTAAGCAGCAGCGTCATACGCCTTTATCAGGCTCACTTTTGGGACCTGCGGTGTTCATATCCTTGGATAAGGAGTTGTCATGTTATTGCCTCGTGCGATAGAGTTTTCCAGTTGATGTTCATAAATACAACTAATAAATAGTCGAAGCAACAAAATTCCCCCTAAAAGGTTGACTTCCGAGCGGAAAGATCCTGGAATTTGGAGCAAAAACGGGATCGCCACCCCGAAGGAGAGCACCAACTGTTCCTTGTGGAGGCCCTGACATAGCACGGCCAACCTGAAGGAGAGAGAGGCAGACTGTTATTATAGCTACTTATCACTAATAAGATGTCTGGTGGTTAACTGCTCGTTTCATCTACCATGACGCAATCTTCTTACTTCTCGCTTTCTCATTCTGCTGGTTCAAGACTTCGAGCTTCACGGCGGGGCATTCCCACAAGGGCCCGTGGATCAGTCCGTTGACCAAGTCCGGGGTTGGCTTCTTGTGTGCACTTTAAACCGGATGGCTGGGCTGCTCTCGCTCTCGGAGCAATCTGATTCAGGGGACAGAGGACGCTTGACTAGGAGTCCGGTTACCACTGCGGTAGTCCCAGCGAGCCATCACGACGTAATCCCTGGCCTTCACCTCGTAGTCGACTTACTTTGCTCTTCGGGTCGGTTGTTGGGGTCCACAACGTGCTCAGATTTGCCCAGACGCACCACTGGACGAAGAGTATCTGGTCCTGTGCTACTGTACATAAACAACCGGTACTGGATCTCAACGGGGTCATCACGGTCTTGGGGGAGTTCTCTTCGTGGGACCGGGCTCAAGCTCAGCGAACGGGTCGGCGCTTGGTAGGAAAACCGTGAAGAGTAGGAACTGGTCGATGTGTAGGGTGATTCGATCCGTCGTCGACGTGCCGCGCACCTAGGATATTCTGCGGACCGCTTCTTTTTCAAGTCGCACGCTGCGCTGCCTCCTATAGCGCACGCAGCAAGGAGAAACCCTCCCCCCTTTTACCTTGGCCCCGCACCCGCTATGAGGGACTTCCCGTCCAAGGTAAGGGGTCCACTTTTTACTGGCTTCCAGGAGGGTCTCGTCTCTGTCCGTTGTCGGCCGATTGGGAAGTGCGGCCAACCTGAAGGACAATAGGTGATATTGCACAGATTCAGTCCCATCTGTGTCAACGTTGATGTTAAGGAAGTCACCCCTTTAGTAATCCGTATGTACCACTGCTGCAAGACTGGAGTTAGCGAGAAGAGGTATCCAGTACTGTGATACTGGCTCCTTCTTCTCTCTAACTCAGTATACAATAACGACGATATCTATTCGTTTTGCAACAGGAGGCCGACTGCATTTGCAAATAGTTGTCTATCCACCTTGATGCCAACTGAAGGTCGATCCCCAATGCAGCAAAAGAAGAAGCATGAATCTATTGCGGAACACTTTCCTGGCGTCTCAAAAGACAAAGGGCAACCCCAGGAGTTGTTCCCAAAAGTGTTTCCAAACATCCGCATGCTAATCTTCCCATTCCGCTTCCTCGGTTACTGGATTGGACGCAAACTCTGGGTGAAGGACTCTCATGCTCCACAAGCACGAACACTTTTGGACGACATCATTTTTGGTGAAGGCCCACGCTTCCGAGTTTCGACAAAGGAACTCTACTTTACTGACATGCACGACAAGAAGGTTGTCAAGTATTCGCTGGCAACCGGCAAGAGGACGGTTGTATACACCGATCCCGAAGATATGCTATCTGGTTTGGGCTGGTTGCCTGATCGTCGCTTGCTGATTTCATCTATGAAAAAGCGGCAGGTGATTGTCTACGACGAGAAGACTAAAACTACTAAGCTGTACGCAGACTTAAAGGACGTGACGCAGATTCGAGCCAACGACATGGTGGTTGCAACTTCTGGCCGCGTATATGTCGGTAGCTTTGGTTTCCATCACTCTCACATCCTGTCAATTAGAAGCTCTACGATCGTAAGCGTTGACAAGGACGGCATTATTCGTGTAGAGGCAACTGGCGTAGTATTCCCAAATGGGATGGTTATCACCCCCGACGGGAAAACGCTTATCGTTGCGGAGACGTTCGAAGGGCGATTAACAGCGTACGATATTGACGACGACGACGGAAGACTCTTGAACGGCCGAATGTGGGCAGACATTGGCTCTCCCATTGATGGCATCTGTCTTGATGCAGAAGGTTGCGTCTGGACCAGCATTGTTCAGTCTGGGATGTACCAAACTGGTGGCGGCTTGGTGCGTGTGAAAGAGGGTGGTGAGATCACGGATGTGCTCGGTTTTGGGGCAAACGGGATTATCAACTCGGTGTTTGCGTGCCAATTGGGTACGGACGTCGACGACAAGCACCAGCTCTTCTTCATGGAAGCAGTGACGTCACAAGACCATTTGATTTGGAAAGATGGCCCTGAGATAGCCAAGAAGAACGGCCGGATGCGTGCTATTGAGGTCAAGGTCGGACCGGCGCGCATCCTAGACAACGACAGCTACTGCGGTGGTTACTGCTGACTGTCCGTGATATAACTGCTCAAGTGCTTCACACTTTTTGCCTTTGTTATCAATAGTCTTCTTAAACTGATTGATAATTTCTAAGTAATGCTGATCAGTTGCACGTGCCACGTCCGGCGTGTCAGTCGTCGTCAGTCGTTTACTCATCCAACAATCTCCGATACGTGCATCTGGTAGCCGTTCTCCGAATGCAAAAGTCACTCAACAGTTTGTAGTGGCATCATTGATGTGCCGATTTAATGAGGCTCAACTATGCCCCTAATCGACCAGCTTTTAGCGCTAGCCAATGGCTTGCAACAGAGCTGCCACGTCATACAAGAATGTACACTGTTCACCAATCAGCGCGCGCTTGCGGCGACGTGGATGATGCGCTATGAGTGAAGTAACTCGTTTCTAGTCTACGTCGCGTTTTTTTGGCGCTAAATGTTGTTACAAGCGAGAATTTAGGTATCTTTAAAATGGAGCTTAGAATGTCCATACAGATCGCTAGCGGCGTTTAAGTGTTTCCTTAGCAATAATTTAGAAACGAGAGTATTATTGCCGCATCACATATTCGACTGTGTTACTGTGATTTTTTAATAAAAATCTCAATTAGTAGTCCGCGACATAATATACGCTTAGCAAAAACGCGAAGAGACTCCGCTCACTCATAGCAAGTCGCTCTTTGACGCGCCTTGATCTGTGCTTTGACGAACGTTCGACTCTCTGACGACCTTGTTCGACGCTGTTGATCTCACATACGCGCGAAAATTGCTTTGGAAGCAATGAAAATGGCTACGACTTCCGCTGTGCCGACGGTCGCTTCAATTCACGACGATACTAGCTCGTCCGCTGTCATTTCGAAGCCTCCAGTGGTCATAGACTCTACGCAACAGGGAGAAGAGCTGACAGAGGAGAAGCATGTGCAGCAGCAACAAGGACAGGCTCTTGCTGAAGATTATTCTGCTTTAGGAATGACGACGTTGTGGCCCGATAGTCGACGGTATCTGCGCAACGTCGTGCTGGGCCGTGAGTGCCGCAGCGTGTTTAATCTCGAGCCCAATACGATCTTTCTCAACCAAAATGCATATGGTGTAGCCCCTAAGCCCGTCATGCAGGCACAAGCCCACTTTGTCAACAAGATGGAGATGAATCCAGACAGATTCATGCGTCGCGAGGTGCCGATGATGCTGCGTCAGGCAGCGTCGCACCTTGCGAGGTTCATTCGTGCAGACGCCGAGGATCTGGTCTTTGTGACAAATGCTACTACGGGTACAAATGCCGTGCTGCAGTCGCTGGACTTGCAGAATGACGACGAAGTGCTGTGTCTCAATCTCACATGTACGTTTCCTTGCGTGTTGAATGAATTACAGCACACTTTGGCTCTATCTCTGGCTGATGAGTGTTTTTTGTTCTTTATCCAGACTCGGCCGTGCTTCATACGCTGCGCCATCTTTGTTACTGCACGCAGGAGTTTGTGGAACTCAAGGTGGTGGACGTTGTGCTGCCAATTGAAAGCTACGACTCGTTAGTACAGCAGGTAGCGGATGCGATCACGTCCAACACGAGGCTGGCTGTGCTCGACCATATTGCTAGCACTACAGGTTTTGTGCTACCGTTGGAGAAGCTTATCCCAATTTTTCACGCCCGGAATATTCCCGTGCTAGTGGATGGTGCGAGCGCCCCCGGCCAGGTGCCGCTCAACCTAAACGAACTGGGTGCTGATTTTTATGTCGGCACGGCGTACAAGTGGCTGTTTGGCTGCAAGTCTTGTTCGTTCTTGCATGTCAGCAAGGCGTATCAGAACACTGTACGTCCCGTCGTGACGTCGCTTGCGTACGGCCAAGGCTTTGTCGAAGAGTTTGCGATCCAAGGCACACGAGACGAATCCAATTTTCTGACGATCGTAGCAGCGCTAGATTTCTACGAGAGCGTGGGCGTGAGCCGCATTTACGCGCACAACAAGTCGCTGATCGACTGGGCAGGCGAGTACCTGGCTACAACATGGAAGACAAATGTCCTGCTACCGAATTGGCAACGCGCTCCATTTGTATGTAGCGTACGCATTCCTGTGGAGTGGCCGATGACCTCGGAAGGCAAGCCAATGTTACACGACGAAGCAATACCGCTATGCGATGCCATTATGGATTTTCTAGACGACCAGTATCGTATTGTGGTGCGTGTGGTGCCGTTTCAGAACCAGCTTTATGCGCGCATTAGTGCACAGATTTACAATGAGCGTCAGGATTACGAGCAACTGGGTCTGGCTATGGTAGAAGTCACCAACACTCCGACTTTAGACGATTATCTCGCACGGATGCGAATTTAATTACAAATAGGCGTCGCTTTGTTCTGGAAGACGAAATTTTGGTCATGGATTACGCCCCACTTGTGATTGGTCAAAATAGATCTGATTCGTGTGATTACTTTCGACTGATTGGTGAAGATGATGGGTCTCACTCCGTCAGGACGGAGAAATGAGACATTTGAGAACCCTTGCCAGTTTTGGTTGGGCACAATACATTCGTCGGTCTCTCTCGTTTACGTCATGACGGATCAAATCACAACCATGGAAGGTGCGATTCGCGCGGCAGAGCAAACACTAGAGCATCTTTTCAGTCCAAGTCTGGAGCAAGATAAGCGTATTCCTATTGATCTTCTCCATGAAGCCAAGGGTTTGGCGTTCCTTACGGTTGTCAAGGTTGGTTTTATCTGGACAGGCAAAGTGGGAACAGGTGTGGTCATTTCGAAGCTACAGGACGGTCGCTGGTCAGCTCCTAGTGCTATTGGCACAGCTGGAATGGGCTTTGGCGCTGAGATGGGCGCTCAGATGATTGAGTTTATGATCATTCTTAACTCGGACATTGCAGTCAAGAGCTTTATGCAAAAGGGACAGCTCTCAGCTGGTGCTAACTTAGAGTTCGCTGCTGGCCCCTACGGCCGCGCGGCTGGGGCTAATGCTAATTTCAGTGCCTCGGGTGTCGCACCCAATTACACGTACAGCCACAGCAAGGGTCTATTTGGCGGTGTGGGCTTGCAGGGTTCCGGCATTATGGCACGATCCGACATCAATAAGAAGTTTTATGGTCGGGAGATCACCCCTACTGAGATCCTGACTGGAGCTGTGGATCAGCCAGCTGCTGCCTCGCAGCTGTACGATGCGCTGCAGCGTGTTGCGAGCATCCCGCCGTCAGGCAACGTGCAGAATTTGAAGCAGAAGCTCATGTCGCCCTTTGCGGACCGCATGCCTGCAGCTTCTGTTGGCCCAGATGTGCAAGTCGTATACGACCGTGTATTGCGACTCATTGAGAGCACGTCGGGGCCTGCTGGCGTTGATGAGTTTAAGACTAGCTGCAAGGACTACGGTCAGAACCGCTGCACGGACGAACAGTTTGTTAACTACTTGAACAATAAGTTTACGGATGAGCAAACGCTGAAATTGGTACCGGAGATAGTCAAGCTCCTTCAGGACGCTAACAAGCGGAAATATGTCTGGGTACGTCTAGGATTGATGTGGAATGTCGTGTCGCTAACTTTTATATACGATACCTGTCAGGACTACTACGTTAAGGTCAAGTCGGAGCATGGCTCACAGCCCCGGTCGGCTGGATATGCGGCGTCGTCCTCGCTCTTCTAAGATCAGTGAAGCTTGCCAAGGTTTTGGAAAATAATTTTTCGCACTATGTTCGCATGGTCCATTCAAGCACCAGAACCAGACAGTTAGGTCGGAAGGTGTTTCGCTTTACAGTGCCATTCCTTTAATAACTGCATATAAATCATTAAGCAAGCATTCAAATGCTGCCGCGTTTTGCCTCTAGCCTTCGTGTGAGAATGTGCCAACCTATATTCATACTCATTGGCTCATACTTTTGTTCGATGCTGGCGGTGTCACTTACTGCGAGGCACACGCCGATCAAAGTAGTGGCCAAACTCACGATCGAGAGGGTCCAAGGCGGAATTTGCCACTGTATCGCTAGTGCGAGAGAGCAACGGGGATTCATCTATTCCTGAGGATTCTTCTTCGTCAGAAGACGGCACCGACGAGTACATCCACTTTGGACAAAACCGATCTTTGTACGCTTCCAACGATTGCTTGTTCGTGCCATATGCCACCGTATTCAACAGTGGTTGCAGCGGGTCAAAAATGTTTTCCATTACACACACGAACTCGATTGGTGTATGGTCAGCGCGGAAGAATTGCACCAATCTGTTGATTAATCCACAAATTGAACAGAAGAAGAAGATTCCCAAGTAAAGCTTCACCTTTTCACGAAAACGCTGTGCCATGGGATCCATGTTCAGGAACTTAAGGATACTGTGGTAAACGGCCACATTGAAGACAAACACACTAACGACAGGTGCGTAAAATAGCAAAAGTTGCTGCAGAGCTCCTTCACGTTGCCAGGCAACTGGGTCTTCTCCTGTTTCTTCGTTTGTCGTATGGACCGCAATCCAGCACCACAGGCGATCGGCACCACCGACTCCAATATGCCCAGTCAATTGGCGAAGCACCAGATAAATCAGCCCCAAACCAGGTAGTCCCCACCCAATGCTACGATACACCCACAGATACTCCTCTGGATACTCATTCCTATACGACACAAAAACACATCATCGCAAGTTAAATACAATGGCTAAAAGCTCAGCCCTGTCTTGTAATGACCACGCACCGCTTCACAATGATCTGGTAGACATGGAAAGCGAAGCACGATGTCCAGAGGGACGACGCCAAGTAAAAGTACTGTAATGCCAGTGCCTGTGTATAGCACAGTCCTTCATAATGTCGATAGTTCTGTCCAAGACCATTGACAACCAGTGACCTGGTCACAATAACATAGGCATTATAACATGTCAAGAGGTTAGTTGTAATTGTGAATCAGAAGAATCAGATTTTGTACTGTAGGATGGACGTACATTGAAAAAGCAACGGTAGTACAAAGCCCCGCGATTCCTATCGACGTGACAATACGACGGCTTACATAATTGGGAGCTTCTACGCGCTTCCACGTAGTCAAAAGAAAGCTACAGCCTGCACCAGACACGGCCGTCACTACCAGCAGCAGCACTATTTGCATGAGCACCTTTTGTTATTGGTTTATGTTCGGTACATACATTATGGAATCTACATAAAACGTGTCGTAATAATTGCAGCTTTTGAAGGGTGCTTCAGATTGATCTTCATTCTGTCTTTGGTCAAGCCGAGAGAAAGTGAATGTCATCTCTTGTAACAGCTACGGGTCATGGGACCTCTCCTCGTTGTCTTGATCCGACGCATACTGTCACAGACTTGAGGTCCCTGGAATATTCTGCACGATCTGATGTAAACGCTTCTGTTATGGACGAGCTATTGCTTAAGTATCTACAGACAAGAGGTTACAATGTCACTAAAGGAGGAGAGACACGTCAACATCAAGTCACAGAAGAGGAGCGACGACGACTCTTGGGTGAAGAGACGGGACGGATTGAAGATGTGAATATTGACAAATACGCCCAACACTTGGGGTTGACGACTGTGGCGTGTACTGCCAACCATCTGGTGCGTTGGAAGTGCAATTACGATACTTAGTACTATAATTCGGTTATATGGAACATTAAGATGCCAATAATGCTGGCGTTTCTGATGACGTAATTGTCAAGATTATTACTACTGACTGATTGTGTACGTTTTTTGTAATGTTGCAGTTGTTCTATGGATTAACTGGTGGTAATCCGGAGACTTACGATGAAGCATATGAAAAGCTCATGGACTGGATCTGCAACTCGTTAGATATGTACCGCAAGGAACTACATGCAGTGGTGTTTCCTGTCTTTGTCCACTGCTATCTAGAGCTGCTATCAAAGGGTTTCATCGAGGCCGGCAGATGTTTCTTCTATCGTCATGCACCTGACCATACGAGACTGCACTTGGAAGAGCTTCGAACTCTCAGTCTCGTGTTTTCTCCGCAGCATTTGCGAGAAAATGAATATGTGCGCGAGGTCCTCCATAGCAAATTCAATGTGGAGATGAGTTTGCTGTCTTTCAAGCTACTCAATACCTTCTTGAGCCAGGAACGGCTTTTTCTATTGTTGTCAATTGTCAACGAGCGTGTCAATCTTGTGGTGACATCAAATCAACCGGGCATACAAATTCAACAGCTACAAGATGCTTCAATGCCTGGCGTACTAAATAATTTGGAACCCAAGAATGATGCAGCTAGTGGATTTAGAGGCTCAGATGAGCTCGCATTGGCTGTTGCTGCATCCAACCACCCAAGTGAAAGTGAAATTGCTATGCCGCTGACAACAGGCCCCTACGATGTAGACTATATGGTACGTACTGCTAGTGGTAACACTGCTGCGACGATGGCAAGCATGGGCTACACAGTGCAGGATCTGAATGCTGTCCTTGTCAAGTGGGGAGTTTTTCCTGAACGCAAAGTGCATGACCCTTCTACAGAGGAAGTAGATGATAGCGTTGCAACGGGAAAAGATGGTAGTACGTCTGCCAACGGTGTAGCGGGGAGTGTCGTAGCGAGTGGTTTGATTGCAGGTAATGAGACTGGAGGAGCCGACGGCGACAAAAAGACCGGTGCTGACAGCTTAAAAGATAAAGGCAAGGCATCTGCTGCTTCTGCAGATGTGCATCGCAAACACAAACGTACAATGCTGTCAGATGATAACACAGCAGGCATGAAGAAGGAGTTACTGGAGGAGATTGGACCACTTCCGGATCGAAAGAATGCGTTTAATACTGGTGTGCTGGAGAAACTTGTGCTACGTATTCCTGCTAATATGAAGGAGCATATTCTCGAGGATATCCGGGTTCGTGTACCTGTAAGCCGCAGTGTACTTCCGTCGGCCTTGTGCTTTACCTTGCTGAATTCAGCAACGCACGTCAACAATATGTGCTTCAGCGACGATGTCACCATGGTGGGTGCTGCCTGCGATGATGCCTCCTTTCGAGTTTGGCGCAACGACAACCAGCCGCTAGGAACTGCCACAGGATCTGCGTACCAGGGCAACTCACGACCGTCTCACACCGACGCAGAGGAAGATGAAAAAATGGCCGTACTTCGAGGCCACTCGGCTGCTATCTATGGCGCAAGCTTTTCACCTGACAACCGATTTGCCCTCACAGCGTCAGCAGACTCGACAGTACGACTGTGGAGTATGGCAGCGAAGAGCAACTTGGTTGTGTATCGGTCTCACCACGGATATTCGGTGTGGGATGTCACCTTCGCGCCACTCGGATACTACTTTGCGACCTGTTCGATGGACCGGACTGCACGGCTTTGGAGTACGGATCACGTGACACCATTGCGCGTTTTTGCTGGCCATTTATCGGATGTAGATTGTGTGCGTTTTCACCCGAATCACAATTACTTGGCCACGGGGTCCAGCGACAAGACCGTACGGTTGTGGGACGTGCAGTCTGGCAAATGTGTCCGTGTATTTACGGGCCACTTTCGTGGAGTGCAGTGCCTTGCGTTCTCGCGCAACGGTCGGTATCTCGCAAGTTCAGGTGAAGACCAGTACATTAACATTTGGGACCTGCAGGCTGGTAAACGTTTAGAAACCCTCATGGGCCATAAGGCCATGGTCACTTCACTGGACTTTAGCCAGGAGAGCACGATTCTTGCAAGCAGCGGGATGGACTCTACTGTGCGCCTGTGGGATATGAAGGCACTTATTGAGAAGCCGACGACGTATTCAGCACTTTCAGGGGCTATGAAAGATTTGCACGTGAGTTGTTCAGATGCAGACGTGCTGAACAGCACTCAACTACCTGGTCGAAGCCGGTTTGTAAAACCGGTGCCGATGGTACGGCCGGGAGCAGTGCAGGAGCTGCCGTCCTCACGGTTCCTCCTGAAGACACTGCGCTCTAAGCAGACGCCCATGTACCGTGTCCACTTCACACCGCGCAACCTTCTGCTTGCTGGCGGAATTTTCCAGTCCAAAGTGAGACATAGCGAGCTGTAGCATACGACAATTTTGTCGTATCAACAACGTTTTTTGGTATATTGTGTGTACAGGCGACTGCATTTGAAACGTTACCTACCTATCTCTCGTTGCAGCACCTTCACTTCCGAATGACAAGAGCTACTCCCAACACACTGGCAACAATGGTAAGTCCGGTTGTCACGCGCTTCACAAGCTGCACCTGACTCTCCAGTGCATCCACTCGTTCGAGCACTCCACCCATTGAGCGTGCAGCGTACTTGCCCAACACATCTGGCTCAAGATTAACGTGGTCACCGACCTTCTTTAACGGCAGAATGATGTGGTTCTGCGTATGCGAAATGAGCATAATGGAAAACCAACCGTTAATACGGTCCACCTCACATACCGTGAGACTTGTGCCGTCAATGGCGATGTAGCCCTTAGCCATAATGTCGCGCACTATTTCAGACGTTGCGGAGATTCTAACCCAGAGCGAGTCGTTCTCCCGTGTGAACGACAAGATGGTGCCTGTACCGTCCACATGACCCTGTACAAAGTGGCCGCTATTACGCGTATCCACGCCCATGCTGCGCTCCACATTCACCTTGTCACCAGTCGTGAGCTTGCCCAAATTGGTGCGACGTAGCGTCTCGGGTGCCACGCCAAAGGACACGCAGTCTTCGTCGATGTTCGTGGCAGTCAGACACGTGCCGTTGATGGCGATGCTGCAGCCCAAGTAAGCACCTTCCAAAGCCACTTTAACATTGACAACTAGCTCGAAACCTGTACCACGTTCACCGTTCCATAGCAGGAGATCGTTACGCTCCTGCATGGACATGATCGTGCCAATTTCTTCGACGATGCCTGTGAACATATTGGGATGCGTGTCAATCAATGGTAAAATATGAATTGTGAGGTGATCTCTTATTGACCTGACCGACCCTACAATGTAAGGGCCGTATGTAATCCATTTGAGACACTTTGATTTGGACACCAACCTCCGGTAACAAATGTTTGCAATGGTAATTATATTCCTCGGTAACACGAGGTCGACTGAACATTCATGCTTTATGTGAAATGCCAAGCACAAAAAGTGACGAGCCATTTCGTCTGCAACGACGGAATCGACCAATTATCATTATTTAATCGTCGCAGAGACAAAAGCATCCGGATGGCCTTGATACCACGCAACATAAGTTAGTTGAAGTTAAACTGAGTTGACGTTGAACTTGTCGTCGTCAAATTGACAACTTCAACTTCAACTCACCAACTTACGCGACCTTGGCGGCAGCAGTCGCAACAGCAGCTCCAATTAATCCACCGGGACGAGCAAAACGTAGTGCGTGCAGTACCCACAACGACGATCCCAGTACTAGCGCCGCACCGCTTTGATGCACCATTGCCAACGGTGTCGGCACCTCATTCACGAGCATCGTCGCGCCCATCAGCACTTGACCACCAATAGCTGCCATTGCCAGCGTCATAGCGCGCTTGGCGTCTTCTGGAAGATTTGTCCAGATACGGGCCTTCCGTGCTTTTAAATAGACGGTCGTGTACGCAGCAAGAGTAGCCGCAGCCAATAGGCGGTGGTCCAATTGCACAAGAGCCACATTGTCGTGGAAATTGCGCAGCCACGGCTGTCAATAGCAAGCAAGACACGCAGGTAACCAATGTCAATGCAATGCAATCTACCAAAAAAAGGCTATCAACCATCACCTGCTGGTCGAAGAGACCTTGCGGAATCCAACGATCCCCCATCTTAGGGAACGTTTGAAACTCACGTCCACCATCAATCTCCGCCACTAACGCACCCGCAAAGATCGTACTGGCTGCCAGCCCTGTCAAAGCCAGGAAATGGCTGCGAACTGCACCCATTTCTTGCAGCACACCAGGTGTCATGAGTCCACGCACAGTGATCGCTCTTGATACCGGCGAAATGATTCCAAGTCCTGTCCAAACAAGGAAAGAGAAGTTTGCGAGCGACAAGGCCGACTACACAATTCAAAAGTCAGCGTGAGTTACAGTGTAAAACAACGTGATAGCACGTGCTCATACATGAATTGGGAGGAAGAAGGTGGCTCCCTCGAACTTCGGGCTCACACCACTGCTACCTTTGCCACCACGATTAACGTTCCTCTCCACCATTTCTCGACCAAGGTACATCTGAGTAGCTCCGAGCCCTGCGATCAACATCAAAGGAGCTTGCGCTGGAACCGGAATCTTGCCCTTCATCGCAAAATACGTCAGGGGACCAACGAACGAGAAAGCTGTCAAGTAGCCAAGTCTGCGGTGAGCTGATTCCCACTTGTAATTTCGCTTGAAGTCCTCGAGCGTCTACCGTAACAAGCGGTCAGATACTCTGCAACCTGTACATATACTAGCCCTCGACTTACCATGGGAGTGCGCTGAGATCGAGCACAAAAGTCACGATACACGTCGAATTCGTCGTGCCATTCGCTATCACTCTTTGGTGAGTGCATGAAACGAGGTTTCCAGTACAGCGTCGATGCCCCAGTTCGCGTGAGCCGTGCTGCAGCACCAACAGTAAGTGTGGTTGCAACCAAGCCTGCAGTTCCGAAGAGCCACCATGGTAAGGGCGACTCCGCCATGGAGCTCTTCGCCTTGTTCATCATGTTTGAAGTCCACGACGCAGAATATCGCTACACAGAAATCTCAGCTTCAACAACCCTTTGCCAAGACATCGATGTTCCTAACCTTTTGGCCTGGATTTCGATGCGAGCGCAGCGCCTGATTACCGGCAGTCATCATCGTCGAGACACCACGCCCTCTCTGATGTGTAACCATGCACATGTTATTGAACCCAAGTTGCGATCTCGATCATGGAAAATTGATACGTACTAAAAACAGTTGAGAGGCCATTGCTAAAGTCCTTTGATCAAGGTCGTCACCGCTTTCCAAGGCAAATCCGATTATGAGCAAATATTCATTGAAGCTCCTAAACTGGGACAGTGACTGAGGTGAGGTGGGGTAGATATTGCAGATAAATTTCTTCAATTCTCAAAATCCCGTTAGGTGTTGGGACGTGATCTGGCAAGAGTGATAGGAGCAAACCGAGAACGATAATGTCGCGTGCTTTTGACACAATTCTCCGAGCATCGCGCCCTACGTGGCATCCACCCGATTTTCAATGCTAGCAAGTAGTGTGTGAGGTTCATTTGTCGGCGTCAATCTCGGACCGTAAGCTTGCTTTTGACTTCGCTTTCGATGCTGGCTGATTATTGAACACACGTCAATGTTCTGGTGCAAAATGGCCGAATTGGCACCTTTGAGTTGGTCACAGAGCTCACAAAGAGCTGCTTAGCACGAAGAAGTCAAAGTCCCGGGTTCTAGCTATGGTCTCTTGCGAGGCAGGCGACGTCCACGTACTATTTTGTGAGGTCCGAAACGAGCAGCCAGAGTGTATCGATGGCGGCTGAAGTTGATGCTTATAAATCAGTTGTTAGCAGCGTGGAGACGGTGGTAGAAAACAAGTGAAGTCTGGAAGAGGAAGCTGCATCGATTTAGGCCACTTGGCGACTAGTAGAAATCCTTACACGATCTCGACTCCTTAATATTACCGTACACACGCTTTGGATGGTAGATTTGGTAAAGGTATATCCACTAAGTCGACTTTGTCCTTTTGCGACAATGCATGAATATGGAATTACAGGCAAAAGATGTACATGTATTATTTATTGCTTGCGAAGGTTTAGCATCGAACCCGAGGCACCAGCGTACTCGTCGATGACTATTCCTCGGTCGAAGGCGCCAGGCTCAACGATCGAAGCTAAGGGAATTAACGTACACGAGCTTGGCACCACGCCAAAAGCAACGAAGATGACCAAATGGATATGTATAGAGGGCTGCCTGTACATTGCAGCTCTGCATGTCGATCAGAGGTTGTTGACGCGCACGTAGCGAAGAGCTTCGAGGAGATCAGCCAAAGGCTTGTGCGTGCGCTCGGTAAAGAGCATCTTGATATCTTTGCCAACGTGATCAGATTCGATCGTAAACTCACGCTTGTCAGCGTTCTTGCCTTCTTCAATGTGGTAGTAGCCGCAGTCGAGCGGCGGCACGATCATTCCGCCAGCGCGTGTGATGTGATCGTGAGCGCGTATGGTACAGCGTTTGATCTTGTATGACGGGTTGTACCAGCACATTTCTTCAAACGAGTGCGACTTGAAACATTTGGCATTGATGCATTTACCACCACGAGGGCAATGCATGCGCTTATCATGGGCTTCATCCATCCACTTCCACGTGAGCCCAGTGTCTACGTGCAAGCACACGCAGCTGTCGTCCTCCTGAACTTGGTTGCCCCAGTAGTGAGACGGCTGACGGCAGACCAAGCGCTTGTACAATGGGTTGTACGACATGATCTCGATGTACGAATGCGAGAGCGGGCAGGTCGGATCATGGTCCTGTTGGTGTGGGCACAATGTCGCCTTTGGTAATACATTCATATGATTAAGCATGCGTGCAAACATGGCCTTGCGGACACGATCACATTCCCTAGGCAACTCACTCGGTCGGTCATGGTAAAACCTGAGTGACTTGACAAGTGTCACATGAGCCTGTGTTGGTACGTCGGACTGCTTCATACCAAAGGCTGCTGAAGATTGCGGCAATCTCTTCAGTGGACTTTCGGCGCTAGATTGTATTATCGATTGTAGCGAGCTTTTCATCGGGCTTGTAGCTCTCAGCAGACACGGCGGTCTTGTCTGCAAGCTTTCATACCTAGGTGACTGCGTTGGAATTTTATATGGACTTCCAGAGCTAAGCGAAAGTGGCGGCTGCGACCAGACTCCACTACAATTATCATCGTATCCAGGAGGCAACGGTGGTTGTTGTTGACTAAAGTTGCTGCCGATGCTGTTGATGCTGCCAATCGAGCCTAACCGCAATAAAGACGGCGTTTGGGTCCCAGCGCTGTCGTTTTTGTCAAAACTTGTAAAACTCATGCCGTTAAATGTCGAAGTTGAGCCGTTCAAGGATAAGCCGTTTAGATTCAAACTGGTCAAGTTCAAATCGTTCAAAACGGGCAATCTTGATTGTAATGAATCTTGAGGAGATAAACTAAAGCCGTCATCGTTAAATCCTAGTGGTAGCGACGACGGTTGATTAATTTGGGATTCCTCAAGCCTCGACGGCGAAGTGGCATTAGATCCGTTATTATTCATAAGCTGGAAAATATAATCGAAGGGCGTCTGGTCATTGTTGTCGTCTGGTGCTTGACGTAGCTGTGCCAACATGGCCAAACCCATTTCCGAATTGGAGTTTGTAGGTGAACTCATAGCACTTGATGGAGATGATGACGTAGTTATGGACGGCTCCTGGCATACTTGAAACTCAAGCGCAAGTGTCGGCATTTCCGCTCCAATAGCACTAAAACATGCACAGAGCTCTAGAATTTCATTCTCCGATAGTAAATTAGTGTCATGTGAATGCACATTACAAATTGCTCGTACGCCAAAGCATGCCCAGTGGACACGGTGTACAAGATTAATCATATTACCATTTGAGCCTGCTTTGTCCAAAAGTCCTTGATGCAGATCTTCAATGCGATTACTCAACCGTGAATCACTTATCATTGGAATCTCAAGGTACTCCATATACACGACCAATAATGCTTCAAAATCACTACGGAACGCATTGCCCTGACCCGATTCGAGATAATTTCGTAACTTCGTGACGTACGTCAGTACGAGTTTCTTCTTCTTGTCTTCATGAATCCAGCTTACAAGACCCGTATTCTTTTGCACGTCCAATGTCCGACCAATCAAAGTCTCAATTAGTGAAGGTTCTGTACGTGAGCCCTCATCACGGAACTCATTCACAGCAACACAACGACGTGTCTTAACTTTCGAACGAATAGCTTCAAGCATTTCGCTCTGCTTCTTTATAGCTTTATCTAATGCTTTATCAATTTCCATAAATAGTAAACCACGTTGCTTCATTTCAAAATCAATCAACATCTCATTTAGCGCTAGTACTTGGCCATTATCACCTCCATTGCCATCGCTATTGATCAATGCCATTACAATTGTCGTACGCTTGGTATTTTTACACTATTTTTATATCGTGGTAAATCGACTGGACGTAACGACATGCGTGCCTTACAATTCGACAAAAGTCAGAACGGCTACTTTTATCCTTGTCAAGAGACGGGATCAGATATTATAGAGCAAAGACGGTATTTTTTTCGTTAGTGTAGATTATTACGGAAGATAAATAACTTGCCAATTGCAATCAAAACTTCTGGGATACAGGCAATTGCCACATCAATTGCAGCCAAGTGTTTAAACAACTATTTGATTGAGCTGACACTCGATAATCTCTAAATATCGACAAAAGAGAACGCCATGACAAAGTCCGCGACGATATCTTCGGCGCAGCTGGAGCAGCAATTCCAGGCGCATATCGCCCAAGCAAAGGAAGCAGCACGCTTAGCTTCTATTGTTGCAGCTGCACGCAGCCATAACGCATTGAATGGACGGCCATTTGCATCAGCTGTAGCCACCTCGGGTGTTCCATTCGGTCATTCACCAATATCAACCGTCTTCCAATCGTCCACGGATTCTACCATCGAGTCCTTTTCAATGGAACACGTCCCTTTGGACGTTAAAAATCGTATCGATCGACTTGTAGAATTTGTCGCTCGTAACGGTGATGCGTTTGAAGCCACCGCCAGACAAAGGGAACGGGATAATCCAGACTTTGCCTTTTTGAGACCAGGTGGACCCTTTTCAGCGTATTACCAATGGAAAAAGCAGCAAATGTGTGGAAATGCACCTCCTACAGCAGCTTTTGCTTCTTCTTCACCTCCGAGGTCATCATCTGAGGCCTTGAATGCTGCTGCATCGACTCTATTGGTTGCAACTGACCCCCTTGGAGAAATGTCAGTTGGAGCAATGGCTAATGTCTGCAAGTATGCACGAGCCACTGGAGTGCCGACGTATGCTCCGATCCCTCATGATGTTATTACGAATGTCGGGAAGTTACCTCCCGTGGAATCAGCACGACTGGAAATTCGAATGGCCGAGTTTTATCGACATGAAAAGTGATCGACGAGATTGAAGATTTGCGGCTCATTTACGAGAAGAGATGGCTATGTGGTATGTTTTCATACCCGTACTTGCTTTCAATGTCTGTTGTCTTCATTACTTACAATTGTTAACGTTCAACATGAAGCAAGTTCAAGTAAGGAGACTTTTATCATCGTTTTTTCCTCGTAGTCGTAATTTGAAACATCGTCAAAGATAGCAGTCACTGGCACTTTAGATGGCTGTTTTGCTGCCAACTCTGCTCTTCCTGCTTCGGTGACACAGACCAGAATTTATTGCCTGCTTCAGTGAATGGAACACCGGTGAGACATACACCGATTATAAACGGAGCTGCAATGTTGCTACCAAACGCGCACATTTGCTTTCGTGATAATGAGCGAATGGCCTCCTCTTCAAGCTCTTGTCCGGATGCTCGCCAAAATGTCGACTTGCAAAAAAGCGTCCACTGGGTCCGCAGTCTTCGTGCCAATTTACCCAAAGCTATTATCACCCCAGGCAAAGACTCGACATTCATAAGATAGACTGAGGCACAATGAACACAGGTTGTTGGACACGCAATGGTCCTTGCGAAGACTCCAATTGCTGACCAAAAATTGTCCGCAGAAGCCCAATCCGAAGCAGCACAAATGTCAACAATGGCTGAGTGAGCTTACCACTTTTGACATGGCCAGTTGCATGAATGCAACCACCGATAAGTAAACGACATTGGTGTCGTCGTGTTAGTGTCTCCATTTCTGCGCGGCCAGCCATTACGCCCACAGCCGAACCCGAACCCGAACAGGAAGGTGGCTTCCCTTTGTAATACCGGCACAAACAACGAAGTGGGGTTGTATACGTCGTTGTATATCTCCTGGATATTGCGATGAAAAATGTAGATATACACAGCTCCAAACCCGCCAAGCTTGTCACGACCTCTTGTGTTTGGCGCCAGTCCCTTGTAGCAATAATGAGGTGCGACGCTGCCTGTCTTGTTCATGATGACACGGACGCGAACTGTGACCGCTCTACGCCTTCCCATCACACCCAAAAGCGTTAGCTTTTACTAGGACCACCTGCCACCATGGATGGAGGTCGAATGAGCTTCAAACAAAAGCAAATCCCGCTGCTCTGCTGTAGATGCACATGTCAAAGTTAGATCGGACAAGCTGCTGCGTCCTGGGATCTTCGAGTCTCCGCAGCTTCTCAACGGCGGGCTTGTCGCTTCAACTGAAGAAATTTGAACTATCTAGATCTGATGTTGCGCAGGCACATCAGTTCTAGGTAGTTCAAAAGCCATGTTATGCTGCTGCAACACGATTCGTTGAATCGGATGACTTCCTTTAGCCAAGCGCTATCGCCATGCGAGCCTGTCATTGAATACTGTAGAGTACGCCGACTTTCCTTTGGACACCGTCGTTTTTTTTTCTGGTTGGTATCGAGGGTTTGTCATGATTGGATTCGTCAGATGACTACTCGTCCGACGATAGTTTTGCTGCTCTGCAAAGGCTGTAACGACAGAATTAGTAGATCCTCTTGGAATTTTTATGGGACGCTCGAAATCGCCCATCGCAGTATCGCCCGTAGGGAAGTGTGCAGGTGATGCATGATCTCTTTCCTGAGCTTCGCGGCAATTAAAGACGTCAAGCCTATCAGATTTAGTCTGTAATCGAGTTGGCAACAGGGAAGCTTCTGTCTGCGTGGTCTTATCGGCAAGCACGGGGAGAGTTCGTGGCTGCGGATAGAATATAACCTTGTTCGGGGGGTTGGCAAGGGCATTTCCACCAAATGATACTCTCTTGGTCTTCCTGAAGTTTTTAGGTGCAGCGGTAGGCGCACCAAACGCCTCAGCACCGGCAGGGACCGAGCTGAAAGTGTCGTTCTCCACGCTGTGACGGCAAGAAAGAACCTGTTGTAGTGGCAGTTCGGCCTGCTTCGATTCTTCGTTATGTTCTTCAAGAAACTCGCGTACTGCCTGATTTGCGACGTTAGTTGCGTCAGAACCGGTCAAAACTGGCCGACGCTGGCCACGCACTCCCTCCGATCGGGGCCAGTTGCACGTATCCATATTGAGTGTCCGAAACACCGACGAACCGCCAAATGTTCGTTCGGCAGCAGAACAAATCTGGCGCTTGTGGGAAAGACTGGGTGTGGTCATGTTGGCGCTGGCACCACTTTGGTGAATGTAAGTGTCGCATTGATCCCCCCATAATGTCGTTCGCTTTGCCGGCAATTGCAGTCTCTTGCCACTCGACCTGCTCATTCTGTAGCGATCCGCCTGCTCCGTTGTTACTCCTGCAGCGTACAGTTGGGTACGAGACAATGGGATGGCTCCATCATTCTCTTCAAGTCGACGACCTTGTCTATATCTCGAGCTTCGAGGGGGCTGATACGGCGACGGTGACACTTCTGCAACTGGCAAATGAGTGGGATTCTCAACAGTAGCAGAAGGAGGAACTCGATCAAGGATGTCCTCTTTCATTGGACTCACAGCAATGCATTGTCCTGTCACCCCACACTGATCCTCTTCCGACAATCTGTCGTCAGTATCGTCCACATCAATGACTGTGTCCTCAACTTGAATTGACTCAGGTCTTTCTTCACTTGAGTATGTCTGGAAAGACCTCTCCATCGCCATATCCGGCTCACTCTCCATCTCCAATGTCCTTGCCACCTTCTACATTTACACGAAAAAGCTCCACCCAATTAAGTACACCCAAACATCACTACATTACCTTCTTAGTATCTCTTTTTCTATTTACTCACTTGTGGTGTTTCTGTCGACTGTTGTCTCTCCTGATCCCATGCAAAGAAAGCTGGTGTGGTTACATGATGATTTTTACTGACCTTCCCAGCTGGAGCACGTGGTGTTTCCCAGTCTGGAAGACCTTTTTGATGTCGAATTTGTCGTTTATGCTGCTCACATAGTAGATCCTAGTAGAGAAGACCAAGTAAATATCTACTGGTTAGGAATGACCAAGGAGCTTTAATAATAGGGAATAACTTTTGATCTAAAGAGCTTTAGAAGGTGCAAACGGTACCAATTGACTCATCTCTTTTGACACTTTAAACACACGTTGATGAATTGGATATTCAATCATCTAGGAAGGAAGGAAGCAATGCCAATGACGATCGTCCCGCAACTTTTTTGTCTCGATTGATGGGAAATGAATCTCCATTCAAATTTTTAAACGCAATCACACTAAGTACGGTTTTGTGGAAGATGGGTACCTTCTAGAAGCGGAGACGGTGCAGCTGGGTGCTGGCTGTGCAACTTTAGCTTTCGTCGTATTTTCGACTAAGTTGTCGTATGGTAATGCTCATTAGAGTATTCGATACAAAGTGGCGAGATTGCTATGACTGACAAGTTTGAATGCAGCAGCACAACCAGATGAGCTCGTAGGTGCTGGAAACGAAGAGGCTCTGGCCAAGACACTGCGATTAGTTTGAATGTATTCTCGCATGCTATAGGATGCTGCCAATAGCTATGGACTTGAGTGAGTCCAACGTCAAGTCGACGATGACTGTGTCAATAGCTGAAGCAACAGGAAGACTTTGCAGGTGACTAATACGAGTCCAGCGTGACTCAAAGTTCTGATTAGCAGTTGCAATTGCAATTAGCTATAGAGAGAGAGAGAAGAGAAACGTGCATGCCTTCATATAAGGTTAAAGGCGTCCAATTCATTGATGAGGTACTGTAACGATAAATAAAGCACTATATTTTGTATAATTATTGCAGTATAAACATTATTGTTGACCTCAAGTTGTTTGGGTGTAAACATACATGTAGTTTACCAAGTCGCACTTAGACCAAATTTAAAGACCTGTGATTTTGCATTTATCGAGTATCTAAATTCTATAAATAAACAGTGATACAATAAAAAGACAGGATAAATTTGATATAATAACGTAAAAATGCCGCAAAGTATAGAAGAAGAAGAAGACGCCTATGCTAGTGACAGCAATAGCAGCGAGAGTGAAGAAAGTGAATACGTTGAGAGCGAGATTGAGTTCATTGAGAGTGAAAATTCCACATCTTACGGGTCTCAGCTGCAGCCTACCACTGCGTCAATTGTCAATCTCGCATCTCCCTCTATTAGGGCATCCGATATTTCAGATCCTGCTACATTGGAAGCCATATCAATTACTGAAGATGATGATAATGACGTACAGATATTAACTGCTGCAGAAGCTGCAGTAGAAGTGGCCGTAGCAGCTCAAAAAGCAGTCGACCATCCCACTACATCTCGTAAACGTAAACGTTTTGTAATCGAGACGAAGCCAGAGCCTACAGAGTGTGCAATCTGCTGTGAAGCCTGTACAATTGTAGGTTGTCATCGCCTCGTGGCACTCAGATGTGGACATTTGTTTGGTAAAAAATGCATTGAACGCTGGATCAGTGAGAGACACTACACATGTCCCAATTGCAATGCAGTAGTACATAGCATGGATATTCGTCCATTGTTCACCGATCATGTGGCCGTGGTGGACAATTCTGGACTTGTAAATATGACGAAAAAGTACCAAGCAGAGAAATTAAAGAGCAGTGAGCTGGAGAAAGAAATTGAGACGTTGAAGACACATCTCGAGATAAAGACAAATGAGATCTTGGGGCTGAATATGGAGCTGGTTAAACTCAAGGAAGACTTTGCATTGGTGGAACAAAAGAAGCTCGCTGATGCGGCTAACACTGTCAGCTCTCCAACTGTTGCTGGATGCCGGTTGGGTGCTTCACCTATTTCATCATCAAGACAAGCTGTTGTGGTCACGCAGTCCCAAAGCGCTTTTTCACAAGAGGCAGCACCTTATCTTACAAATGAGTTGCAACTGCCTATCGTTTCCACCACGCCGTCCTCCGCGGAGGATGCATTTGCTGCTGATATACAGCAGTACAAGCCAATTTTCGATGTTCCCTTGTCAAGTGCGCGCGTATTCAGCATCGATCGGTCATGCTCGTTTTTGTGTGTCGGTGATAAGTTTGGTCAGGATTTGCATGGTGTAATGATGGTTGTCACGCAGGATCCAAGATACAGACTGCATGTACCAATGCATAGTTCTGCCGTGCGTGATATCTGTATTCACTCAATCAACTGCAGTGTTCTTACGGTGGCATTTGATGGCAAGCTAGCTGTGACCGATTTTTGCCAAAAGAAAGTGATATTGGAGGTGAGCTTTCCTGTTGGCAAACGGCAAGGTTGGTCCTGCTGCTTTAGTGAATCAGACCACAATGCAATGTATTGCGGATTTCAAGACGGCACCGTGGCCAAATACGACATGCGAAAGCCGACCGCAGGTGAGGAAGGCATTGTGCAGACTTTTTCACTCCCGGAACGGCAACCGGTGCATTCAATTAAGCTATTCAAAAGCGATGAAGGGCGTAGCACGGAGGGTTTAGCAGCAGCTACATTCCACGGGCTGTCAGTTTGGAGAGATGTTGCGGATGTCTCGAGTGAAGCTGACCGACCGATCAACAATGGAATTGTACCCTTTTTGCACGTTCCAAGTGACCAAGCGTGCTTTTCGCTTGCGTCAAACCAGCTTCACTCGGACCAAGTGGTGATTTCGTCGCGTTCGACACCGACGAAGCACAGCGTGTTCGACTTGCGCGCAATTGGAAGCGGGCGACTTGTGCCAAGAACGGAGTTTGCTGGTCACAAGACAGCCTCTGTGTTGTCTCGGTCAGCAATGTGGACTGAACGAAATGGCTCCTCGGTGGTGGCTTCGTGGTCTCATGATATTGAGCGTGTCACGCTTTGGAATGTTGCTACTCATCGTGAGGTAGGCGGCCCAGAGCTCACATCTTTGAGTATGACGAGTGCCGCCCTGCCAGTGGTGGATATTCAACACGCCGTGGCCAACAACAATTGGAGCTCTGGCAAGGCTCTCTTTGGGATAATGACATCTCGGCAGCTGTGCTTATATCGCTCATAAAGTTTGTGGATGGCTACAACTGGTTCAGTTGCTGTTCATTGTTCCCAGTAAAAGATGGATACATTCTTGATCAGACGAATATGTAGCGCTCAATGCTGGGCATAAATTAATACAAGAGAGACGCAGCTGGAGCAGCAGTGTACGAATATTAGTAAGAAATTAATAAAGTGAGTACTATTGCCGTCAGTCAATTTTGGAGACGTCTCTCGTACACACATGTATGAAGAGACTTATATGGAACTAAGTCTCTTAATCAACTTCCTTCTAGCAGATATCAAAAGCCGTCAAATAGCTCCATTTTATATTACCATACAACTACTGAGTGCAACTTTTCCACTTATAATATTTATCAACTGCCATCACACTCCGACCAAGACTCGAGGCAATGGATGGATTGATACTCTTGGTCGTCAGTATACTGTCACACAACATCAAATATACACCAACGCAAACATTAAGTATTAAAAGCACGATTTACTCCAAATTTGACCAAATTCCGCTATTTCTCAGACGAAGAAGACGTCTTTGAGGAGCTCAAAGTTAGCTTCGAAGGTCTTGAAAAAGGTGGAGTGCGTGGCTTCTCCCGACCATATCTAACAACGTAAGTAGCCCAGAAGTTTGCTTACGTGTTTTACCTCTCACATCGTGTCAATTTCATGCCAATTTATCGTCTACAAGACGTAGTCTCCTGAATATTCTAAGCACCTGTTTGTCCTCTTTTCCCATTGTATTGTAGCAACCAAAGGACTAAAGTACACCTACAAAGTACAATTTAACAAGCCCTTGGAGTCCATGAGTGGGACATTTCAACCAAATAAGAGCCAAAAAGCGCTCTTGTCCCCCACAGACGTGGCGGAGCTTACAGCTGCAGCAGTCGCAGCATTACCCAGTACCTTATCACAAGCCAATTTATCACTCAAAAAGTCTACATCCAGTGCTCATCGTACAGAAAACGGGGACATTGTCCATCATCATCAAGCCACCCATCGTGGAGGAAATGCAACACTTGTGACGTCCACAACTACAACCATTCATCACATGGGAAGCTCGGGTGTGTCTATTCCAACAGGGGTCACAACTTCTACTGCAGCGTTAACTCCTCAATTTTCATTGCATTCCCATGCTCATCATCATCATCATCATCTCTCACATGGAGCCAATCTCTTGGCTAATGGCAGTCTTAGTGGACTTGCAACTGGAAATCTAGGGAGAAATGGACTCAATGGATCCATGGTTAATGGAAATTTGACTGCTTCCGCTACTTTTCAAGGTGATCTGAACCAGATTGATGCAGGATTGAACTCGGAAGATGCTGATGTTCAACTGGAAGCGGCTAAGAAGCTGCGGGTGCTGTTATCATCGGAACGTGATCTATTGATTCGTCAGGTGTGTGTGTGTAGGAGAGTGACTGACATTGTTTACTGACGGGTACAATCTATGACTATTCTGATTATTATGGGCTCGTCGTTAATTGACGCCCAGATGCTAGAAAAGAACTGGACGCCACGACTTATTAAGTGGCTACGACTACGGGATCGACCGACTCTTCAAGTGGAAGCGCTGTGGGCACTTACAAATATTGCAGCAGGAGCCACGGACAACACATCGGTGCTGCTACAAAATGGGGTGATTCCGACACTCGTTTCGTTGTTGGACTCGTCCAATGAAGAGGTAGGCTGGTAGTAGGAGAAATGGTCTCCGATCGGCACGTTGTGACCTGGTTGCTGAGTTTGCGTGTACATGGGGTGGACGGAGTAGGTGCTGGAGCAGTCCGTGTGGGTTCTTGGTAACTTGGCCGGTGAAGGGGCAGCGACGAGGGACCTCGTGCTGAGCGCTGGAGCGCTGACGCCACTTGTGAACAATCTGAAGAAGACCTCCTGGGATCGTCTGTCGCTGCTTCGTATCTTGACTTGGACTATTAGCAACTTGTGTGACGGTCAACCGCGGCCAGTGTTTGATATCGGCCTTATCTTGCCGTACCTGGTCAAAATGCTAACGAGCACAGACACGGAAATCCTGAGCCACGTATGCTGGGCATATTCGCATTTGTGCGATGGGCCTAGTACACACATTCAGGCTGTTGTTGACTCGGACGTGTGCTATCGGCTTGTTGAGCTTCTGAGCCACTCGTCTTGGCGAGTCACGAAACCAGCTTTGCGTGCAATTGGAAATATTGTGTGCGCTGAAGATGACCACGACTACACGCAGCACATAATTGAGTGTGGTGCCGTGCCTTCGTTGCGGCGACTGATCGCACATTCGAATCGCGAAATTCAGAAGGAGGCTTGCTGGACTCTATCGAACATTGCAGCCGGCACAATTGATCAAATCCAGTGCGTGCTTGACTCAGGATGTATTCCGTCCTTGATGGGGCTGGCCGCGTCAGACACGACAGATGCTGAAGTGAAGAGTGAAGCGTGCTGGGTAGTGCTTAACGCCACATCATGCGGATCGGATAGTCAAATTGAGTACCTCGTCAATCGGGGCTGCATTCAAATCCTAGGCAATCTCTTGGAGGAAACGAGTATGGTAATGATGGCGCTGGAAGGCTTGGAACGCATTCTTCAAGTTGGTGAGCTGGAGTCGAAGCGCACGGACACCCCTAATCCGTATGCAAGTCTCATGGCTTCTGCGAATATAGAGACGTTGGTGTCACACAAGTCGGCTACGGTGGCGAAGCGTGCTTCGCGCATCTGGCAGCAACACTTTGTCACGTGCGCTATCTGTCTCGGCCCGTTCTCGAAACACTCGAATGATACTTTCTTCTGCGCAGAGTGCAAATGCAACGTGTGCAAGAACTGCGACTGCACGGTCTTCCACCTGAAGTATCAGGAGAGTCTTTGGAAGGAAGAAACGGAGAAGGAGGTGAATGAAAAGCAGGCACGCCAGGCCTCGAAGCGTAGCAAGCGTCAAAAGAAGCGCCAGCGTACTAAGGAGCGCAAGGCAGCTCTGCTTCGTGGTCAAAAGACGACTCCAGTCAATGGTAAGGGATCAAAGCAAAACCACCAGCAAAGGGGGCAGCAGCAGGACGACTCGTCTTCGGATGAGGCTTCGTCAACTAAGTCAGGAGGTGGAGGAGGAGGAGGTCGACGTCGACGGCAGGATGTAGACGACTCTGCCTCGGATAACGGTTCAAATGAATCGAACGAGGAGGAGGATGGCGGTGCGGCCACCTTTGCCGACGAAGAAGAAACTGCAACGGAAGATGAAGTCAATGTCGATGTACTGGACGAAATGGTCGATGCAAACGACAAACTGGTGTCGTATTTGCTGGAGACTGGGTCTATCATGGCACTCGCCGAACGCTTGGACCTGGAGGATGATAGCTTGTGGATTGTGGCGGAGAAGGATAGAACTGCTATCCACGCGTAAGTGTGTACATGTACTTATCGACACAACGCTTGCTAGTGGAAATGAAGCAACCAGACTAGCTGCCCCATCATTGTTCGGACGAGCGAGAAAGCGAAATAAGCATACGGGGATTGGGACCGGGTTGTTGACGAGTAGATGAGGGAGTGGCAGCCGTTCATGGGCAGCCCAGGGTGTTTCTTATACGTAGATATGACGAACATAATGTGTTCACACGAGGGTGAACGGATAACAAATAAAATCAAAAACGAGCGACCGTATTCCTCTCGCTGGGTCCGACCACATCTGATCCTCCGTTGTACAGCTTCTAAAGACACTGACACCACCACCACCAGAAGAAGTAGTGACGACAAAAAAAGATCGAATGGATGAAAACCCGCAAAATAATCAACTCTTACGTCCCTCGATTTACGTTAGCAGCTACAACCCAATGAATTAGAAATAGCATCCCAACCCAATCCAATCGACCGGTAAAAGTCGAAAAGCTCCTTTCTTCACACATCCATGGAGTCCCCGAGCAAGTTGAAGCGAGCAAAGTGTCCGAGCTGAAAAAAAAGCTCCAAGCAAACACGGCCAGCTTGGTTCCTCCTTTTCTGTTCCTTTTATCGTCAAGTATCTCGTTCTTTTCTGCCAAGAAGCCCATCGCCAGCCAAGCTCCTAAGTGCTCCACAAATAAACTTACTCTGTCTTCTTGCGGTACTGGCAGCCATCGGTAAGACGAGCCTTACCACCCGTAGGTTGGCACAACATCACTGAGCACGACCCACAGAGAACAACCGTCTGAGCGTGGCTGAAGACCGTCGTAATGTTGAAACAACCAGGACACTTGACGTCCATAAAGTACGAATTCGGCGTCTGGACAAGACGACGAAGCTTGTGCTTGGAAGCCTCCTCGGCAGCACTGGGATGCAAAAGGTCACGAGGCTGAGAAGGTAAGAAACACATGAGAAATCGAGTTAGTATTGAAGAAAAATAACACTTCAAGTGGTTGTGAAAAAAAAGCTTAATGAGAGAGCGACAGAGCGCGAAAACGTTATCAAATTGGTTGGAGATTGTAATGGATAGAGCAATGTGTCGATTTGACGTGCAATAGCGTCAATTCTCCATTGCAATCTCGTCTTCCAGTCCCTGTTTCTTCCAACTAGTTTGGTTTTGTATATTTTGGCCATAAATTCAAGCCATTTGCTCGCTCGCTCTCTCGATTAGTTTCTCGTGTTCCTGTCTGTACTAATTGGCCTGCTACAGACACAGCAGCTTACCATGATTGCGCTGTTTCTGGGTCACGAACAAAGGAAGAAGGCGAGTGGCTTTCGACTTGGTAGAACGCGACGCCTAAGACCAATATGAATGGTGGAGACGTCCTGCGGTTCTTTTGTTACGGTTACGGTTCGCTGCTCCGGTCCAATTCATGTACACTACACTTGATTCACAAATGCATCGACACAAAATATAGTCCCATTTAAGCTCTCGACACGTCCATTATGAGGTTCGGCGTCGCCTTCAAGGAGGAGGCTGCTTCGTCCACTCTTACTGCAACAACTAGCGCGTATTGGGACGTACAGAGGATAAAAACGTGCTGCTTCGATGCTGCATTAGGTCATAGGCGGTTCCGTGCGCCCAGTTTGGACAGTTCTACGACGTCCAGTGACGATGAAAAGAGTCTAATACATCGCGACTCAACTGGTCAAAACGCAGTGGTTCTAGCACTAGAAATGCTGCAATTAACGGACAATTCACGTCAGGAGCTGGTGAAGCAGGTGGAACGTGTGTGTGAACGTAAAGCAGCGCAGTCTGTAGCTGGTAGTGAAGCGTATCAAATGTTATGTGAGACTTTACAACGGGCTCGAGAGGAAGCAGAAGCTCAATTACGACGACTGGATGTGGATAAAGAAGGGATGGAAGAAGAGATGGATGTATTGAGGAAGCAACAGCAGCTGGAGAGAGAAGCCACGGTCAAGTTGCAGCAGGTAGAGAGAGAGAAGAGAGAGGAGGTGAAGAGAGACTGACGTGGGTTTATGTTGGTTGTGGTTGGTGTAGATCCGTAGGAAGGAGAAATTGGCTATTGATGATGTGGAGAAGAAGTTGTATGCTTATCAACAGGCACGAGAGGAGGAACAACGACGAGAAAAAGAGCAGAGAGAGCAAGAAGAGGCACAAGTCCGGCGTGATCAAGAAGCTCACGAAAAAGTGCGATTACGTGATATTGTAGAGGTGTTGCGTGTTTCTATGTGATGATGATCTTAGCTATGTAGAAATTGCAAGAGGATAAGGAGAAAGAAAAAGCACAGGAAGCACAGCGGAAGGCGGAACATAAACTGGAAGAAGCACAAGCGAAAGCGAAAGCTCAAGCTGCTGAACGTGCGGCGATGTGGAAAAAGCAAGAAACGGAGCATGAAAAACTAGAAGCTGTAAAAAGAGCTGCCGAGAGGGAAGCAGCTACTCAAGTGAAAAAGCATGCGGAAGAAGGACGTGAGTGCATTAAGCGGTTGGAAGCACTCCATTGCGAGACTGCTGAGATTTTAGCTAGTCCTGATCCATCGGTGAAGATGATCCGTATGCAGATTAGGCGCGAGGTAGGTGCTCATTTAGTATCTCTTGCTTGGTTAGTGACTCACTAACACGTATCGTGCTTGGAGGCTGGAGCTTGCAACCAAATTGCAGCTGCCCCTTCCGCTATCAAAAATGTCGTGAGCAAAATTCAGCGACTGCTACAGGTACGACGATGTAAAATTTGCCCAACAGTAGTAGCGTTTTTGGCTGAGTGTGTGCTTTCACAGATGGCAAAGACCTCAGGCGAGACGTACTTTAGATTTGCGCTCGACATGGTTGCCTCGAATCTCTCCAAACAGGTAGAGGGACGTGCGGATTACAAGTAAGTTTTTGAAGTGTGGGCTCTTCTTTTGGTGGGGACTGTCACCTTTTGATTTTACCAACCTGGTTGATTATTCTTGTTTTTTGCAGATCCTGTTACCCAATTGCACACGTGATCAAGATGAGCTGTGTGCAAACCCCGGAGCTCACAGACGTCATGTTGGGTTACTTTCACACGACCTGCGTCTTCACTATTCCTGACAGTCCAGAGAAGCATGCGTCGCAGACGATAGCAGAGTATAAAATGTCTGTGGGCTTCCATAAGGCTGTCGGCGAAAGTTCCGATCCTGATGGCCTTGAGCACGTAACGGAGTACACGAGACGCATGACGATGATTTCTGCTGTATTAGCTGCAGTGCGCCAGACTGCCCCTTGGGATGGCAGCCCGTCCCCGCCAGGTCTTGATCTTGGAGATTGCTGGTCATGGCTCGCTTGGCTATTGAATGAGCCGCCACACCTCATGACTGGTGCTCTAACTCTCACGATATTGGAAGTAGCTGGCTTCGAGCTTTGGCGGGTCTACAAGAAGCAGTTTCACAAGCTGTTGGTGCTCATTGCGCGTGACGTGTGCCCGCGGTTGAGTAAGAACGCAAAGACAGGTGCCGCTAATGCTGCGGGACAACTAGAGATATTTGTCAATCAATACCACGCCAACCGCTGCATGCTGACCGAGCCTGACGGACGAAAGCTTGAGGAGACGAAGATTTCTGAAGCCGACGAAGAGAGAAGTGATCGTAACGACAGTGGTGGAGGCAGCTATCGTGGCGGGCGCGGGGGCGGTCGTGGTGGTGGCCGTGGTGGTGGTCGTGGTGGGCGGAGACGCTAACTGTCATTCCATCCATTGTAACGAATACACGAAGTATGTTGTGGATACCCACTTCTAGGAATGATGCAGTGTGAATACAGATAGTAAAACAAATGTCAATTGCTCATTTGACTTACATGTACTCTGATAATGTGTCGGTGTTTCGGTTCATTACGCGAGCACGGTTTACTTCTGACCGAGCGTCGGCATCACAGCGCTATAGCGCGTCTTCTCGTTGTAGTCCCACAGCGACGTCACGGTCTTGAGCTGTGTGTAGAAGTTGATGCCCGCCTTGCCATAGAAGTTCAGATCACCGCGAATTGATGCACGCGAGCCAGTGAAGGAGAACATAGGCAGAGGAACAGGAATCGGCACATTGATACCGATCTGACCCACATCAATTTCGTGCTGGAACTTGCGAGCGGCGGCACCCGAAGAAGTGAAAATCGAGGTGCCGTTGCCGTATGGGTTGCGGTTAATCAACTCGATCGCTTCTTCCAGCGTGTCCACGGAAGTGCAGACCAACACGGGAGCAAAGATCTCTTCCACGTACGCCGGATTGTCAGCATTGACATTATTCAACACCGTAGGGCCCACAAAGTTTCCTTTGGGGTACTTGAGGACCTTTACATTGCGTCCATCAAGGAGAAGGTCGGCACCGTTGTCAACGCCTTCTTGAATAAGACGCTCGGCACGCTCCTTCGCCGCGACCGTGATGAGCGGCCCCACATCAGTGTTGGGCTCGAGACCGCCGTTCACCTTCATTTCTTTGGCCTTCTCCACGATATCGTGTACCCACTCCTTCGACTTGCCGACAAACACCACGACCGAGAGCGCCATGCAACGTTGACCAGCAGCTCCGAAAGCAGCACCAGCAAGAGCACCAATCGCCTGCTCTTTATCACAATCAGGCATGATGACAGCATGGTTTTTGGCACCTAGATTGGCCTGTACACGCTTGCCATTGGCACTACCACGCGAATGAATGTATTCACCCGCTTGATTGCCACCAACGAACGAAATGGCCTTGATCTCCGGCGCATCACAGATAAAGTTGACAGTATCCTGCAAGAAGTCACAAAAGAGTAATCATCGTCAACTCTTGTACAAAGACTAAGTGGAAGCGTCGTATATCGTACATGAGCACCGTGGATAATATTGAGCACACCGTCCGGGAGTCCCGCTTCCTGTGCTAGACGAGCAAGAATCTACAACGAGAAACACAAGACACAAAACATCAAAAATTGAGATAGATACAACTACAAGTTCTCTACGTACCATCGTAGCACCCGGGTCCTTCTCGGATGGTTTGAGCACATATGTATTTCCAGTCACTGTACCAGTAGGGAACATCCACAATGGGATCATAGCTGGGAAATTAAATGGACAGATACCAGCACAGACACCAAGTGGTTGTTTGTACGAGTACGTATCAAGTGACGTGGCTAAATTCTCCGATGTCTCGCCCATCATGAGCGTCGCCGCTCCACAAGTGAATTCTACAACTTCAAGTCCACGAAAGACATCACCACGAGCATCGGCAAGTGTTTTGCCTTGTTCCGTGGTGATAGAAAGAGCTAGTTCTTCTGTATGTTGACGAATCAAATGCTGAAGTTTGAGCATCACACGTTGACGATGTTGAACACCCACTTCTTTCCATCTTTTGTAGGCACGTGCAGCTGCTTCTGTTGCTCGTCGCATCTATAGTCAGGAAGGAAATCATATACAGATGATTACGTAACCATTGATCATGTTGATTTATACCGACAAGAGCGTGTCAATTAGTTTTACTTCGTCTTGTGTGGCTTCAGGGACTTGACAGATCACGTCATTAGTTGCCTGTATGATAGTATTAATGTACATATTGGCAACTGAGTATGGGCGTTATAGTATGTCGTGCCGATGTACGCACCGGATTACGAACGTCAATCCATTTGTCCGTCTTGGACTGGATGAATTTGCCGTTGATAAAGAGCGGTACGCGTTCCTATAGAGAGATATCAAGTAAGTAAGTAAGAGAGAAACGAGAGAAAAGAGACGTACGATAGAGGACGAAGAGAAGGCGCGTATGGAGCGACACGAGACGACGGAACGATTTAGTAGACGGTGTAACATAACGCGGGAAATGAGTGCGCACTGACAAATGGTGATGCGACGCAAAAAGTGACAATGAGACGACAGTGTGTGTATGCGCATCAAACGTGGATGTTTTGATGCATGCAACTTCAAGCGGAGAAAAAAACTCGATTGGGACTTTTTAAAGTCCAAAGACTCGGATCCATCCGTGTGATTTTAAAAAGATCCAGCCATCTTCTCAAAGTACTACTAGTCAGTTGTACTGCAGAAACTACTATTCGAGTACGAATATAGTACCACAAAGTACTACACCTCCCCAAAAGTACTGTTACTCAAAGCTGTGGTCACAATATGAAGTACCTGCTTCGACGTCATGGCATTTCTTTATTGCTACACCGTCATGCCTTCACATCCTCACTCCCTATTGTACCTCGATCTGATCGTGATCGTCAATTTCTTTCTGCATTGCAAGTTTTTTACCGCTTAGAAGGTCATTTTACTGTCCCATTTGAATTTATCGTGCCATCTGATGACACGACGACGTCATCACTTTGGCCGAAAGAGACATGGGGAATGGATTTGGGAAATAGATTACGGGTATTTACACGTGGTCGGAGTGTTCCTTATAAAAGTGCTTTATTGCAAAGTATCGGGTTTCCATTTCCAGATTGGCGAAGTTATGTTTGGGAAATGCAAATTATTCCAGCATTGAAAGTTTTTCGACAACAAGAAGGTCATTTATTTGTACGACAACATTTCCAAGTACCTATGGGTGATATGACATGGCCACGTCCCACGTGGGGAGTCAAATTAGGCTCACAATGTCAAGTATTACGTCGAGATGTTGATCACGGTCTTTCAGGTCAACGTAAACAACAATTGGATGACATGGGTTTTGTATGGAGTGATACTCAATGGAAATGGGAAACGCAATTCCTTATGGCCTTGAAAAGGTACAGAACCATTTATGGACATTGCAGTGTCCATCACACATTCAAGGTACCGATGAACGACACTCTCTGGCCACAAGGGAGCTGGGGATACAGATTGGGTTATGCTGTGGCAAAAGTCAAGAGTAAAGCGGAAGACCAAATGCTGACACCTCGTGAAGTGGCAGATTTAAAGAATCTTGACTTTTTCCAAGAAGAACTTTCCTTTGACATGTGGCGAGATGCCTTAATGCCGACGTTGGAACTCTATCCGACTCTTTATGATGACACATTCATTGCAACAGACTTTGTCGTGCCTAGCAAAGCACCGTGGCCGGAACGTGCATGGGGAATCAAGTTGGGATACATTGTCAAATCTATCAACTCGAATCTCATTTTTCGAGCTGAAATGGAAGATGACAAACAAAAGCTAAAGGAGATCGGCTATGAATGGGACTTGCTATTCGGTAAGTGGTCCAAGGAATTACTGCCGGGTCTATGTCTTTACAAGGCTAAGTTTGGCCACTGTGATATACCATCGTGGTGGGTCGTGCCAACGAACGATGAATCTTGGCCCAAGGCGCTACGCGGTTATAATCTTGGCAAACAAGTGGTTCGAGTTAGACGTGATGGACGTCAAAATGCCGATGTGGCTGATGTGCTAACGGAGTTGAGTGCTCTTGGTTTCAAATTCAATGCATTTGAAAGTAATTTTGTTGATCGTGTATTACCGGCATTAGAAATGTATGCGAAAATTTACGGTGATACGCATGTGCCTCAAGGCTTCATCGTACCATCCAAGAGCCCATGGCCACAACCTTCGTGGGGAACAAAGCTTGGTCATACTGTACGCAACATACGCAATCGCCATCAACACGCGGAACAGGTAGAGTTGTACCGCGAGCATCTTGAAAAAATCGGTTTTGTATGGAGCATCTATAAGTCCACGGCAGCTACTAAACGTGACATTGTAGACCCCAGTCTTGAGGTTTACAAGAAGATTAATGGTGGAAGCGCAGAGATACCACGCAGTTTCGTAGTACCTGCCGATGATTCGCGCTATCCAGATATTGCTAAAAGTTTCGAGCTAGGCGCGTGGCTCGCCCACTACAACAAGCGCACAATCGGACTACTTCCATTCCAGACACATGACGGCAGGAAGAAAACGGTGTCGACGAACAGTAAGCTCCGTCATCCTTGCACTAAGAGAAACCTTTCACCTCACGCCGAACAGTACTGGAAGGATGTCTTGCTATGCTCATTCCAAGTTTATGCAAAGCTGCATGACAGTTGTAAAGACATGATCGACAACTTTGTCGTACCACACGAGGAACCGTACCCGCAGTCTGCTTGGGGGCTTAATCTGGGCCTTCGATTGCGCCACTTACGTCACGGCATTCGTTATGCCAACGAAATTGCCAAGTACAAAGATGAGCTTGAAAAGCTGGGCGTGCTGCTTGATGGAGACGCTGATGCTGGAGTCAAATATCGGGAGTACGCTAGCAAAGAGGGCGGTTTTGATAAGGATGAAAGTTTAGACGATGAAGAAGACTACGGTGATGATGAAGACTATGGTGATGAAGACTATGGTGATGAAGATAAAGGCGATGCTGATATCAATGAAGGCAATAAATCACACATCAGTTAGTGATCAATATGAAGGGCGGCGTAGACGAGAACCACATAATCTAAGGACATGCATAATGCTGGATACTGGCGGCTTATGTGGTAACGAAAACCTTGCTTATAGCCCGGTGACGGTGAGTGTATATTGTATCACTGCGTTCTCAATCGGATGCCTGACTTTCACCTTACGAGTGCATTACGTTATAATGAGGACTCGACAGTAGGTCTTGCTGTAGAGGACGGTGCTTGGCTTTCAGTTTCCAGGCCAGTAAAAATCAAGTAATCACAGCTGGTAACAACACATGAAAGCGTCACGAACAATGTGCTTTCATATGGTCTTGTTAAAGATAGCTCAATAGCGGGGCGTGCGTGACGCATAGAACATCCACGGGCTTGAGGCAAGTTGAAATGCATATATCTGGAATCGTTTGCTACTCATACAGTCATGTTTATCAAAATGAAAGCATCTAGTGGAATACTATCTCAGTGCTCTATGGCGTGTCGAAGGCCACCACATTTACGAGTAAGTGGTGTCAACTCACCACCTCAGTCTTGTGCCCTTTGCCAAGGATCGCCGTGATAGCCACGGGAGCGTCCAGCAGCTTACTGAGTGCAACTCTGTTTGCCGTGACAGCACCAACATCCGTGTGGTTGAACTCCCTGAAGATAACATTCGCAGTGCTGGAGGTGCCGTCCCAAGTCGACCGCTCTTCCGGCTTGACGATATCGTCGAGCTTGCTATTCTGCCAGATGACACGAGCGTACGGACGTGGCCCAGGACAGTCGACTTGACACCACTCTTACCGAACACGCGGGCACGATTGCAGACGTAAGAGGATGATGATGAGCTAGACTCGGATTCGCGGCCACAGGCAGAATTGTAACCGGATCAATGGTCTCGATGTTGCAGGATTCAAACGAGGCTTGCGCGAATTAGTGTGACCAAAGACAAACCGATTGTGTCAGTAATTTATGTGCAAGCGTAGAGCTCGAGATCCTTGTCAGCCAGCCAGCCGTGTTGGCGAAATGGAGGTTGTATACCTTTACATTGTTTGTATGAAACGCATTGTGCTGGTCAGGCTTTACTTCCCTCCATAATGAAGTGAACATCTACATTTCAATTACACACGCAACCTGCGTAACAAGGACGAGTAATGAATACAACACCGTGTTCGATTGTTTGTACGTCTGCGAGTAATGCAACTAAGTCGTTCCTGTTTTCCGCCTTTCCTCCCAAATGGCCTGGAATATTCAACCAGCCGTAGCTCATGGTAGATGGGCAAACGTTTGTGATGTCCGTCAGGATTGACATGCTGACTAGCTCCTCATACAAATCAACTAGTAATTCTGACTCGATGTAGAAGAGTTTGGGTATTTAAAACTTTGATGGCATAGGTATCAGCTCCGGACGTTACGTGGACAGATGTACAGCTATTCTAGTTTGAATAACTCGGCGATGTGAAGCACCCGATCGATGGAATTTGCAGAAGTACCCGTGTTTTTGCACCAAATACTTCTCAAGCCTGGTTGTCAAAGACACTCCAGTCATTAAAACGCTCTCTTCGTGACAGGTTGTCTTGGAGCAAAGGTTAGTCCGTCGGTCATCGAGGCCGCACTTGCTTTACTTGTGGCGGACTTTGATTCCCAGACTGCTTCAGATCGATACAAACACACACATATAGATGATGGCAACTAAAGGTAGTCGTCCCCGGGGTCTATCAGCAAATCATGTCAACGAGGAGGAACGATTGCAGACCATCATAAACGACAAGTCCACTCTGTCTTCTGTACGTCTGCTTGAGAAGAAAAACTGGGTCAAGATGGACGAGCGTCCCAACTGCTTTTACTGTGCTCGCAAGTTCCGACCATTGTCGATTAAACGCCACTGCCGTTCTTGCGGGGAGATTGTCTGCTCCAAGTGTTACCGCCGACGAAGAGTGAGTGTGACCCCAACGCTGGAAGTCACGGTGCGTCTCTGCTTTGACTGTATCGACAAAGCCATGCTTTGTGCTGAAAACGAGGACGTCGGCACGAGAGCTGTTGTCATGAAACAGCCGGACTCTAACGAAGACGGCAGCGAGATAATCGGCACTGAAACGTCCAAGCCGGACGGGAACAAGACCTTTGGAGACAGCGTGCAGACCACCAGCACTAGCACATCTTCTTGCAGTCGTTTCTCAGAATTCTCGGCCTGTGATAACTCGAGCGATGAAGACAGTGACGCAAGCGACAGCAGCAGTCTTGGCGGAAGTGGTGGATTGATTCTGGGTTTTCAGCGTTGTGGCCGTCGAGGACAATCCGTAACTCCAGCAACCGAGTTGATCGAGTTTTTTCATGACGAGGAACAGCTCAAGATCTATGACGCCCGTAGGCACGAAATTCTTACACAGCTCAGAGTGCTGGACACTGAGCCTGAAAAAGAATACGACGCGCTGTGCGAGCTGGTTCGGAAGGTTTTCGACAGCAGCGTGGCTGCAGTGGCGTTTATGGACCCGACTCGGCAGTGGTACAAGTCACGATACGGTATCGCCCAAGCTGAGCTACCACGCGACATTGCCTTTTGCTCGCAGTTGTTGCAAACGTCACTGCCGACAGTAGTCATGAACGCGACCAAAGACCCTCGTTTCAACCGAAACCCGCTTGTCACGGGCTCAGCTAACATTCGTTTTTACGCCTCCACGCCCATTTGTGATCCCAGCAGTGGCATCGTTATCGGTTCAGTGCTCGTCATGGACCCTAAGCCAAAGCAGAAACTACCAACACGTGCGATGGAGGTGTTGTCGTACGTATCTTCAGCCGCCGAAAAGCTTCTTCAAAGCAAAGCCTCTACACTCGCTGCTCGTACCAAGAATCAGAAGCTTTACACATCAGCCGGTCATTCCATGCGCCGAGAATCGTTGCCACGTTACCCAAAAATTCGAACTGCTTCTCTTTGGAGCGTACCTGAGGACATTGAGGACGTTGACTTTTGCCCTGCCCTCTTGCGGTCGAATGCATCCAGCTCGTCATCAAACAGTAGCTCGTGGAACAGCCATCGTAGCAGTTTGCACCGTTCGGGGTCTAGAACATCGGCATCAGCTTCAAATTTACAACGACGACACCAGTCACCGGACTTGAACGTAGGATCGACGTCTTCGGAATCGCGCAAATCTTTCAACACGTCCAACTCGAAGCTTAGTATCAATGATCTGGTCTCTGCGGAGCCAACGAAAATCACACCAGCGCCAGAGGCAGCTCCAGCTCAGTTGAAAAATGTGGACTGCATTGAACTCTGTCGCCGCATTACTTCCACCCAAGAGCTTCTGGCTCAGCAACGCGATACTCTATTGGCTACGCTAACGCAGCACTCCTCCCGCATCAACTCTGTCGAAAAGAGCGTCGACCGGATTGAAGGCATCTTGTCCATCCAGTAAACACACAGCATGCTCCGTCTTGTCGACTCGCCGGGATGGTCGCAAGCAACAAGCACAGGTAAAATACATGGCGAATGATATTAATGAAATTACTTCAAAGCACTACGTAAGAATGAAAGTATTGGCACAAGACATCCAAAAGTATTCCTTCTGGTCGATACGATTAGTCGCCAATCGAGCCAAACTCCGGTGACCCGTCACCACGCAGCCGCTCACACAGCATCGGCTCGTAGTGATCACCACCACGGTCGCTGCCGGTTAATCGCATGAGCAAAAACCACGGTGCATGACCCTTCAAGTGGCTCCAAACCGACTTCGCCACGGGGTCGATGAGGCAGGAAAAACATTTTCCCGCACCCCACCAGAACCACAAAGATGTCACGCTGATACGCTGTTGCCAGCGCCTCCAGCACAAAGTCATTCCCCATGCTACACGCGAGTTATCCGGGTCATTATCGACCGAAATAAGCCCAAAGCTAGCCACGCCAGTGGATATGTAGCTAACTTATTCGAAAACGTAGCGTGTGAAATTCGTCGGTGTCATGTGGCCGCCCCGGGAGACATTTTTCTCAATCGGAAGGAGAGTGTAGCGTACGCTTGTGTCTTGTCGCGCTTCGACAAAGTGTATTCTCTTTCTTTCAAGTCCTAATGCAGCTTTAGCACTACCCAGAGCAGCAAAAATAAGTCAAACGTTGCCCATTAAAAAAATGACCAAGTGATCATCATCGTGACACGATGGTAGATCATGTTTGCGCTAAATCCCCTTATATGGTGAGCAAGCTCTACACCGATGCAAGGCATCCAACTTTTGAACTGCTTCGGTACATGTGTTTGTTCATTGGATTTGCTGTTAATTTCATTCCAGCTTCCTTTTGGCGCTGACAAGCTTTCGGTGTCCGGCAACCTATTGATGGTCAAGCTTTTTTATAGTGCAGCATGGATACACAATTCGTCTTGATCCAAGGTCATGGTTTAATGTAGTTGATCGGCTTTGAGTAGGCTCCAGGATGCTTTTAGCAAGTCGCAACGCATATACTGTCGATTACAACCGAGAGGAAAAGCACGGTGGTAGATAATAACTTGTCAATGGTTAGTAAATGCTGCAAGTGATGCAGCCTCTTATCTATCTATCACTAAAGAACAGAGACTCGTGCCTAATTAACGGTATGGTCAAACACCGGAGACTCGCTAGAACCAATAGAGTGTCGACTTGATACCTCGTCACCTTTTCTCGAGCCTCTGTAGAAGTACTTCCACCCGAGGCTCTTGATAGTAAGAATCATGTTCACGCGGTTAGCTCTTCTCCGTAAAAATGACTGTACGATTAAGTGCCACCAAGCCGTAAGTAATTGTATCAGTCGTGTAGCACGAACAGCTTTTTGCCAAAGGTCCTTGACTTCTCAACTCGGCTGCAGCACCGTCCAGCAGCAACGGTCGTACGTAGTGGACCCCAAGCACGGCGGTGATTTCACACTCACGCGCAATAAATATCTGTCCATTCTGAAGGAGGAATTCCCGCTGGAATTAGGCGGGTCATTGCCAGAGGTGACCATTGAGTGGGAACAGTGGGGCGACTGTGCGTTGCCTGGCGATCGCACCATCCTGGTGCTGCCATCCTTCTCACACTCGAGCCACGCCGCCTCAAACCGCGACGATCCGCGGCCTGGCTGGTGGGAAAACATGATCGGTCCTAGCAAGGCCATCAACACGTCCTATTTTCGCGTCATTTGCCCGTCCGTGCTCGGCAGTCCGTTCGGTGCCACTTCGCCACTCGAGATCAACCCACTTACAGGCGACAAATACAAAGCCTCATTCCCACAGCTAACACCGGCGGACATGGCACGCTGTCACGCCAGAATCCTGGATGACTTGGGCATCGACAGCGTGCACACTGTAATTGGCGCTAGTATGGGAGGTATCCAAGCTTTGGAGTTTGCAGCTCAGTTTCCTGACCGCTTAAATCGTCTGGTAGGCCTCGCGTGCACGCACCAAACCACCCCCGGAACAGTTGCCTTCCGTCGAGTACAACGACGTGCTATCCTCGCTGACCCCAAGTACAATGATGGCAATTATTCACCTGATGTGCCTCTCGAAGGCATGAAGGTGGCACGTGAGCTGGGCATGACATGCTACCGCTCGCGTGAAGAATTTGATGCTCGTTTTGACTGGAATCCAACCGGCCCTATGCACTTTAAGACGGCGACGTTTGAGGTCGAGAGCTACATGGACTATCAATCGAGCAAATTTGCTCGTCTGTTCGATCCGAATTGCTATCTGTTACTGTCAAAGGCAATGGATCTCGCGAATTTGGGTCGCAACTCGCTGAACCTGGCCGAAGGTACGAGCCGAATCTCAGCCAACGCCCTGATCATTGGTATCAAGCAGGACCTACTGATCCCGATCCAAGAGCAGCGCAATTTGGTAAACATTCTACAGTCGTACGGCCATAGTGCTCGACTAGTAGAAGTGGACTCGAAGTTCGGTCATGACGCCATGTTTAATGAACAAATGCAACGAGATGTCTTCTCGCCACTGGTGCGCGAGCACATTGAAGAACATCTCGCCAGCATTCTCCCACATGAGCAGCACCGCTACAGCAGTCTATAACTGTGAGTGCACGAGTAGTACTGTCTTAAGTGATTGTTTGGTGTGACAAGTGTAGGATCCTATCCTTGTCACAAAAACAGTCGTCATCCGACTAGTGACATTGTAGACATTCATGTCGCATGTTTACTTGTTGATGTATTCCACACCAGCTAACACGACAGTCTCATCATAGCAATAATTCAGTTCCACGTCAAGTTCGAGCCATTTATTATTCATTTCAAATGTCGCTGCAAAAGTCATGGCTGCTACATCTAGACTGGTTGCTATCTCCCGATACACTACTGCAGGTGTTAATTCTATGGCCATTGGAGCTATACGAGTCCATAGCGATTCTACCTGTGAGCTTTTTACGGCGTCATGTGCCTGTATTGGGCGGTGCACTGGTCGTACTTATGACACTGCATGGCATCCTAGTGCGGCTGTTCCTGGAGCTACTACGTGCTATTTTTGCACGCGTGACGTACTCACGTGACCCCGTGCAGACCTTTCGCAGATTTTTACGTGCGATGCAGGATCATTACGCTTTCTTGGAGCCAAGACGCGTGGATTGGCAGCTTGTCCGACAGTTGTTTGGAGACACGATTCAACCAACCACAAGTGATGAGGATCTGTGGATTGCATTGCAGGATAGTGTATGCATGTGTGATGACCCGTCACTTGCAGTCTCAAGGATCGCTGCATCCGGATCGGGACCGACAGGATCAAGGACGTTGACAGTACGAGGACACAAGCTGCCTAGTGCAGCAGCACTACGATACCAACAACAGACAATGGCTGCTATTGAGAGAAAACACTTGACTCAAAGTCGTCGAAGGACTGCCAATGATTGCTTTGTGTACGGCATTCTTAATGCTGAAACGTGTCCAGGGTGGAGAATTGGGTACATTTGCTTAACTGCTATGCAGGGCTTTGTGGAGTTTCCACTTCCAAGAGTAGACACTCTTGTGCCGTCTCGGACGAAACGAGCATCAGCAGCCAACCGTTCAGGTATACGTGCAGACTCGGAGAAAATGCTGCTGGATGTTGACGGCTTGGAAGGAAAGGGAAGAGGAGGAGCTCTGGCAGCTATCTCCGTGGCTGTGCCTGAGATCTATGACTTGGAGTCCATGCGCTGGTCGCTTGAAGCGATCTTGCATGGTCTAGGAGATGTGGACGGACTGATTCTGGATCTTCGCTTTAATCAAGGTGGAGGCTCGCATATCGCTGCATTGACAGTGGCGTCGTTCTTTGCCAGCGAGGACAAAGCGACGTTGGCTTTCTCTACTGATGAAAAAATACCAGGCACTAAGCCGAGATTCTCTAAGAGGAAGAATTATTACATACCATACACATCGCGCTGCACAAGCTACCGTGGTCCGCTGGCCATTCTGCAGAGCCAATACACGCGTGGGTAAGTACAGAATTCTGAATTGATATTACGTTGTGCTCGATAATTCGATAAACCAAGCTAACTGCTGCCTTTGATGGTAACAGGACGGCAGAGTTATTGTGTCTGTCTTTGATGCAGCGACCGCTTACTTGCCGTGTTGGAGCTACCACTGCCGGAAGCCTGTCGCCTACACGGCAGCTACGTTTACCAAACTACTGGACTGTTGAGATTCCATATCAGCGTATTTTTGGCGTCGATAACAAGCTGTACGAGGGCATGGGGATTCCGCCAACCAAGGTTGTGCCTGACATGGAGCTCTTACCGGCACAATTGAGTAACGGCAACTTGCCAAAGGATCACCACACGGCTCCACCTGCTGCCTCGAGTGCTGCCTTTGATCTGTGTGTGAAGAAGGCAATTGACCATATCATGGATGTTTGAAGCAACGTCCGTTGACGTTGAGATTACTGGTTTTTTGCTTCGTAGTGATATTTAGCTTATACTTTCAACCTCATGGACGCTTCCAGTTGACCCGGCTGAGCGAGTGTCTTTCATTATTGCAGTATCATCGCATTTTCAACTTTACTCTGGTTACATGACAGTCTTATAATACGAAGAAGTGATTTATGCCACCCTTTGCAACTCCATTACGATGCATTCGTCCCTACAGATGCAGCACCAGGCGAGAACAGATAATGGTACATCTGATCGTGCAGTCGAATATGGTTCCTTGACACGATAAAAGTCCCATCGAGATGAACTGCCAACATGTAGAACGAAATGCGTCAGTCAAATGTACACAAGGACTAAAAATTAGGCGACTTGGAATCGCACCTTCCAGGTCAATGTCATAGCTGAACTTCTTGTTCGCCACAAAGTGAAGATTGCCAGTGACGCTCTGCAATGCGTTTACAGCGACTGGGGTAGATAGTAGTAGTCGGCACTGGTACCAATGTGTTCCTGTGTCCTGTGGTGCTGTGCTGAGCACGACTCGGGCATCCGACCCCAAGAAGTCGACCGTGAACCAGCAGCCAAGACCGTGCATGATCGCGGTACGCTCAATGACAAAGTGAAATGGAAAGTCAAAAGTGTCGAGCTGTTCCTTAGTCACATCTGCAAAGTCGAGCACGTGTTCAGCGGGACGCGAGCTTAGTAAAATGTCTGGTGGGAAGTACCCGACCACCGGTTGCGAGAAATGGTTGTCCATTGCTCGCGCCAGAAGACTCGACAGATTCACGCCGTAGAAGTCCTGCTGCTGCCAGAACGCCACCTTGGCCATCTGATCTCGGTAGATGCTTTCATCTGAGAACGGTGACACGAACATGGTGCCAATTGACGGGAACATTTTAAAGTCCGGCGTTTGTCGTCGCCACTTTTTACCAGCAGCTACGAACGTTTCAAGCATGCGTTCGTGCACGAGAAAAAAGCCCATAGGCTCCGACACTACCACATCCACTTGCTCCGGAAGCTGCACCTCCTCCATCTTGCCCTTGATGATTATAATACGATCCCTGAGGCCATTGGCAGCCACCAATTCACGAGCACAGTCGGCCATGTTGCTTAGTTCGACGGCGTACACTTTACGTGCACCGGCCTTGACGGCAAAGAAAGCCAAGATACCTGATCCAGTACCGACGTCCAACACCACTTTATCTGTAAAGTCGGAAAGGTTCGAGAGCATTGCCCGTTCGTAGGTGCCCGTACGCACGTGGTCCTGCAGCATATTCTGCTGGTGCAGCAGCATCCCATAATACTGTGAAAACGGGTTATCCTCATCCTTTTCACCGTCTTCTTCGGCGGGTCTTACGATACTCAAATTCTCCTCCGTCGCAGATACTGGGCTAGTAGTCTTCATGTCCTCAGTGGGGTCTGGAGATATCGTCATTTGATACTTTGATTGATTGTAGTGGTCGTGGTGCCTTTAATGGGACCGAAAATAAAATAAAAAACGGAAAGGACCTGAAAAAAAAAACTGAAAAAAATCTAATTATGGTTTCTAAAAACAAACAGAAAGGCTAATTCGCTGGATTGTTATTCTGATGAAGAGGTTTTTGGTTTAGCTCTTTCAGATTACTGAAAACCGAGATCTAGAGAGAGAGAGGCAGACGAGTCTATTTAACCGTTAGTGGTTGCAGGATGTCTGGTAAGTCCTAAGCCTGGTTAGCAACGCCGGTTCCTCATTCGAGTCCGGTGGTTGTACGGGGCTTGTCACCTGCGGTGACGGCTCTCGGGGTTGTCTGGCTATGACACGTTGACATAGCATCAGACGGGTTCCTTGTATTTTCGTGTCGGTTCGCCGGCACTCTCGCTTCGCTACGGCTCGAAGTTGCCTCATGCTGGTTTCCCAAAATTCATGAACGCTACCGGCGATGGTCACGTCCTCTTGCTGGAACGTCACTCGGTTGCGTTGTATCCACAAGCTGGTGATGCAAACGCTGCTCAGGATGTGCCATATGCGTTTCCACACGGCGGCGTATGCGGCCACCTCGTCTGGGTGATTTCTAGTGAGCTGTTCCTGGACCACCTTGGATAGTCCTGGCGCGCTTCTACTTGCACCGTTTACCAGAAAGCGTTGGAGCCGTCCAAGCTCCCATCGTTCTCCTGTCCAGTGGCAGATAAGCTTCTGCCAGCAGGCTTGCGCGCACGGACATGTCCAGCAGATGTGTTCCAGTGTTTCTTTCACGCCTTGACAGCATCGGAGATTGCGGCAACTGTTATCTTGCCCTCGGTCTGGATGGGAGAGATTCATTTGCCTCACTGCAACTCGATAAACGACCCAAACTTGGTATGCAGTGAGCTCGTTCCTATGAGCCCAGAGACTGGTTGGCGTCTGCTGTAAAGCTGCTGTCTGCCACGCACTTCTCTCCGCTGAGTCCTGAAGCGTCTCCAGAGTTCGTGTCAGCGCACTGTCCGAACCTTTGTACCGACGAAACGGTTGCTTCTTCAGGGCCAAGAGTACGTGTTTGTTCGCGATAGTGTCGGGCACGCTCCATGGGAACCCGTGGATGAGCGGATTCGCGTAAAATACGATGCCCCGTGCAACCTGACCCTTGCGGAGCCTCTGGTAGTCGGCTGCCGTCCGCTGATCCTAGATGTTGTTCGCAGCAATGCTCCAGTGAATTCCATCGCTGTCTTGCTCCAGGGCGATGACGCTCTGCCGACCTGTCTGAGTCCACCATGATGCCGCTGACGCAGCCTGGCGTGGTGTATTCCCATGTGTAGTCCTGTGTCAGTTTCGGTGGATGGCGCAGGAGTATGTCCTGTCGTACTTGAAGCTCTTGACCCACAGCCAAGCTCGGTGCGCTCATGCTTGGCCCCATCTTCGAAGCTTGGCTTGTTGATACGAGGTAGCGCCTACCGTCGGTATGATGAAAGAGTACGTCCTATTCCCAATCCGACGCAGTCGCAGTTCCGCTATAGTGCAGGGCTGAATCTTGGCATACTGCCGTGACGTTAAAACGTTCCCCTGCAGGTCCACAATCCAAGGGTTTTCGGCCCAGGAGTACGCGGGCCAAAATGCTTCCTCTTCTGGTGTCATTGCCCGAGGTAAGTGACGAAGTGGTCGAGAAAGCTCCACCACGCATTCCTCTGTTGTCGTCCAGCTGATCGCCTCCGATGCCAGGTTCTCGAGCTCCGTTGTGTACTAGAAAACCGAGATCTAAATGGACCATCGAAAACGTATTTCTAAACTGTGATTCTGACACGGTCACAAGAACCGTTTCCACTGAGTGTAAAACTTTACACGATGACCGCACGAGAAAGCTTCTACGTTTTGGAAGGTAGACATTTATTGTGGACAAGCAGTCCCTCTAGAATTATGCCCTGCAGTCCGAAGGGCATTAGATAGATAGTTAGGCTGGAGGCCCTATAGTATACTGGTGGTGGGGGTATCCGAAAAACGGATCAGATAGCAGCTACCAGCATTTCCGTCAGAGATGGTCCCAGCCCTAGCATCGGGTTCTGGTGGCTTGAATATCTCACCACTGAGTCGTTAGCCTACTTGTCGATGCCCTGCAAGTAGCTCACGAGGTCAGAACATCGCTCTATCGACCAAGCCCTACACGTAAAGATGACGCAACACCGATGTGGCGCTGAACGCTATTTTTGCCCCACGACATGAGCACGCAGAGTGCTGGTTTCAGCCAGCGCCTTACTGGTACCGCGCACGTGATGCATTGGATTGGTATAGGGAGAAACATTTACCGAAACAATAGATTGGAGGTCCGAAAAAGCACATGTAATTGCAACGATCGGTTGTCAGCCCCAAGTTGCAGCTGAGGCGCACGTGCTGCAATCTTAGGCTGATGGTGTCATCTGATCGTACAAAGAAAAAGTCATGATTCAAGGTCATGACTACATTGGTGACATTGCGTTTTTGACTTGTGCACTTGAGATACATCGACCGGTGATTCACGCTTGCAATTGCAACACGTAGTTAAAAAGATAATTGTGAAGCCAACCGATGTCTCCTTTCAACATCCTCACAAAATGAACGTGTAGAACAAAACACATGCAGGTACACTCGGAGTCCGTCGAGGCTGGCTGTTAGTGTCTTTTTTACTGTTCCTTCGTGTGACAATGATCTTGAGGTTTAGCATTACTTTTGGCAGGGCTAGCCTGGAAGGATTGCCTCAATGCCTAGTAGATGCACACATGTAAACTCTTCATCTGTAGACATTTGTCACCATAACCTCTGTCGACATTTGCTCGCCATAATCTCTATAGGCATTTGTCAACGATAACCTCTGTCTCGTCTTGGTGCCATCTTGGCGAACCGAAAACTTCGTCACACTGGAGAATCGATAAAACGAAAAAAGGCTCACAAATTGTTACATCGGTTTCGCTACTTGCAAGCCCGAAATGATCGACGGCGTGGCGTTACAAATACATAACAGCAGACATGTTTACACCATCTTTAAAATTTTGACACCAAAAGGTGATATCGTACCTCGTCGACATCAACAGACGACAGCAAATTTTTCCTCTGCACATTTTGGCAACTGGTAGCATTCTCTCTCACTTTCAATTTTCTTACCAGCTTCGCAGTCATTTCTGTGGAAAATATTCCGTCACCACCACAAGCTTCGCACCAGTATATCATTCACGATGAAGCTCTTCGTTCCGACCGTTCTCGCCTCTATGGCGTTTATGCTTCACTGCGATGTCAATGCTCTTAACGTCAGGATCCCCGGTGTCAACTATAACACACGCAAGGGTCCTGACTGGGCACCCGATAGCTCCAAGTGCAAGAATGCGGCCGAGGTGCAGAAAGACATGTATGCCTTGAAGGGGATCGCTGACAAGGTCCACATCTACTCGCTGATAGACTGCAACCAGGCTGAACTCGTACTGCCGGCAGCCAAAAATGCTGGTTTGAAGGTGCACCTGGGTATCTGGACTACGCGCAGCCACGACTACCTACTCCAGGAGAAGAACAAGCTTGCTTACCTTATTGACTCTGGTCTGTACGATGATAATCTCGTCGTTGGTCTGAACGTGGGTAGTGAGACCGTCTACCGTGAAGAGATTAGTGCTATCACGGCCATCAGCTTCATGAACGAAATTCGCGACTATATCCGTAACCGTGGCAAGACAACGCCCGTCACGATTGCGGATGTTGTCGATGTTTACAACGACAACCCACGGCTCTTTGATGCGGTGGACTACGTTTCGGTGAATCAGTTCTCATTCTGGGAAAAAGCGAACGTGAACGAAGGGGCAGCTGTTACCCTGGACCGCCTAAAGAGACTACGTGTGACTGCTGCAAACAAGGGCAAGAAGATCGTTATCTCCGAGACGGGTTGGAGCTCGGGTGGCTCGGACCCTGATGCTGCCGTTGCTTCTCCTGAGAACCAGGCCAAGTTCTTCTCGGACTTCATCCAGGTGGCTCGCTCGCACAACTTTGACTACTACTGGTATGTCGCGTTTGACTCCAAGTGGCGTGTGACAAACGGCGGCAAGGAGGTCGAATCTGACTTTGGCATCTTTAAGGAGGACGACACGATGAAGAGCAACTTCCAGCAGTTGACGATCAGCTGGAAAACTCCCCGTGCTATCCGCAATGCGGGCACAAACTTGCTGCTGTCAGAGAATGATGGCAACGTGTACATGTCAAGCAAATCAAGCAACTGGCTGGTGCAGGAGCAGCAGGTGTGGTTCTTCGATTCAGCCACTCAAAAGGTGCGCTCAAAGAGCAGTGATCGCTGCCTGGACGCTTTTCAGGCTTGGGATGGCGCTATTGTGCGCGTGTTCCGCTGCATAGACAACGAGCCCAACCAGAAGTGGACGTACGAAAGTTCGACCGGGAAGCTAAGGCACGTAAAGCATCAGGGTTTCTGCCTCGACCAGGACCCTGCGCAGGGCAACAAGCTGCAGCTGTATGGATGCTCACCCAACAACATGAACCAGCAGTGGAGTATCATTGACCCAGCCACCATCTAGACTCGCTTCCGTCTGTACAATTGGGCGTAGATACTCCGTTCAGATTCGGTCTACAGACCAGACGTCTTGTCGTGAATACACGCTGACAATTGGCTCATTACCTGCGTGTAAGTGGTAGAAGATCAGTTAAACTAGCAGCACGTGTTGGAATGTTGAAATAATCCCCGAAAACTGTTTGAACGACAAGAGCGATCGATACTTTTCAGTTTTTAGTCTTGAAGCGTCATAATGTGGCGTGCTAACGTTGAGTTGCAAACGACCAATGGCTACAGAACAAGGCTGTCTTGCTGCGAAGTATCCTGTCGCACGTAACATAGCTTCGTTTGTTGGAGGGCAATAGCAGCATTTGCCATCAGTCTTTTTATGCATTGCTAACACGTAGCGCTAATTTCCACGTCGTCCTTCTTAGCAGTCAATATGACGTTCGTTGTTACCTCAAGTCTAATAAATCAGCCCTGGCCTGAAGCACACTGCACAAAGAAACAGCAACACGTGGGTTTGACTGCGAACTGCTTGTCGATAACCCCCCAGCGGCAGTATTAAAGCTGTTACATTGACGGTAGGTCGCTGTCCGGTGCGACATCGACGTCCAGTCAAAGCAACTTAATCTACCAGTACTTCCTTTAAAAATTAACGATGGGGTTCATGGGCTTGACAGGAAAAAAGGTCGGACGTGTGCGATGGCAGCAGAATCACAACCAGGAGATTCGAATAAGTAACTTTGTCATTGTCTCATTTATTGCACACGTTGAAGTGCTGTGGTACGAAGAGACGTGACCTTTCGTGATTAGATCGGTCCAATCAGAAGCTGTCAATTGCGGCGCGTTCGACAAAATGCACCTTTTCTATGGTACCGATCAGATGGCAAAGGCAAAAACACAAGAATATCTCCTGACCAGAAAGTGTTATTCAAGACCTGCCTAATATTTTTGTTAGCATCACGTAGGGAGACTGGAAAAGCGGTTTCTGCAGCGTATAGTCCAATTAAGTATGCTACTTGTTAGCAGTAATCGTTACCGTGTCCTTGATAAAATGGCGATTATCTACGACCTGCAATACACGTCTGTAGCAGCATAATTAAGATGTGAGGTCTCCTTTTATAATCGTAGCAACTTAATCTCACATCCTGTTTCCATCTCGAAACTCAGCAAAACCTTCCACTGTAGTAAGCTAACACGCTTCCTCTGAATTGAAGCGAAAAACTAGCAGCGATTTGAACGGTAATGCGCTGGCTAGAAATCATAATCTTATTGCAAAAATACCGTCCTATTCTTATCGGAGTCGCTTTGCAGGCTTTAGCCGGGCTTATGAGACCAAATGAAGCCACTCCGATCTCATAAAAACACTCCCACCAACTGAAGCTAGTACTGCTGTAAATTGCTTACTGTGGGGAAAGGCTCTGCCATCGTGTGACCAAAAAGAAACAGCTTTTAGTCCATAAATTGTTACAGCTGCCTCGTCACCTGCATTGGTCCTTTGTGGCAATCGAAACTCAAACCTCAAAGCCTGAGGCTAATAACTTGAAAAGGTGACAATCAGACGACACATTTTGTGCACGTTCCTTGTCTAAATCGATAGCGTGTTTGCAAGGTCACTACCAAGCTGCAGTTGTCATCTTCATTTCGCAAGACGCGCTCAACACCTTGAATCGATTAAGCGGAATCCGTTTTTTATCGTTTTTTCTTGAATTTGCAATAATCATGAGCATGACTTACGACTTGGAAGTTACCAGTTCAAGTGATGAAGAAGATCAAGAGCTCATGTTTCCTTTTGAACAAGAGGATGATGATTTTTTTTCACCTCGACTGCATAGTCAAGGTTCCGATATCTTTCACCCGATTGACGGTGTGGATATCGAACGTCCAGCCAACCCACTAGTGGCCATTTTAGAATATCAAGAAGCCATTGATGGTCAAAACAAAGAGTCAATACAGGAGCCACGTGAGGAGAAACAAGTGGCTGTAACTCCAGTTCCTAGGAGTCGTAAGCGGAAGACGCTTCAACTGCCCAATGCTCCTGCACAGATTATCCGTCCAGTGGCCAAGAGACTGAAGTCCAGTGTCTATGAACGTGGCGTTACAGCACCTGCATCACTTATGGGAAGCTTGTCCCTTGATCGGACAAGAGATCGTTACCATCAGCAGATTGGAAAAGTTTGTCAGCTAGTGGAGAACAAGACGGACAAGGCCAAAGTTCCGTTCCGTTCAGCTTCTGTCAGCATTCCTAATAGGTTCCAGCCTATTCTCTGGCCAGGAGATGCCCTGGTATCTCATAGCACGGAGAGAGACGACAGTCATTTGTGCTCGTCATCGTCTTCGTCCAAGTCGTGGACTAGCAGTCTTGAGCTCGTTTGTCGACGCAGTCTGGACGTGTCGTCTCCGGTGTGTGAGTGCTTTAACGACTTGGCGCTTCACTCGTCGACCGGGAGCTACAAGGGATCGTGAAGGAAAAAAGAGACGATGACGACGAAGAAGAAGACACTATTGTCTACTTCATCGGGTTTAGAACCAATCCTCATCTACGTACTACATATCGACAAAAATCATCAACACACAACAAGCGACCAGACGATATTGCAGCAGAGCAGACCACATCCAGTCCAGTCCCCAAAAAAACATTATCATCGCTCTGGGGCAGACCATAAAAGCAAGCGGCAGCACTTCAAGCAGTACCGCTTCAGCACGTCAGCAAACGAGGTCTTAGAGGCCCACTTACCACCGATGCAGTGCTCCGTCCCTTCCAATTGTAGTACACATATTTATCTGATTGATATTGCATAAACAAAAACACTAGAAACACTACATGCAGGTGACATGCTCCACCTACATTACTGAGATCGCAAAACGCCGACATCCATTACGTTTCAAAATATTGAGCTAAGCTCCAGGCCGTCAACTCGTTCGTTAACTTCTTAGCTGAGAATGTGTTGGAGCTCAGCAAGGCACTGTTGTACCGCTAAAGATTTCACTTGAGTAGCTTTTGAAGCAGTGAAGATGGCGATATGGATGCCTGCCACATCCTTGGCCGTAGAGTCACCATGTAGCGCCTGCAACAAGGAAAACAATCATTTTCGTTAAACAAGCAAGAATGAAACACGCAACAAACCACGAAACGTACAAGTGTGCCAATGGCTATGAGTGATCGCAGCATCGTGTCGTCACCGAGCTTTTGGACAGTGTACGGCCCATTTAGTAGGCCTGCGGTCACTGAGATCACGACAACCTGGTCATCAGGTGACAGCACCCCAGGCGTCGCTACTTGTGTTCGTGCAAAGCTACACGAGTAATTCAATACGATACGGTTAAGTCACAAACAAATCTTATCAAAGTAATGGTCAATAGCTATACCCACTTGAGCAGAACGGTTGAGAGGCTTAGCGCCACAAGCTTGTGGTGGAAAGCTAGGAATGACGGCAATTCACTCAGCACCTCGGTCTTATGATTCAGGATGGCTTCACGCGCTGCATCATGCAGAAACATATTCGCAAGAACACGCAGCGATAGCATCCGAGTTGCGACAGGAATTGCATCGTCACCGTCCTTGGGACCTTCTTGCAATCCCAAACTGAGGACCTTCGTGACAAGCGTACCCAATCCAGCATCTCCCAGCGCAATTGGACCTTGGGGGTGTACTACCACAATCCTGAGAAGATCCAGCGTCGGAAAAGCTAGTTTTGCCGGCCACTTGTCTAAAGCACTTCTCAATGCAGCAATCTCGGGAGGGGCAAACGTGGTAGAGTGATAGAACGCAGTATCCTGTACGGTGTATACGATATGATCAAGAGCAATTAGCTGAGAGTCGACAAGAGCATCTGTGTCCTACAATAACAAAGGAAACGATCACACATTTAGATTTCGTCAGCACAAAACACATCGAATGCAGCATACCTGAGTATCCTTCATCTTGTCATTAAATTGACGCAGCGTGCTCATGAGCTTTGAGATCTTGGTCGTTTCGAAGGTGTTATACCCGGACTACAGTACATCAAGTACACATAGCAATTAAGGCACAATATTCGCCATGCTGATGGGACATAGAATACACGTACCACAGGAAAGTACTTGTATCGAGAAGCAGCTACGGTAGGCTCATGGGATCCAGTGCCACTAGGGACAGAATTCACACTGTCGTTGTTTTCAAGCACAGGGGGCCGATACTCACCAGCACGTTGCGTGATGTAGTCAGCGATTTCGCGGAGGTAAGATTGGTCTAGAACGTGCTTATCGATAAACTCTTGTGCCACCGTGAAAGGATTCTGGCCCTGGTTGTATCCAATTTCAAGCTTTTTGAGGCCACTAGGCAGCTCGATCTCAACGGGAATTACCATGTCGTACGCCTCACCGTCAATAACGCCTCCGCCGCCGGTACCTGTCACCTCACCAATCTACAAACACATCATACCTGCCAGTAAGTAGATGCAAGCCACAGGCCAGTTTATATATGAGAACCTACATCGATCCAGGTTCGGGAAGGGCCACTCCATTGGCAAGCCCACGCTTTCGTGCCACGACGGAACATCTGAATCTGGCTGTCTGAGGTCCCATTGACACTCGCACGCTGATCATAATCGGGGAGCGATTCGATCTCCACACCACTCGGCCCACGCGTCTTTGCGATCCGAGCTTCTTCTACTGCTGCCTGGAATAAAGTCGCCGCGTCCGGATCCACACGCGCGGGATCACGTGTGAAAACCCGTACAACTTTATCATCGCAGCCTGTAGCAAAGTCTCCGTTAGGCAATGGCGAAACGCACCACAGTCCTCCAGGATGCTCAACAATCTGCACAAGAGCACCATCCGCTGACCACACACGTGCCGTGCAGTCCTCACTCGCAGATACCACTAGTCCGTTATTCAATACGCAAATGCCCAATACAAAGCCCGGTTTTCCTTCTGCATTCAGCGGGTGCTCCATACTAGTCACCACAATTCCATCGAGCGTCCGAAGCTTGATCGATCCGTCATTAGAGCAGCTTACAAAGCCAATATCTGGCACCAATGCCAGCTGTCGAATTGGACCTTTGTGGTCCATCAGTGTCTTGAACAGCTTGAACGTGTCCTTGGCCCAGAACCGCAGCTTAAAGTCCGCGATAGTGTTGCCCACTTGTTGCCCTGTAGAGCCCGTGACAAGTGATCCATCCGGCAGTCCGATCACGCAGACGCCATTCTCATGGCCAGGCAGTACGTGTAGACACTGCTGCGTCTCTAGGCTCCAGACTCGTGCTGTGCCATCCCAACTGCCAGAAAACAATAACTTTTTGTCCATAGAGACTGCAAGAGAGATAACACCTCCCTCATGTCCCTTCATCAATCCCACACGTTGTCCCTGAACGTCAAAGAGACGGATATTCTTGTCCATGCTGCCCATAGCAAAGCCGACGTTCTCGAGCGCCACACTGGCCGTCACCCAATGTTCATGGTCGTAAATAGTAGCACTTTCCATAGGTACATAACTGTTAACAGCAGAGTTTGAATCACGTAGCCAGAAGCGTGCTACAGAGTCCATAGCACCGGTTACTATCAGATCATTAGAAAGGGACGAGATGCAGCGGATCTACAAGTGATTAAGAAGAGATAGAAAGTGAAAAAAGAGGGGACTAAGTACAAGATGATGACAAAGTAGGTGGACATAATAAACAAAGACACGCACTGCTCCTTCATGTCCACGGAGCTCACAATTGACGTCATAAGTGGCTGCCATGATATCAATTCGAATGGGGGAAGATTGAGATGGGTTTCGTCTGAATTTCAGCTAAATACGAGCTCATTTGAGTGAACTGGACACGAACCATCAGTCGAAGTTGATGAGCCAATTGTCAGCGTGTATGCACGACAAGACGTCTGGTCTGTAGACCGAATCTGAACGGAGTATCTACGCCCAATTGTACAGACGGAAGCGAGTCTAGATGGTGGCTGGGTCAATGATACTCCACTGCTGGTTCATGTTGTTGGGTGAGCATCCATACAGCTGCAGCTTGTTGCCCTGCGCAGGGTCCTGGTCGAGGCAGAAACCCTGATGCTTTACGTGCCTTAGCTTCCCGGTCGAACTTTCGTACGTCCACTTCTGGTTGGGCTCGTTGTCTATGCAGCGGAACACGCGCACAATAGCGCCATCTCAAGCCTGAAAAGCATCCAGGCAGCGATCACTGCTCTTTGAGCGCACCTTTTGAGTGGCTGAATCGAAGAACCACACCTGCTGCTCCTGCACCAGCCAGTTGCTTGATTTGCTTGACATGTACACATGCCATCATTCTCTGACAGCAGCAAGTTTGTGCCTGCATTGCCGATAGCACGGAGGTCTTTCCAGCTGATCGTCAATTGCTGGAAGTTGATCTCATCTTGTCGTCCACAATAAATAAATGTCTTTACGTTGGATGAGTCAGAGCATATCGTGCTGCGTCTTGCATGCAATTCGTATGAAGGCCAGGCCGAATCCTTCTGCGTGTGTGGGCATGTACAAAGTGCTGGATTGATCTGATGGCGACTAGGCTTCGTGCTAGTAGAGTGATGCCACAGAAATTGCTTCTGACGATTCCTTGGCTTGCTTAGGATGGCATTTTGAATACTGCCGCAGTGAACAACACGGCTGGCAGCATGATTATGTTGAGAATCAATACTCGGTTCTCGACGCTGGTTACGAGCTGAGTTACTGTCGCCAGTCACCGTTATGCGTTGCAAAGACGCCCAACCCCGTTCGCAGATGTAAGCTTCCCTGTTCCAACTGCGAACTAGCCAAAGTACCGCTGCTTTTATCCTCATGCGACGTAAAAGAGCAACGAAGCAAACGAGCACCGCCTTGCACCACCATATGCTTCAGTAAGAGCGCCAAAAAATAGGCAACCAGGTATCACTGGGACTTTTACATGTACAGAGTGACTGTCTAGACGAATAAATACACTAGTGATTGTTTTCTTGTTATGTGTTTGCAAACTCTACAGCAAAAGTCGGAGTTGCCAACTGACAGGCACAATGACGCAAATTCGGCTTTACAATGATATTCAATACAAAAAGCATTCTTGAGTTTTAGATATACATTGCACGAACGTGGTGTACGAACACGATTTGTACGCATGGCTTTATTGATGCCACGAATATATTTGTTAAGAGATTAGCATCTCGTCTCGAGCTACCACTACTTGTCTCTTTTACAAAGCATGATAGAGATGTGATGAAGGCAAACTGTTACAAAGGAGAAATTGGGATAAAAACTACCGCATTCCGATCTCTTACAACTGCTTCTTAGCATCCACCACCACAGGTTTCTTGGGACCGAAAATATACGCACGGATGTAGAAGTTCATGAAGAGCCAGAAAAGTGACTGGACGTACACAAGGTACATGAGGGGCACCTTGGGTGGCATGCCCGGACACTGGCGTGAGTAGGTCAGGTAGCCTTGTACATTCATGGTTACGAATTGCATGAGCTGGATACGTGTGAGGTACTTCTTCCACCAAATATCACGCGTGTGAGCGCTTACAAAGTAGTACGTGTACATAATAGTGTGCACAAAACCATTAAGCACAATGGTAGCGTACGAGTCACCGTCCTGGGCGGCACGGAATGTCACGTAATAAACAAAGAGTACCGTTAGGTGGTGGTACACGTGCAAGATGGAGAGCTGTTTCCATTTCTTGCCAAGGATAATGAAGATCGTGTCACAGAGATCGAGCATCTTTGACAGATAGAAGAGATACAGCACATTGCCCATGACGGGAGCATCGGCTTTGAAGGCATTGCATGGAGCAGGCGAGTAGCCGTTGCGATAGGCTTGGATGGCTGCCTCTACACACATGTAGGAACAGGCAATGACTTGGATAGGGTTGTACACGAATTGGAATGGACTTGTCTTGATAGCAGGAATTCCGAGCTTCATCAATGCCTGTTCCAATCAAAAATGTCACGTTTTTTAGCAAAGACAAGAAGAGGGACGAAAAGATGTAAGAGATGTATACGCACCGTGCCAAAGATGACAAAGAGGAGGTACCCGACACAAATGATGTAGACACTGGCAAAATTCGCAAGCGGATAATTGGCCATTGGATGAACCTTCCAGCCACCTTGAGGGTCGACCCAGTCAAGAAGCTTGACCTCTGTCGCGTTGGCCCACTCGTAGTAACTCTGAAGCATCTCAATCGCCACGGGTCTATCGGTATGTGATTAAAGCAGGGCAGAGCAAAAGCACGAATGAGGAGCCACCACCAACTATGGAAGCATGACTTTGTGTGGTTCGGGGTACAGATCCCGGTCGTCCCCATAGTGAGAGTAAGAAAATCGGTTTGGAAAGGGCAAAAGCCGTCGCTGATGAATTTGAGTCTCGAGTTATGATGTCATGTATCAAAGGTCGACACTGTCATCAACACGTTGACCCCTTCTACAAAACTGTTCCATCTTATGGATGACGTAGATCTGGAGACGTAGACTTTGTAGACGCACTTGATGTTCAAATGACTAGAACCATTTAAAGGAAGGCCCCGGCGATAAGGTGACAGATTTCTATATCTTCTTGCCCGATTGCAAACGCTGCTGGAAGCTCGCCCTAGCCATTGGTTTCGATTGAGGTGACGATACTACCAAACGCTTTGAGTAATGGATTGCAAATGCGTTGCGACATTAGATTGCAAGCGACTGTAGTTTGGCATCGCTAGAGTCAGCTACATAGTGATGGAGAATCAATATAATATGTTACACGTAATTAGTTGAACGGAACGAGTGTTTGCTTTGTTTTTATGAGGTCTTTTAGACGTTATCAGTTGTGCACGTTGCCGCTGGTCTGTTGAAGTGCTTGTTCAAACAAGCGGTACTTCAGTTTCGAACGGCTTGCAGGTTCTTCTTGACTGACGACGTCTTGTTCGGACGAAGGCATCCAACGCATGTAAATGAGGTTCACAAACAACCAAAAGAGGGATTGCACGTACACTAAATCGATGAGTGGGATCATCCGAGGCATGCCGGGGGCACTGACGAGAGTACGTGAAGTAGCCCTGTACGCTCATGGTCGGATGATCTGGATGAGAGTCAAGTAGCGTTTTCACCAGACATCACGAGCGTGTGCGCTCACGAAGTAGTAAGTGTACATATGGTATGCACGAAACAATGGAGCACAATGGACACGGATGAGTCCCCTTCGTGTGTCACACGGAAGACGATGTAGTATATGACCAGTACCAAGAGGTGATGATAGACGTGCAAAAATGACAATTGACGTCACTTCTTGCCGAAGATAATGAAGACGATGCCGCACATATCCAGCAACTTTGATAGATAGAAGAGGTATAACACATTGCCCATTACCGGTGCATTCGCCTTGAAGGCGTTGCACGGTGCTGGCGAGTAACCGTTGCGATAGGCCTGGATGGCTGTCTACATGAACATGTAAGAGCAGGCGATAACTTGGATGGGGTTGTAAATGAATCGAATGGAGCTTGTCTTGATTGCAGGAACACTCAGCTTCATCAAAGCCTGGTACCGTCGGAACAGGATACAAGTCAGAGACAAGGCTTTCTAGGACCAACGAAATAAGATAACCAACTCACTAAGCCAAACACGACAAGAGCAGGTAGCTGCTGCAAATGGCAAAGACGCTAGCAAAACTAGCAAGTGGATTAGTCTGCCATGGGATGAACCTTCCAGCCACCCTCGGGGTCGAACCAGTCGAGCACCTTGATCTCAGTAATTTTTGCCCATTCATACTAAGCTCTCGAGCAATGCTATCGTCATAGTTCCTGCTTCCCCGCGCCTCGACAAAACTGCAAATGAACGCAATTGCGGGCACGTTGACCTTGGCACCTAAACGTGTGATATACAAATCGTGGCATCGGAGGTAGGTTTTGTATGGTCCCAAACATCCGTCGCCCGAGCATAATCGTGGATGGTCATCTAAAGACGGAGTGATGGCATGGAGCCAAGGCAATCGTGGCGAGAAACCGGCGTTTTTTCCGATCTAAGACTCCGTTCATGCTTTGCGGGTTCACTTCAAGTAGCTGGAGACAATAATACTGGTACTTGCAGCATTCATGCAATATCATTATAGCCGTGCACATGTGTCGAATGTATAAACAATGCATCTATGCTTTCACACCAACGTCTACATTAAGACGATCCGAGGCATTCAGTGCAATACGGTAATGAGATTTGCACTTCAATACAAATGTGTCTTGTTCAACAAAGGTGACGGTACAGTACTGAAGCATGCACAAACGTTGTCGCTGTAGGTACACCGCCAAAATGAATGGGTCATTGCTGTCTATCGAAAAGTCAGCAGACCAATTGTTCGGTCGTGGGAGACGCTGAACATTGCGTCGTAGCGTGGATGCCATGTAGCATGCAGCACCGTTTTATCTGAATACATCAAAATAACAGGCAGACACGCGTTAGAATACATAGCTTATCAACCAACACCAGAAACTTACGATGCACACGAAGAGCTTGCTGGGGCTCCACTTTAGGATACTTGTCCCCCCGCATACGCACGTCCCAAATATTCACAACACCCGTCTTGCTACCACATGATACGTGATAGCCTGCAGGCGACCACCGCGGCACGACGTACTGACTCGTCGCGCCACTTTCCCACGTCAACGACATCTCATTGTCATCATATCGCTGACGGAGGTCATGCAACAACAAGCTGTGCCTAGTCTGCTCCATACAACTGACCAAAAGCAGATTCGGGTTGTGTGGATGCTCTAAGACCGAGTTGATCTTAGATATGTTCGGCTTACGACGTTCCAACACTGTTTCCGTACGCCCCTTGTTCAAATCGTACCGGATCAACAGGCCATCAAGACCACCAGTGTACAAGCAATCACGCTTGGAATGAACGCAAAGCGATTTAACTTCACTACGGTGGTCGCGGTGCAGCACACTCCACTTCAGATCCAAGCCACCGTTCTGTCTATTCTCGTGTTCTTCCCACAACACAACAGCGTGGTCCAAATTGCCCGTAGTGATCAGTTGGCGGCTTGAGATCTCAGGCCCATTGCCACTTGGCAGCCAGTCAATTGTAGAAATACCTCTTGGATGTAAAGTAGTGCACTTCGAGGTGATACGGTTGCCCGGAAGTGATTGCGACGTTCGGCTATCTTTAAGCTTAAGCTGATGAAGCTGCACAATGCAGAACTCTCCCTTTTCGTTCACAGGATCACGAAATGCCATGACCATCCGGTTTCCGTCTGGGTTCCATGAGATGGCTTCCGCACACGGACTACCCTCGCGAAACGATGATGGCATCAAAGTCACTACCTTAGCGATATCTTGGTCCTGGCGTTGATAGCTCCATAAAATAAGACCCCCCTCGTCGGGGCTTGTTGCAAAAATCTGGGGCTGGATCGGGTTAAATGCTAGGTGCCGGCCTTTGCGAGCGCTGCCATCCGGAATTGCCCGGAAACGGTGATTCGCCAGTAGCTTTGGTGTTGGGGATCGACCCCAAAAATGGTCGGGCATCAAATCTTCAACCGGCACCACTGCGCTCTTTGGTACTGCAGCACTACGCTCCCGCTCCATTTTTACTTCACTCGGATCCAAAATGACAACTTCATCGTCAGTGCCTTCATCATCACTACCTTCATCGTCTTCATCCACAATACAACGGCGCTTGGAAGTACGAGACCCACTACTTGATTGCTCACTTTCACGTCGTTTGCTCTTGCTCCTCGACCTTTTCAAAGACTTTCTGTCTCGAGTACTAGCATCATGATGCGAGGGCAAACGTCGCTCTCTACGTTTCCGTAATGCATCCAAATTGACTTGAAGGTCGTATACCTCCAACTCTTTGACTTCCACGCGTTTCCGTAACTTTGCCAATTGCTCCTTCAATTCATCTAATTCCTTCTTCTTTGGTTTTAATCCTTGCTCCGTGTCTGCAATAGCACTTTCAATTTCCTCAAGGCTACTGCCACTTTTACTGCTATGTTGACCACTACGGGGCATACTTCTCGATACTGTCTCGTGTTCATCACTAGAATTAACAATCCTCGAACATCGAGAGTGCCAATCACGACTCGAAGAGCGTTCTCGTTTTCGTTCCTGCATCTTGTTTTCGGAACGTTTACGTCTGCTCTCTCTTGTCCTGCTAGTCATAGACAAAGATGCCTTTGATTCCTTCCGGCAACCTAATAATGCCCCACCACTGCGTCTTGTCAAGGAACTCGAACGTTCTCGATGACTAGGACGTGTGTCTCGTTTCTTCTCGCGTGTTGAAGATTTGGACCGTGTACGGGTCGAAATAGGCGACGGAATGCTTCGTTTAGGAGCAATGGACTTTGATCGAGGTTCCCATGGACGGGAGGACCGAGATCTCCCTCTACCTACTGACGGACGATGGTACTTCGTCTTTTTTGTATGGAGTTTAGATGCAGTAGATGATCGATTGCTGCCAAGAGGGACAAGTTCTTGACTTGTCATTTTATGCGACATGATACGGGCACGAGACTTGGACTTGGTAGGCAAAAAAGGAGCGACTGGACGAGACGGCGAGAGTTGACGACGATGTTTCAATGTTGTATCTCCACGCTGAAAATCAGCGTCCGGAATGGAGAAGTCACGGCCGGCATCGCGCGAAGTAGAGCCCCCGTTATCCCGATAACAATGCATTTGATTGGGGACGGATGGTATTGACTGGAGAAGACTGGCGGGACGATGATTGGTGGATATGGAGATGCGCCACCCTTGAGTTCTTATCATAACACGGTGTATATGACTGACTCTGTGAGATCATGAGCGTCAATGTATGATGACTGTATTGAGCTTCTCCATTATGTTTGGTCTGTCCGAGCAACGTCGTCATTCTTCTTCGTTCCTTTGGTATGATGTGCAATTCTAGATCAGTCTTGCTACTGATTGCATGAAGAGGTAGGAGTGCTAGAATTGGTCAATCGGAGACTATTTGATTTACTCCAGGAGAATCAGAGGCGGAGAGGGAAACGCAGCAGACGCCGAAGGACACGGGTACGCTTCGTGCTATCTGTTTTATATCACTGACTTCATATAACATGGAAATCTCGATTGAACAGTGTCGCAAGCAGTAGGATATTGAGTACCACGTCCTCCGTTTTAGCTGTTCTGCCTGTCTAGATGCTCAAGCAACGCTATCTATATGTAATTTATGACAATAGGCGCTGCGCTCTGCTTGACATGCTATTGCGCGACACGCTCAATTGATAAATCTATCGCCGTAGAGATTACTTTTTGGAGAGTGACATTGTAAGGAAGATTGGTCGTGAACAAAGCCATCTATCTGCCTCAACGTCCTATTGCTTGTAATGTTCAGGAGGTAAAACCTCTTCTCCATGGCAACGTCACAGCTTCCAGCAAAAATCAAGTACCACACGACAGCAGAGGTTGGAAACAACAATTCAACATGGTGCAGAGTCCATCGTGACACCTTGCTCGACGCGTAACTTCCTATCTGTGGGTCAAGACCGTCCCGTTTCTACTCGCTTTCTGAAGTCTGACTTTTGTAACATATGGTCAAACTCAATACCCTATCCCCTTGCAGTAGTGTTAAATCGTCGTCTCATACTTAATTTGCTCTCTTGGAGCCTCTAAAACAAAGTCAGTTCTCCTACGCAACGGGCCAATCCCGCCCACTTTTCTATTCGCCTGGTGTTGTTGGGTTGATTTTTCTCTTCCCTTCAGTATATGCAACGTCAGACCACAGCCTTTGAGTGCACTCCCGTCTACTCTTCACTGGACATGAGAAGCGAGACGACGGATTTTGAGCGTGTCCCGCCCGACGGGAGCAGTGGGTTTGTCAAAATTGGTGGTCCACTCCCAGACTCGTCGGACCCACGGGCCATTAAAGGCGCTGCAAGCGTCCCTGGGAATGGGCATCGCCTCTTTTATTTGCGCGTAATTGATTCGCGCAAATGGCATTATTCGGAGACATTTGCGCTGTTTCTGGACTTTTTTGTGCAAGTTTTGACCATTTCGTTTTCCCAAAAAGACTTATTTCATGATGAAGTACCGGCAAAGGCATCGCGTTACTTTTCATCCGGACTTATGTTGTGTTACTTTATTGACATGATGATTCGTATATTGGGTCTACGACTGGCATTATTTCGATCACATTCCAACATTGCGGACTTTTTATGTCTATTGACGATGGTCGTGCTCCTTGGCTCAAGACATTTCATGGGTGATAAGGAATATTGGCTCTGTCTTGGCTATTTGACAATTGTGGCCCTTCGACTCATTCTCAAGCCACGAGCACGTACATTTTCCAAGAAACTGCACAAATTTCGGACCAATGGTGACCATATTCGAGTCAGTATCGAATCGTTGAGGGCTTCACTTGCACGGATTCCAGGCATCTCAGCCATGTCTATTGAGATGATGGAGACGGATCTGGTCATTATCTGTGGACGAGATGAAGGTGACATGACACGTGACGAGCTCATGAACTTTTTAGAGCGTGCACTGCACTACCGTCCCCCGAATCTCTCGGCGACAGAATTCCTGTCACATTTGCGTGACATTGACGCGTCATCGTCGACGCTGGCTTACGGGATCTCTGACGTCGTTCGGAGTACATTGTGGCATTGGTCCACGCAGATGGCAGACCTCATTTTCTGCTTCTTTGTAGTGTGCATTAACGCCTCAGTGAGTCCAGCACTGGCTATTTTTCTGGCCAAATTGTCGGATGCTTTCGATACGCTGGATACGGGCAACCCAAATGAGTCCACACTCAAGTTTGGTGTTGTGGGGGTCCTGACACTATGTGTACCCTTTGTGCTGGGCGACTACGCTGTCGGTTATTTCCAATCGAAAATGATTTCAAAAGCTACGGAATTGATGCAATCTGAATTGCTCAACATTATCCTTCGTCAGGACACGAGATTCTTTGCAGAGCGTTCCGAGGGTGATTTAAACAATTTGTTTTCGAGTGATGTGGCGCGTGTGAACGCGTTGTGGCAGGCTGTATTCTGGAATCTGCTGAACCCGCTCCTGGCTGTGATTTTCGGTTTTGGTTACGCTTTGTATATGGACGTTAGCATTGGTATCATGTCGTTTGCGTTCACTGCAGTGTTGCTTTCGAGTGGTCCGCAAGGCTTTGCCGCTCAGCGATCAAAGGAGTTTGGATCTAGGAACGCGTACGTTGCTGCTGAATTTCAGAATGCTGTCGGCTGTGAAAAAGTGGTGCGTGCTTACGCTATCCAGGATCCGCTCATTACACGTTTCAAGAAAACGTGCGCGTCACTGCGCAAGAATCAGTTTTCGAAGGATTTTTGGTCGAGTCTTGTGCAGATTTACATTGAGTCGGCAATGTACATTTTTGTGGCTATTATGACTGCCTCATTGGCGATGAAAGTGTGGCACAGCGAATTGTCATCAGGCGAATTCTTTGGATTCATCACGTTATTGAGTCGTGTTTCGAACCCTGTTACTGTTCTCGGTGGTTTTATGCGTGTGGCCATCGGTAACGCTAGCAGCTTACAGCGAGTGGATGACATTATTGTAGGCCTGGGATCGAGTACTGATGAGGAGGATAGTAGTGGTAAGGATATGCCTCCGCTGCCTAAGATGACGCAGGATCTTCGCATTGAGAAACTTGTGTTTAAGTACGACAAGGCATCTGAGAATTACATCCTGAACGAATTAACTGCTGCTATTCCTCGTGGATCCTACACGTGTGTTGTCGGACCGTCGGGTTGCGGAAAAAGTACGCTGCTAGCGTGCTTGATGCAGTTTCAGGAAGCTGATTGCGGTTGCATTCGCCTGGACGGCCATGACATTTTTAATTTCTCGAAGAAATCATTCATGGATCAGACTGCGGTCGTATTCCAGGATGGAGGTATTCTCAACGGTACTATCTATGACAACATCCGCTTCGGTAACGTTAACGGTTCCAACGCCGACTGCGAAGAGGCTGCCCGTCTTGCTGAGTGTCACTTCATCAAGGAACTTAAAGACGGTTTTGAGACGGTGGTGGGCCAGCACGCAACGTGTAACTTGAGTGGTGGCCAGGCACAACGTATCTGTTTGGCACGTGCACTTTGTCGTCGCCCGAGCCTGTTGTTGCTCGATGAGGCTACGAGCGCTCTGGACCCCGAGACTGAAGCGTCGATCGTGTCTACGCTGGAGCGCCTCTCGGGCAAGATGAACATGACTATTATTTCAGTGACGCATCGTTTATCTACATCCGTTAATGCCGACCAGATTCTTGTGCTCAATGCAGGACGTGTAGCAGAAGAGGGTCGTTATGATGCTTTGGTGCAGAAGGGTGGACTCTTCTTCGAGATGGTTCACAAGGTGGATAAACCGGAAGAGGGGGAAGTTTGTGTTCCCATCGAGCAGACTAACATGGTATCGATGGCTAAAAGTTGTCGTCGCGGCACAGGACCACGCCGAAACGCGGGCACAATCGGGGCTACTGGGGAGGAACCGAAGCAGATGCAAGACAGTGTGTTGGCACTGCAGCAGTTCACAAAGACTCTGAGCTCCCGTGTGGTGCACGACGTCGGTGACAACAACCGTTCCGTCGGCACAACTTCATGGTACCGCTATGGCAATCACTCCCGAAAGACAAGTGAAGAAGGGTTCGCAAATCGCCGCTCAGGGAATAACAGCATGGAGTGTAGCCAGTGGTATCCTAGCCATGACAATCGGGGTGCAGCGTCTTCAGCTGCCAGCGAGGAAGAGCGTAACAAGTACTTCGTGTTGTAAACAGCATCACCTTTTTTTTTTGCTACAGCTGCACTGACGCCGTGCTTTGGTGTCAATTTTCGTCCGTGTACAGATAGGCTAGCAGCGTGATAGCTACAAGACCCACCTGGCCAGAGTCGTTTGCCGATAATCTCGGTGACAGCTTCTTCATATAAGGAAGCGTTGAGGAGACCTCGAAGGCCAGACCCGGCGGACGTAATACATTTATGTGATTTGATACTTTCGTGTGCTGGTATGACCCTCAATAAACAGACCTCGAGGCAACTGCAAACAACAACAACTACATAACAACCAGTCATTACATTAACGCCAGCACTAAGCGGTCACTACCACTTCTTCTTAGAAGCCCAAGGTAGCACGCCCATAAAACTGCTCGTCCTCTTCGGGCAAAGAGTCTTCCAGCCCGTCGAGATCGAACTCCAGTGCTTGTTTGCTATCGTTGCGGGTTGACGCTTGTTTGTCGCGTGTCGACCGTGGTGGAGGTAATGGTGGGGCAGCAGCATTGAGTAAATAGGCGTTTGCAGCACGTAGAGTTTTCACCCAATTGTTCAGCTCTTGTGGGCTCTTCGTGAAGAAATGAGACTGCTGCTCATCTGTACTCAGCACAAACTCCTTTCCGTGTCTGAGGTCGTCTGCAAGGACCTCAAAATTCTTCTCAGCAAGGTTAATTTCACCGCGCACGACTGTGTCACCACGACGCTTGTAATATTTAAGGAATCCATCGGTCGTGATCACACACCATCGCTCACGGGCACCACGCATCGTCTTCATGCCGCTAATGAGGCCGCGGTCGGCCCATTCCGTTGGACCCTTATCCAAAAAGCCACTTAGCATCGGCATCTTTCCTGCACGTGAGCTACCCGTAGCGTCAGTGCTTGTGTCAGGTGTTGGTGGACTCAAGTTGTGCTTGACAGTCGGCCCCGAGTGCTTCGATTTCTTTGACGCCGACGACGATTGCTGACGATTTGACGCGGTTGCGACCTCCGCCAACGCCTTCTCTTTGCCAGCAGATTCAGGTCGCTTGGGAGGTGCTCTTGCTTTGCCATGAGTTTTAAGTCGATGGAGCTCGTCTTGTGCATCCTTCAGCTCCTCCTTGATCTTTTGGCGCCGCTGTTGACACTCCTTGGCCAGCTTATGGTCACCCGAGTGAGCCGCCTTTGATAGGGTATCCACCACGGATCTCTGTTTCTTACGCAGCTCCAATATCTTCGCTTCAAGACCAGCAAACTCCGACTTGGCCTTGTCGGTGCCACTGCCGTTACTACTCGTCTTATCATTTTGACCATCCGAGGTGTGCGCATTCTTGTCCTTGTCATCAATCAGCGATTGGTGAGAGGATGACGAAGAGGGCAAAGAGCTGAGTCCTGGCTCCTCATTTCCAAGACTGGCGTAGTGCTTCGTGAGCTGCTCCATTTCTTTCTGCACCTTGTTGGCCTTGCGCTGCTCCTTGCTTAGTTCGTCTTCAAGCCCGCGTCTCTTCTTCTTCAATGCCGACAGCTGTTCCTTAGGCGGGGCCGAGGGCTCAATTCCGAAAATATCCTCCTCCGGTACACGATCCTCCTCTTCATCTTTATCTTTCTTTTCCACACTTGTAAGCTGTTTTTCCAGTCCATCTAGCTGGGTCTGCAATGCATCCCTCTCTTTCCGCAATCGCTTATTGCCAGAGCTCATCTTGGAAATGTCATCGTTCAGCTCGGTGTTTCGCTTGGCCAACTCATTAGCTAGCACTAGCTCCGGATTCTCCATGGCATGAGTTGCCTGAAGCTTGAGGTTTTTCATCATGACTTCGTACTTTTCCTTGTCACTTTTCATGACCTCGTTCTCTTTCCGCAGCTCCCTTCGTCTCGTATTGAGGATATCAAACTCACTCGACACAGTACTCCACTTGTGCTGCATGCGCGCCAATGACCGCAACAACTTTTTGTTTTCAATTGTCCACATTTCAGTATGAAGCTCTCCCGTCACGAGTAGACGCGTGTATTCTTGCTTCTGTTGCAAGTATGCAGTTGACTGTCCATATCCGGAAGCTGCTACATCATTAGTAGTACCAGTAGTAGCACTATCTCCACCTGACTTCCGACCTCCATTCTCCTCCACAGTTCCCTTTTGTACATCAGCAAATTTGATACGTACTGGTCTCGATGCAGTCTTTAGTTTTTGCACCACTTCTTTATAGGTCAATCCTGCTAGGGACGTGTCTTCAATGCTAATGACTCTCATGCCAATTATCAGACGTTTGTGAGCCTTGACACTCCAATTATGAAGTTCAGCAGGACCTGCTTTACCATTGATTTTAGGTAAATCATCTACTTCAGCTTGAAATTGAGGATACAAGATCGTTTCCATTTGATGAACTTCTCTTAGACTCACACCAAGTCTTCCTTCTTGGAAACAAATCTCCACTTCACTTAACCAATTGAAAATTTTCCTAATCTTTGCACTTGAACTTTTAGTAGAAGGTGGAACCCATTGGGTCTTTCCAGCAGGGGAAATATAATAATAGCACCCTTTCTGTGACTTGCTCTCCTTCCTCGTCCATCCAGGTGGTAATTTATCTTCCCCTTCAGGTGTCGCACTCCCAGTACTCCGTCGACTGCCTCGATTGCCAGTCTGAGGTGTACTATTCGATGAGTTATTACTTGAATTCTTTGTCTTTGTTGTACTTGCCTTGGTAGTAGTAGTCGGCATTATCGCACTACTCGAGTGACAAGTACTGCCGCTCTTTTCGTTTGTGTCGGTATTGTTTCGGCTGTTTTTTATTTATTTTACCATTTCAACAATCATTCAGTTTTTTTAATTAGTCAAAAAAATAAAGTCGGTTCACGTTTTATCACATCTTTTAACCTTGAAAAATCAGGTCCAAAGTGATATAACGTCAATTAAAAACATTTTACCATACCTCCACATGACTCTAAGTAGCCAATTGTCGTCCTCTTCCAGCCGAATTGACAGTATGCAATTTATGTACGTCGGTCGTCTTTCGTAAAGCTCGATCGCTTTCTTTCTTTCACTAAATGATCGTACTGTCACAGACCACTCCGTTCGTGCCTTTGACTTAATTAATGCGTCATCGCCCTTACGAACCGAAGATTTCCGTTCAAGTACGAAATGCAGCTACTAATGAAAAATACATACAAAAAATCTGATACGTCTGAGTCTTCTAAGCGCACGCGACCGTTTCGAGGTGAGAGACGTCCCGGGTAGACGCTATGGTAACAATTAAGACGCGAATCCCGAGACGACGTACTGCCTTCAATTATCTGGTATTCGCTGTTCGAACATTTGCGGTGATTGGACACAGCACTCGAGGATTGACGGGGTTCGTGGAAGGAATAGCCTGATGGATGATGGCGACGACAGAGAATTCTGCTGGTGACGATGATACTGCTTTGAGTCAGGAGTCTTTCCCACTCTCGCGCTCACTTACAGTTACCGTGGCTTTGCCGTATCGTTCCGTAAGCTGCAGGCTCTCGTTTCACTACATCAATGTACGCGTCGAGGCAGCTCACCGATCATGCCGTTTTTTCAATGTTGTCCTTCAGGTATCAGCAACGCTTTATGTGGGGACCCAATTTGAAGCAGTAAAAGCACGACACGCGGCCGCCCTTATTGTCAAAGCGAATGTAACTGTCGTACTTCTCGTGTCATATGGCTTCCAAGAAGACTTGTCATATCGATTGCTGGGTGCATGCTTCTCATTGCCCTTTGCCGAGTCATTCGTTAAGTATTGGTCGTGTGAATCATATCCATCAGTTCTTTCATGTCTGTCGTCATTCATCGGAGACTTTGATGTTCGGGGTATAGCAGCTCCATCAGACCGCCCAGTCGAAGATCTCTTCAAACTTCGAGAGCGAATCGATTTGCTTTTTTCTGAAGATGTGGTGGCCGATACATTCCCATGTGTCAAATCCACAGTATCTCTTTCTCTACGCGTCGCATCAACTCGTAATGGGGCAGCTTTGCGAGGCATCGCTGCTGTTTCGGCAGTTACGGATGCTTCGGTAGTGCGGTGTTTCACAGGCTTTTCTGCTATTTCCTCAGCAGGTCTGCTCTGTTGCATCAGCATCTCCCACCGCGTGATAAACTCCCTCACAGACTCATCCTTCATGTCCTCAAGTCGGATATGATGCAGTACTCGGTGCATTTCATGTACATCATGAGCTCCAGAATCAACTTGTTTGCTATACAGAGAGCAGAGCATCTTCCAGCTGTTGTAGACGTTCTTGTTCAGGTGCAAAAGCCATACACATTGGTGCGCTCTTTGTACGCAAGTATTGAGGCTATAAACTCACACCAAGGACGTGGACGACCTTCGACCACGCGTGGCAATATTGTAGAAGAGAGCAACAAGTGACATCGTCAAGATTTGAACCACCTACGGTGGCCGCTTTGTTCGAGCTCCAGACTTTTGTCTCGGCGTGACCCGTGATAAAACCGGAATTTAAACCCGAACAGTCACGTCTACAGTGATAAATGTGGAGTGATGGCCTAAAGGCTTTGCGCACCGATAACATACCATGATGATTGGATCCCATAGTGATGGTCATCGTGAAGTGAAGCAGGATGAACTTTTACATTACACGTGTCTGTATTTTGGTCTGACATTTTTTTCTAGAGAAAAAGAAATAAACACAAGCAGCTTGCGCGTATTCGATGGTATACGGACTGTTCGTGTGTGATGTGCACATGTGAAGAACGAGCTCATGCGTTGTCATTTAGATGGGCTATGTAATCATGCGAGGCTATGACGACAGTCAGTCGTTTCTGTACAATGGGGAAGAGATGCCATCTAGGGCTTTGGTGATCAACGCGGACGATAACAGCTGATGGTAATGAAGAAGCGTCCTCTGGCCACACCGTAGCGCCTGTGAAGGGAAAACTCAGTCGATGGGACACCCTGGTGGAAGTGCAGAGACCAAGAGCATTTGCAGCGCTGTCTGCATCGGACGTCGAGTGCGTGATGCTTGTTATTCCAATGGTCAGATCGTATTGGACACTTTATTGGTCTCCATACAAGACAAAAGAGCTGATTTTATATAGTCTGTTTATTCAAATTGCTTAACTGCTTCAAGTTTGAATTTCAACCAATCATCAAGCGCTGATTCCGCGCACATGATACCATGGCTAAAGGTGCACCAAATGACGACGGAAGACGCGAGGTGGGAGACGATGCGGTGTGGTCCCTGTCTTCCGCCAAGCCTGGCAATGGTGTAGACCAGCTACGTGATAGTGCGTTCTTATAGCATATAAAAGTTCAGTTTGGGGGTGATACTAATGGAAGCTTCCGCGTTTGACGACGGGTAGACAATATGGACACCTATTGGCAGTCAGACGGAATGCAGCCACACCTGATCAACATCCAATTTGCCCGCAAGAGGACCGTCATGGAGGTGGCGCTGTATCTGGACTACAAACTGGATGAGAGCTACACGCCCAAGAAGATTGCTATCCGCAGCGGCTCCACAGTGCACGATCTCAAGGAGATCCACGTGGAGCATGTTGCAGAGCCGAATGGGTGGATCTCTATTCCTTTGCACACGGGTGAAGGCTCGGAACAGGTTCATTTCTTGCTTCGACTGCTTTGGGATGATAGACAAACTGGTATGGCAATCAAGGACAGCTAAATTGCCCGTGCATTGTTTGCTTTGCAGACTCCGCTGCGCACATTCTTCTTGCAAATCGTCATCCAAGCAATGCACCAGAACGGACGTGACACTCATATCCGACAGGTAAAGATCTATGCGCCACGCGAAGCCAACGTTCTCGACTGGACCATCCCAGAGGCATCCACACCGCAGTTTGCAGCATACTCGTGCATCCGCTAACGTCAAAATTTGCAAACTTCCATGACATTTACAAGATCTCTGTCGCTCCAAACATCGACCAGCATCAATTAATCTAACACAGATGTTCCATTCAGATGAATGCCGTATCAGCAACGAAGACGAGATCGCGTTCTTCCCTTTTATTCATGCAGACGTCGAAGGGTGTCGATAGTTTGTCTGCTCTGCCGCATTCTTAAACCTGCCCAGCATTATCATCAGTTTCTTCATTTCGCTTAACTTTGCGCTCCATTCTAACAACTCGTACACTCCATTGAAGATTCGTGTCATATCCGTGACCTCCTCATCCGTACGCGCCATCTTCTCCACGTTTTGTGCCAGCAGCGCAATAGACGCATGCAACTCCATCATCTGCGCCGCCAAGTCCGCATAAGCCTGTACCTTTTCTTCGTCCATAGTTTCTAAAGTGCTAGTTATGTAGACTCGTACTTAATCTGCACATTCGGTCGTTTATGTACCCATCTTGTCATCGTGATGTCGGTTGGCTGGTGATCATTGTTGAATTTGCCATGAAGGAAGAAGACGGTTTTTGCTTATCTAAGATAGCCGAGAATCAACTCGTGCGTACACTGCGCAATGAAGAGAGTGGCCGTTCGCGACATACTGGAAGAGATGACCGTGCTACGACGGAGCAGGTGCTGGATCCACGTACGCGTATGATCCTATACAAGATGCTAAACCACGGGATCGTTACGGAAATTAACGGCTGCTTAAGCACGGGCAAGGAGGCCAATGTATACCATGCTCGGCTTCCTGACGGAAGAGAAGGTGCTATTAAAGTATACAAGACATCTATTCTGGTCTTTAAGGACCGCGAAAAGTATGTCTCGGGCGAGTTTCGCTTCCGTCATGGCTATTCCAAGAGTAATCCACGTAAAATGGTCAAGCTTTGGGCTGAGAAAGAAATGCGCAATTTGCGTCGCTTGAAAGAGTCCGGCATTTACTGTCCAGCACCTATTTTGCTACGCTCTCACGTGTTGCTCATGGACTTTGTCGGTCATGATGGCTGGGCAGCTCCCCGTCTTAAAGACGCCAAGATCAGTGACATTCGCTATAGAGAATGCTATCTCTATTGTATCAAAATGATGCGTACAATGTACCAAAAATGCCGTCTTGTGCATGGAGATTTAAGTGAGTACAATATTCTATACTACCAGACAAAACTCTACTTTATTGATGTGTCGCAGTCTGTAGAGCACGAGCATCCAAGCGCCCATGACTTTTTACGCAAGGATTGCCGCAATATTGCAGACTATTTTCGCAAAACTGGTGCGCTCAATCCCATGACTACACAGGAGCTGTTTGACTTTGTCACGGACCCGCGTATTGCTGAAGAGGACTTGGACGACTACCTTAACGAGATTCAGCGCAAGATTGCGGACCGACCTGTGAAGCGCACAAATCAGGAACAGGTAGATGAAGCTGTGTTCATGAACACGTTCATCCCTCACTCGCTCGGCGAGGTGCTTCACTCGGAGCGAGAGCAGCTCGCCTATCAAGATGGAACGATGGAAAAAACGTTGGTGACGGCAATCTCGCGCCTCGAAGTTCAACGGAAAACGACTCCGCCCGCTTCGGCCATGCAGCACACGCGTATCATAGACCTCTTGAACGAGCAGGATGACCAAGAGCTTGATTCTAGTGACGATGATGGTGATGACGGTGGCGATGACAACGACGATAACGGCAACAGTGACGATGATTCTGACAGCGAATATGTTGACGAAGATGGCGATGAAGAAACGTTGGTTTCTGGAACTGAACCGCTGACAGACGAACAGCGAGCGGTGTATCGGCTTCAAAAGCGTGACGAGCGTGAGAAACAGAAGGCGCTAGATAAGCTGAACAAGAAGGCACGCAAGCTGGAAACCAAGGAGGAGAAGAAGGCAAAGCGACAGTCAAAGATCCCGAAGCATATCAAGAAGCGCCACAAAAAGCTTTCTCATCAAAAGAATCAAAAATAATGGAGCAATAGAGAACAACGTTCTTGTGATGTATTCTGCAATGTAGACATTCAGTATTATCTTTTTCATTGCTTAGTATAATGCAATGGTTAGAAAAGGCGATGGGTGGGCGTCAACTACTTCGAAGTAGATATGACCCACTACTTCGGACTGCTCTTGACAACAACAAGATCAATATCCGTTGTTCAACGCAAAGCACGAAGAAAACTATTATCTGCAGTACAAGGTGTTCGCTTTAAACCTCCCATCCTGTCCAGATTCTGGACAACTATGCGTCCTCATTGCCCACGTCGGCATCAATGCTCGCACGAGTATTCTGGCCTTCAACCTTCCGCTGTCTGTGATGCTGGGACCGCTCCAAAAGGTCCGTGCGTGTGGAGCGACCACCTCGCAGCATTTGAGCGGCCCAACGGCCAATTTTGCGTCGACGCTGGTGTAACGCAACAACAAAATAGACCAAAACATATCAGTACACCTAAAGTGATAACGCTTTCCATTCCCGTGTACTCTTCGTCGTGGACACGTACATGGATAAAAACAGTAGCGACTCCCCAGCTCATTGTGAATTTGACGCTCTTGACAACTTCAAACAGCCCTGTGCGCAATACGTGCGTTGTCGAGATGAAAAACGCGCCCTGCTTGAGCTTCTCTGCTGCCAGAGAAATCTGAGCCCATTCTCTATGGAAAGAAAACACATTGACACAGTTAACACCATACACTGAAACTGTGTCAAACCCTTTCAATTCTTACTTGTCGTCAAAGCACGTGCCGTGACAAAAAACGACGTCACCATCCTCCCATTTCGATGTCAGCAAGCTGCCTGTGATAAAGTCAATGTCCGTCTGCAAAAGCGGGGTCTTGAGCTTCTCCAAGGCAACTTTACGCTTCTCAGCACAGTGAGCCAGAGGCTGTAATTGAGCATGTGAGTCAGAAAAATAGCACTGTAGGATAAATAAACCAGAGCCGGAATGTCAACCCTACCTCAAGTAACTCAATTCCAATAGCCTGCTCAAACGGATGCACCAAACTTGCCGCGATTACTGCCTTGCCAGTGCCAGATCCCTATTTTGTTTAACGCATGCAATAAGGACATGAAGTCCAGTTAGAGGGTATTGTGCCAGACACACCCGTCATTGCAGCAACACACCAGGTCATAGAAAGTAGCAAACTCGGGTAGGGATGGAGCGACCCAGTGGATGATATCGGCAAATGGGAAGAATTGAATTTCCCCGAAAACCTGAACCATAACGAGTTGCAAATGTCTCTGAAAAACTTGGTCCAACATAAGTAAGTTTACTGTGCATTTGAGCACAAACTATCACGTACATATGAAGACTTGATAACATTTGAGCTTTTTCGAGCCTCACTGGATAATTCCTTGGCGTACTGTGTATCGATATTATTTTCCAAATTAACGTTGCATCAGTTTAATTTCTTAAAAGAAAAAAAACAGCGCAATAGCAACAAATAAGGACAACGAACGTCTGCACCATAACCGCGATATACTTGCTCAAATACTGCAAATGGTTTTTCAAAAATCAGTCCCAGGACAAAATCGGATACTTTTAGTTCCGCAATTGCTTCACGTGTGACCTATTTCAGATCACAAAACCGGTATATCAGTATACCTCCTCCTTTTACTGAGTAGCCAGCCCTTACATCTGGCACAAGTCTCTTAATGTCCTGCAAGACGCCACTACGTCGTAGCTGCGCCACTCCTTCAGCCAAACACAGCATCAATTCCACTTGTTCACGAGCCTCCAGCGCCTTTTTCGCCACCTGCAGCCAAAATAGTATTGACTTGTGTTAGTGCATGACTCGCGTCCAGTTACTAATCAACGCAGGTCTTTTTGAAATGATCTGCCGAATACCGAACCTGTTGCCATGTATCGTCGGTCGGTTTGTAGTCTCGCAGTCGCGGTGCGAGCTGCTGGAGCTCCGTCATTGTCGTGTCCAAGCTCGTGGGCATGACTGTCAAGTGAACCTAGAGTTACTATCGACATACCGGTATACTACCGGCCGACTGAAAACCGGTAGAGCATTCCACACTTTTGGAAAGCTGATTTTGTTGTGTAGCACAATTGTCTGTTATCGGAAACAGCTTATCTTACAATACTATTGTCAAATAGTACTACACAAGATAGTATCGTCATGGCCGGTTTTGTCAATAGCTCGTGCCGTCCCATTATCAACTTTACCAAGTTCCTAAATCTTTGGCTAATGATGGCAAGCGAGAATATTATAAACGGCGAAAGCTGCAGCGAGAAGCACTTCTTCGAAGAGCGTCAGCAAGTGTGCGGTCTCTTACAGACGCTGGTACACACGCGGCTACCGACACCTCAAAGCGATGTAGACCGTGATTTTGGAGCTGCTCACTCTGCAATTACTCAAATTGTACCATTTTTATTCTGTTTTTTTGCTTTCTAAACCCCAAAAAGACCTAATTTGATTCGTCTCCAGTTAAATAGGTACCTTGAACAGTCCCATTTACTAGACCCTTATCTACAGGACATACTGGACCCCATCATGAAAGATATTAAACGTATCATGGCTGAAAGAATCGACACAATTGATGACGCAATCAATTGCCAAGGGTATCGCAATCCAAAGCTGCACAAATTGTTTCAAATTGTGTATCATTTGTGCAAAGTACGAGGTTACAAGACACTCGTGAAGATATTGCCACATGAAGTGAGTGATTTTGAGCCAACGTTGCAGTTATTACAGTCTCAAGACCGGACGGACTATTCAATGTGGGAAACACGATACGTGTTATTGCTGTGGTTGTCGATGCTTTGTCTCGTGCCTTTTGACCTCAATACCATTGATTCATCGACTTCAAACGACTCGAATGGAACAATTTCATTCGTGTCCAATATTGTGACACTTTGTAAAGATTATCTCAGTGATCCAGGAGCTACTCAAACTGCAGCAGCAGTTTGTTTATCACGACTGCTTAGCAGGCCAGATATGGAACAACCTTATTTAATGCAATTCCTTCACTGGTCAAATCAAGAGCTCAGTATGGCGTCTACAGACAACGATATGCCGGTCTTGCAATTTAAAGTGACTGGAATTATGCTCTGCCTTGCTCATATTGCAAAAAACTCACCACGGGAGCAGCATATTGAGGCCAGTCGTATCTATTTTGCCTCCATTATGCGGCTAGTGACTCGTCTTACAGAGAATAACGCACGATCGGACCATCCAAGCAGCAGCACCTTGCATCGCAAACTGAGCGTCAAGATCGTACAACGCCTAGGGCTCCTTCATTTGCCACCAAAGGTCCGTTCATGGCGCTACAGTCGTGGTCTACGATCGTTGGAGCTTAATGTGAAGTCGTTGGGACTAGCTGAGAGCAACGCGGTCATTTTCACCGCGCAAAATAGTGAGGTAGATGGTAATGACAAAGATGACGACGATGATGCTTTTGAAGTGGTGGAGGAGCTGGAGCAGATAGTTGAGGTGCTTCTGTGCGGATTGCGGGACAAAGATACAGTGGTGCGCTGGTCGGCAGCTAAGGGTATTGGGCGGATCACTGGTCGTTTACCGCGCGAGTTCGCCGACGATATTGTGCAGTCTGTACTCGAACTCTTTATGGCTACTGAAGATGATGGGGCGTGGCATGGTGCCAGTCTGGCACTGGCAGAGCTTGCTCGCCGTGGTGTTTTGCTACCTCGGCGCTTACCGGATGCGGTGGAATGTGTGGCGAATGCACTGAAGTACGATATTCGAAAGGGTACATACAGTATTGGCTCTCATGTCCGTGATGCTGCCTGCTACGCATGCTGGTCGTTTGCACGCGCGTACGAGCCCTCGCTGCTCCTGCCTTGGCTGAAACAAGTCCTCGCACCAGCAATGCTGGTAAATTGCGTATTCGATCGCGAGTTAAACTGCCGTCGCGCTGCATCTGCCGCTTTTCAAGAAAATGTTGGCCGGCAAGGGCGTACCAACTTTCCAAGTGGTATCGATTTGCTTACCAAAGCAGACTATTCTTCAGTGGCGAATTTACGTCACGCGTACCTGAACGTAAGTGTCTTCGTCTCGAAATATCCGGAATATCGATACCCGTTACTGGAGCATCTCATCAACTCTAAGATAGTTCACTGGGACGTCCAGATCCGCGATCTTGCTGCTGCTGCGCTAGGTAAGATCGGTGTATTGGATCCACCACACGCCATGACCCGCTTGTTTCCGCGACTGCTTGAACTTGCCCTCTCTCTTGATGTCGAAGTAATTGTGCGACATGGTGCTGTTATCAGTATTGCGGATTTACTCATGTGTCTGACTCAGGTCCCTGTGTTTATTGACGGGGAGCTGCAAAACAAGGTCAAGATGCTGCCAATTGAGGTTGATAGGCGGCGTCTGTTCCGTGGACGCGGTGGTGAGGTGATTCGAGCTGCTATTTGCAATGTGATTGAAGCAATATCAAATTCTCGATTGAGTCTTGGATTTGCTCATGTAAAGAAATATTTGTCGATGCTTGAAGAATGCTTTGTGCACCCTAATGAAAGCGCTCGTGAAGCTGCTATTGAAGCTTTCGGTGCTATTACTGCGCAATACTGCCCCAAGATATTTGAAAAAGGCAGCCCCCCGCACGTAAAATACATGCAAGGACTGATGCCACGATTCGTCAACTCAGGGATCATGGTGACATCTAACGAGAAGGGTGTGTCCGTCAAGGTGTTGAATCCAAATGTAGCTGCACGGCAAGGTTTTCTGCGTGCTATAGGTGTCGCAGCTAAGGAATTAGTCCAGCCTTGTCTGAAAGAAGCATTTGCTGCAATTTGTCGATCGATTACACTTCAGGAATGTGCAACAGAAGATGAGGATCCTGGAAGTCGAGTGGCTGCAGTTCTAGCTTTGGTTGATTTGTGTTCTCGGCCTCAAGGTGAGCTTGATCTAAACGGTATGGAAGACGATGTTATCCGGACATTCGTCCGATGTATCCATACCGATTATCGGGTAGACGAGCGCGGGGATGTGGGCTCCTGGGTCCGCAAAGAGGCAATGATTGGTATCGAGAAACTACTTCTTGGCGAAACCACACTCGCACAAAAGCATAATTTCTGGCTTGTGGGCACGGTTGTGCAAACAAAGTATGGCCAGGGAGTAATAATTGATAGCTTATCAGATCGAAAACGTAAGAGAGAGAGAGCTAGCGAGGTCAGCGGTGTATCTGAGCTCGGTCCGGTATGCTATATCAAATTTGAGAAGCCAGCTCTGGGCTATTACTACTTTGGTCCCACCGGAGTAGGCCTCCTTCGCGTGAAAAGTTTGCTAAAAGGGGAAGCGGTCCAGTGTTCTGAAAAAGAAGCTTCTTGCATCCCAGATTTAGCGCACTGCATGAAGATCGCAGGGCATACGAAACTGGATCAAGCATGCTCGACGCCATTTGCTCGACAATTGTCCCCTGATACTGTTGGCATGATTGTACGTTTTTCTGGTGTTGCGAAAATTGTATACGCTAACTTTGCTGTCGTGTGTCATCTAGTTCGGAGCCCTTGCCAAGCAATTAGCTGAAAAGCTGGATAGCATGCGGATGATATCAGGAACCATATTATTTCGATTGCTTCATTCAACTTCTCCTCGCGTTGACGGCATCCCCAACCGTTTCCAGCTCGAAAAGATTTTTTCAGCAACTTTGACGGTGAACTGGTCCATGGCCCACGATACTTTTCCGTTAGTAGTAAAGATGATGGAAGTACCGGAGTTTTTGGAGGAAGTTGCCGCGGGCCTCATCATCAGTGTCGGTGGTTTGACTGAAAGTGTTGTTAAGGCTTCGAAGAATGCTCTTTTCGACTGGGTGCGCTCACATTATCAGTCAAAAGACTTCGGCTTGCTCAGCCGGTTCAGCTTTTTCTTAGTGACATTGCTGACTCGCCATCATCAGGCTGATCGTGTCACAATTCCGCTTATGAAAACGATGGCACTGCTGCTGGAGTCCAACCTTTTGCGCTTTCTCTTTGTGGAATGCCAAACAAAAGATGGCAATCCTACAACAACGCCAGACTTTGGAGGACGTCTGTATGATGCACTGCGTAACGAGATTCAGAAGTGTACCGCGGTCCCAAAACTTAGTGCTGCGATAAGTGTGCTGATTGGTTTACTGCCAAGTGACACGGAAACTGAAAGGAAGGCCTTACGAGCTCTCATGTTGTTTCTGGGACACAAATTTCCAAAAGTCCGGAAGCTGACTGCCGAGAGGCTCTACACGCGATTGCTTGTACACGACGAGATTGTCAACAAAGAAAAGGTTGATGAAGGTAATGCATTCAAATGGTGCCCAGGGACTCATTGATTTCGTGTGATTCTTACTGCAGTACGACAGCGTAGTCGAGATCTTGAGTGACACCGCATGGGACGCTTCCGTATGTCTTAGATCTGCAAACGTCGATGTGAGCATCTAACAATGAGTAACTCGTTCTCGTGTACGTGTGCGTACAGATTTCTCAAGTTCGCATCGCTCGAAATGAGTTGGCGAAACTTTTTGGCATAAATTTGTGCTCGAAGGAACGGTAAGATGACCTTCTGTTTTGTTTTTGCATGCTTCGCCTTCCTTGTCAGTTTAATATTGATCCACTCGTATAGGAGGACCGCGCCCGCAGAAAAAGCGATGTCAGAAATAGCAGCACAGGAACACCAAAGCTACAAGAACCTTATCAAGGAGATGGGCTATTAGCAAGTTGACACAAAGTGAGCATTTCTTATCATCTGAAGCACAGCAAGTCATGACTCATGTTTGTTGGCACTAATGTCCGTAATTTTGTAAGTCACTTTGACTCGGCCACCGGTGGCACCTTCGCTAAGGTAGATAAAAAAATTCATCATGAACCACGTGAATACAGGACTCCATTTTTTCTTCTCTAGCGGTTTAATCACGCCGGCTGATTTCTTCGTTGTAGTCCCCCGAATGTGCTGAAATACTTGACCCCACGAGTAACTCGCGCCTACTGTGCCCCAATACATGTTGAGTAGGTCTTGTTGCAGCTCATTCACGCGAGGCCCCGAAAATAGCAGACCCAGCTCTGTGTCATTTGGACGCGCACTCAGGCTGCGGTCGGCCAGATTCGAAGACGATCTTAGCGCGTAGTTTCCGTCCACAATGAGGATATTGGAATGCACCTTAATCGATACACCGTCATGTTCGAGACGACTCACTTGAAGATGCTGCCACAGCTCATTCAACGTAAGACCATAGTCTAAGGCACACTCCTCCAGCTGCTCCAGAGACCACTGGATAGATAGCGAGCAGTATGTGCGTGCCAGAAATGACGGTTCATCTTTCTGCGCCGCGTTTGTCAGGATCAAAGCATAAAATGGTTCGCCCTTGTTGCGAGCTTGGCTAATACGAGCAACGATTGCAGAACAAACGCGATTATGCTGCAGAGAGCCACCAGAGACCATGATTTGATTCTCCAACTGCACGGAGTGCTTAGCGTTCATGATCATATTGACCATACAATTCTCTTCGCGCCAACCTCCAGATACAAGCGGAAACGGTGGGGATCCCATGAACTGGTCATAGTGACGCTTTTCTGCGGGCTTGTGGTTAGACTGGACCCAGCTGACCATCTCCGGGGTGCAACGGCAGATAACACTGAGCTCGTGCCAATAGTACGCAAGATGATTCTTACGCAACCAGCCCTCACGTTCAGTATTCACGTCACAGCCAGTGACCATGATAGTTTCCTCATCAACGCACAGATATTTCTGGTGGTGGAAAGCATACTTGGAATTGTTCGACAAGTAGCGTGTAAACCAGCCCGGACCCAAATCACTGACCGAGCAAGCAAAATGCACTTCTCGAGGCAAGATGCGACGTAGATCGGCAATCGAATTTGTTCCGTAGTCACGCACTGGGTTATACAAGATGTGAACATCAACTCCACGCTTCACAGCGTTACACACGAGCGACACAAATGTATTGTCTATGTGCTTCTCATTTGTAGTGTGGAGAACCTGAGTAAAATCACACAAAAACGTCGAGTAGTAAATTGACTTGCGCGCGGATGCCAAAAGCTCCACAATAGCTTCTTGGCACTCGCGAAAATCACGACACACGCGCAATTCGTTCGATGTCGATGTGTCACACTCCGTGGCCCATTTCATCTGCTCAAATGTAAAATCCGTTTCAAGCCTTTTCTTCTCCTGGCTTTTATGATCCAACAGGACTGTATTTGAGCATCGGGCATCTGCACCGTTATTCTCCACGTCACCCTTGACAAGCAATACACATACACCACAGATCGTGATCATAATACCACCCATGAAACATGTCAGTGTTGCTGAGCTACAGCTGGCCATTTCATTGTAAAAAACTAATCCACAGGCCAAATTGCCAATGATAATAAAAGCTTGATACAATGGAATGAATTTCAGCGTCCCAAAGAACTCGAGTCCCTTATTAAGGAAGAAAAGTTGTGGCATCAATGCACACGGGATAGCAATCACTAGCAGGATAAAGAACGGGTTCAAAAAGACCAGCCATTCTTGATGTTTTCGTGCCGACTTGGCGACTTCCACCACCGATTTGGTGGCAAGAGATGTAAAGCCTGCCATGATTCCAGCACAGGAACTGAAGGCCAAGAGTGTAACCGGATGACGCTGTAATTTCTCTGTCCGCACTCGTCGTAGCAATACCGTTGCGTACATGAGTGCAATGATAGTGTAACCCAATGGAAACACCGAGTGTCTCGTCAATAGACGACCGAGAGACTTGAGTGTGTACAATTTCTGTGGGACATCAGCCAGTTCAGCAGCGTAGAGGTCAACACCAACGCCCAAGATAATGAGGGCACTGGATAGTAAGTCATACAGTCCAAAGCTCTCGTGGAGCACAAATCGACCCAATAGAGCGCTGTAAATGAGCGTGAGAGCTGCAAATGGCGCCTGTATAGCTTGTCCGAGGATCCCGAGGTTAGCAATAGCTGAAATGGTGCCCATTATTAGTAGTAAGAGACCGCCTACGAAGGCCGTTTGCATTGTGGCGGTGCCTAGTGACGAGTCACGGGCGACACGAATGTGTGCATATTTCTGACAGCAGTAGCCACTGGCAGATAGGAAACTGCCCAATAGAGAATTGAGGATTCCAGCATAGAGAGAAGCAGTCGAGTCCACGTGAAAATCCACTAGTGGGCCTACTACAAGCAATGCGAGCCATACAAATGAGCAGAGGACGGTGAGGAAGATAGCCAAGATGAACCAATGAGGGAGACGAGAGGCTGGAGAGATGATGGAGCGTGGAGATGAACGGATCGTGACACGAGCATCATTCGTGAGGAGCGGAGTGAGCTCGGACGCAGCAGTTGGAGGAGTGTATGTCATGTGAACCACGTATGACGTAGGATGGATGCAAAAGGAAAAGTGACGATTGATTGCAGAATGAAAGATATTGGGGAATCAGATTGGATGCAAGGGATGGGTGGCATGTCACGATTGCTAGCAGCTTTGACTACCCATTTTTCGTAGAGAGATACCAAAGTGGGTGCCAATAGAAGGACTAATTTTGGTATTCTTGCGAAGATGTGAATCCAAGGCTGAAGCACCCAATTGAAGCCGTAGAGCATTTGAAACATGCTGCGTCGCCACAGCCAAATCAGCGACAATCGTCGGATATACTTCCCCACTAAACAGGAACCACGCTTTGCGATCAGTGTCACGAGGTACAAGTGCGAGGTTTCGCCAGAGCAAACGCAGCCCAGAAATGTAAAGAACCGTACGAGATGAAAGTTTCTAGCGCCGAAGTCTGGAAGCAAAGTGAGTTCACACCTCTGTTAAAGCCTTTCAGGTCAGAGCATAGGCAGACAAAGCTGCACGTACGCGGCGGCCGCCAGCTTATCCGCGCCTGAGTAACCTATAATGCTTAGCTCGGTGACACCAACGCCGCCGATCCTTAGCATCGACCATCAATTGAGTTGCATCTTTTCGTGTATTGGGTTCACGTAAGTAAAGAAAAACATCATGAAAGGAATAAAAACCTTACGGTTTGACATACTGTGATAACTTATCGAACAGTGCTAAATGAATACAGGAATGCCACGAAACAATAGAGAGGCAGATGAGTCTATTTAACCGTTGAGGGGTTGCAGGATATCGGGTAGTTCCTAAGCCTGGCTAGCAACGCCGATGCTCGATCAAATATCTGGTAATTTTACGGGGATGGCCACCTGGTCATCCACGTAAACTCGAACAATTAAAAGGCGTTGACTTTCCATCTGAAGTAAACACAATTATCCGTAAGATTTTGGTTAAATCCAATCGTCTGCTTCTGGAGTAACAGCTTGCTCCACAGTTTTCCTGCTTGTTTCAGCGCCCATAGAGCGCTTCTTTATCTCTAAGACCATTTCATTCTTCCTTGAGACATCAATTTTGACCTTCGCCTCCTCTGGTACGAACATTCCTTGCGGTATTCGAATGTAAACGTCCAAATTCGCTTCCTTGTCCGCTTTACGATAGCGTTAGGTACGTCTCCATGTTTTGCAGATACTTTCCGTTTTCTAGCCAAAGCAAAAAGCATTTTCACGCTGGACATATCAATCACGGTCGCAAAAGTGATACCGTAGTTCACACCAAAAGCTTGCTCGTTTCCACATGCGACAAGTCTCGCCTTAAAGCGCTCGATACTACCTTCAGCGTCATCCTTGGTCTTATAACCCATTTCGAATTTAGAGCCCGAACATTTTTTGGAACTCGAACGATAATCCATACACCCGTATATTTTTGTTACAAAGCTTCCAGCTCTTTTGCAATCGCGCTAGACCACCCCTTTTTGTTTGAGCTACGCACAGCTTTTCCAAAGTTCTGTGCATCGCCAACAGAAATGACTTGTCTACGACGTCATCTCTGACTTTTAGTTTGGCCAAAACTTGTTTTGAGTCCGACTTTTTTCTGCTCGCCGACCTTGTCACAATTTTTTCTTTCTTGTCTAGGGAGGATGTTTGGTTGATGTATTCTTGCGACGACTCGTCGTCTCCTCCGTCGTTGCGATCTTTGCATATCGCCACCTTGGTTTTCTTCCCGTGCGGACTTATCATATACCAGACCAGAATTATTCTGCACATACTACGCACTTGTTCATTTTGGGTCGTGTCAGCGTCTCAATTTTTTCACATGCTAGCCAATTCATTTGTCGGTAGGTAAACACGGTGCCTTAGTTTCTTCGCCGATCCCGACAATAATTCCTTGCTGTATCATCTGCGCGAAACTCTGTTTCCTTGGGTCTTTATACACCGTACGACAAGGTACAGCCAAAACATTTCGAATTACCTCCACGCCAAATGCAACTTATTCAGAAGTCCTCTCCGCAAGCACACGTTTAGTACCAGTGTATCCAAGAGTGTAGCCATTTTTACCTAAGTTTCCATACGAAAGAGGTTGTACTTTATGACTGCAGCGTAGTAAACTTCCTTTAGTGTCAGTAGTGCGCGCCATGACGCCATGACTCTCATAGTCACCATACCCTATTTCGTACCAGAGAGGTATAACCAAGTAAATTAACTTTATCGTCTTTCGGCCTCAACTTGGGCTCGAATCTTTGACTCCATTCCAAAAAAACAGACCCGAGGCTTCGCAGAGTTCTCAATGTCGGACTTAAAGTTTCTTCTACTTTGCACCTGGATATCTGACTTGTTGTCGTTGCCCTTGTGCTTGATCATCCGAACGCTGACCCATATGTCCGCGTGCACCTAATTCCAGGCGGTATACCGTGAACAGCTTGACCTTGGGCAATATGTCCTTGCCGTGATTCTCAATATCCAGCCTGTTCATATCCAAAATATTGTGGCAGTTCCACCGTCCTCCTCAGAGTCGTAATCGGCGTATGTGGCAACCCATTCAAGCTATCCATATGCCTCCTTGTTCCCTTTCCCAAGGCTGATGCAAACAAGCTTAAATTGATGGGCGGCGTCATGGGTGTATCCATGTTCCTCCCACGCCGGCCGCTGTCACTCGTTTCCTTCTCCTGCGACTCCTCGAGCCTTCCAAACGCCCAGTTATCCTTCGTGGGGTGGTGTGCTTCGACACGTATAACCTACCTACCTGTAACATGTATAGTATGTTGTATACCATCAGCTCTCTTTCCAACCAATCAAATTGTAGTATCGAATCCACAGCCAAATGCAGAATCTAGTACGTCGCGTGTGGACACCACTGAGTCTTTGTAGAACTTCCTACTTGATTCCATCTCTCTCATCTTCATTGCAAGTACGTGCTTACTACGTCGTTTTATTTTCTTCATTCAATGTCACTCAGAACAGGCATAATTAACTTTTACCTAATGTGTATCATTGCTCTACTCCGTAGCATTTTTCGTCCTCGTCCTCCAAAGCGAAACTGTCGGTTATTGATGGCCCCGAAGGAATTCTGCAATTTGGCAATCGTGCCAGGGAACGTGCCGCTACACAAATGGCTCGATATGTCGACCACAGCGTCTTCCCGCCCTCCAATTGGATGCTACAGAACTATCTGCTTTTCACAAAGCTGCAGCTTCCCACAAACACGGAAATCGACGCTGTTGACTTTTTGAACGGCGCTCGATTTGCCTGTGACTTGGCTGTCAACACCATGTACTCGAGGGAGTTCGTCGACTTTGCCACGGGGACCATTTCCGTGTCCCCCGCAGCGGAGAAGATGAAGTCCGGACTGTCAGTAGCTTGCTACGAAGCGTTTCTATTTGCCATGAAGGAGACGAGCAAGACGGGCAACAGATTCGCGCTCAAGCACTTGGACATTAATGGTGTCTATCTCTACGACGTGAACTGGGACAGAATGTCGGTGGCGACGATGAAGCAAGAGGAAGCGCTGGAAGTGTATAATCGAGCACAGGTGGCTGAGTTGGAGCAGCAGCAGGAAGAGAGAGAGGTGGAAGAAGGGAAGGCGAATGCCGTTAACGGGAAGAAGACGATAGTGGAAAGTCTGACGGCGGATATTACTCCTGAGGGCCACGCGACGATTGTTGAACGACTACGATTGGATGTACTGCTGGATACTGTCGAGCATTTGGAGGTCGTAACGGCTGAATCTGCCGACCAAACGCTGGAGAAAAAGTCATCGGTTATTTGGCGGTTTGAGTCACTTGTGACGCAGCCAGACGATGTGGACTGGCGAATTGTTACCGTCTTTTAGCTGAATAGTGGCTACAACTATATGCTTCTGGATCGTAATCGCGCACTGATCTAATACAGATGCGCTTTCTGTGGCCAACCAAATTGCAATTACTTAGCTTCGTTTGACTGGGTAGCACATTTTAGCTTAGTTTGGACCGTACATTGTATTGTGCTATCGTGTAGGCGCTTAGACGATGAAGATTGTTGGCTTTTTTGTTCAAAACGAGCATGCTAGCCTTTGCTTATGCGAATCAAGTTCATGGAAACGGATTTGATACCAGGCTCGGCCTCTTAAATTGTCACTAAAGATCACATTTCGAGTAGGAGCGCAACTTTGTTGCATTCATCATATCACAAACCTTGCTCATACCGTAATCAGGCCATCCGCGATCGGGATTCTCTCCTCACCCGCCTCTCAGTTTAATTTCCAGTATAGTCTCGCTGTCTTCATCTCTGTCGGATGCTGCAACCGCTACAATGCCTCCTCGACGGAACAAGCGTCTATACAAACTCCTGACTCTGGTGAGACTGTCTCAAGCATACTCGCCGTACAACAGCGTCTCCGAATCCATCCGTCTCTCAGTCTCCCGGTTTCTCTGAATCCAAGTTTCCAGCGCAAGCTCGATCGGCCCAGCCTGATCACTCTGGATCCGCAGGTGCCAATCCACTTCCTTCACTTGAAGGTTCCAATAAGGATGATCAGGTTGATGACTCTTCCGATCATACGGACGATTCCTTGTTGGCCGCCTTATCTTCATCTCGATCCACTTCCCGACGTCACAGTGCGGTCTTATCAGCTCAATTCTCGACAGTTCCGCCTTCTTCGCCGATCGTGGTCGATAACCCAGTCTGATCGTATCGTCTTGTAGAAGCTCGCCGCGAGTGTCGATGGTGGATATGTTTGGCGAGCCTTCAATTGATTTTGATGGCGCTCTGAGCACTGACAGTGAACCTTGGGATCCCGGTAACCACAGAAGAAGTTGCGGCTTTCCCAGACACTACTATATCTCGTGACCGTGGGATCCCTGGATATCACGATCAATTCCGCGATCGTCTTTGGAGACATTTCCATGGTCAGCGCAAAAAGTCCCCCATCAGAGCTAGATTTGGACTTCTTCTACCATCACTTCTCGAAACCGAAAGGGTAGTCTAGTCTGAGCCGCAACTTCGTCTGTGGTTAACAGTTGTTTATAGGGATTCCATATGAGCTGAGCAGTCAGCTCAGAGAGCGATGGCCCTCTGTGCGCGCTGCGCTCGCTTACAAATATGGAGATACGGAACGAGACGGTCGAATAATAGAGGTTCCCATATAAGCGAACAGCAGCCGAGCACAGACGTTTGAGTAGGGACTCCCACATCGGCCGAGCAAAGGTTTCCGAGTGTAACCGAGGTGGTCGAAAACGAGCTCCCGCGTACAGCTAAGGGACTTGACGACAAGCTCCCGGCTCTTCTAGACGAGAATGAGCGGACTGAGTATCCACATGTGACCGACCTGGTAAAGACTGAGCTCCTACGTGTAGAGGGAGGGTACATTATCTCCCAGCAATAGCGAAGTGCCAGCTTTGAGCAAAAGATTGAGACACAAAAAAGAGCGCAAGAAAATAGCACGCCGATCACCGAGGACAATGATACCACGTCAAAACGCAGTCCAAGACGATCTCGTAGTGTTACAAGCACGCACCTTCGGGCACTAGCGTTTTTGCGGTTAGACCGTCTTCTCTCGCGTGCAGCGAGATAGTTGGTGGGCGCCTAGGCAACCTCACACAACAAACTAGTACTTTGTTACTAGTGGCGTCACGGAAGCGGTTTGACCGTCTTCTTGCGGGCACTGTGATCCTAAGTTGAAAGTTTAAGACTGATTTATATTTAATGTAGAAGCTATTGACTAATATGTAATGAGTCTTTACGTAGCGAGCTCAATGACGTCTGTCTGTGACGTCATTCGATGACGCTAGTCCCTGCTGGGCACCATCCCTTTAAATGTGGCTGTATTACATACTCGCATGGTGTACCTCAGATCTAAGTACACACGTGTTATGACCTCTCCGTGAAGTACCGCTGTACTAACGGGTACGTGTTACCTTGGGCAAATAGCCCGTTTCAACTACAGTAATACGTGTCCCGTTCAATGTGCTGGGTTGCTTGACGACCACCGTAAATAGCCTTTATCATGCGTATTTTCTTTTGGATGGAAATGACAAACCAGCGCTCGACTTAATGGACAGTCTTGCTGCATCTTTGTCAATCATGAAAGTCCAGATTCGATACCATAAGGCAGTTCTCCCAGAAGGGCTTCGACTGTTTGTAGTATCCTTCATGCAAACATGACTCATTTTCAACTGATGTATCTTAAACGCATTGACCTTTACATCGAGACATGACTCAGCAATGACCGAATCAATTTGATCACGACTTATCATCCTCAATTGGTAACCGATTGAGTACGCAGTTAGCACAGCACGTGCGAGAAGACGGGAAACCGCTTTCACGACGCCACTAGTGACAGAAGTACCTTCATGTCAGCCTCTGGCGCCCACCATGCACGTGAGAGAAGACGGTCTAACCGCTTCTTCGTACTTGCAGAAAAGTGTATGCGTGTAAGCGTGGCAGCTTGGTATAAGCGCTTGCCTACACTAGTCCTATTTTATCTGCATCTCTTTCTTGTTCGATGTCCCAAAACTTCAATTACATTATACTTAAAACGCAGAAGAATGGCTGGACTTCAAGCTGCTTCTCGTTTGCTTCTTCATCACCAGCAGTTTCTCGTCGGTCGTCGTCCCTCAGTGATTCGCATGTTTTCTAGTTCTTCTAATGATGAAACACCTAAAAGCTTGGAGAAAGGCTATAAACTAGCGACAGGATTATGGCGTCGTTATACTTTGCGTCTTCAAGAGCTGAAGGAATATCAGGACAAGAAGGTTTTTGTCGACTCTCTCAGTACTTTTGCTCAGCTTTGGCGGTTTGTGCAGTTGCAACTACCAGAGAAAACCCATACTAACCTCTTCGACTTTGTGAGCGGAGCCAGCATGGCCTCGGAAGCGACTCTTCGCGCCATAAACAGCAGAGCCTACCCGGAATTTCTGGTTGGAAAAGAGAACAGCTCATCCGAAGTGGCAGATAAGCTAAAGGAGTATATGATTCCTGCATGCTACAACCAAACGGCCTTGCAAGTCAAGAAAAACTACCTGCATCGCAACTGTTACGTTGAGTGCGAAGAGATGCAAATTGAGAAAACGCAACTTGCTCACGCCACGTACCACCGTTTGACAAAGCAAGAGTACCAAGACTGGGTGAATTTTAAGAAGCCCCAGAAAGGAGCAATATCTCCGAAAGCTTCAATCGAATTTTTACGACTCAGTGTGGACGTTGCGGCTGTGGAGGACTTGAAAATAGTGCATCTTGTAGAGAAAACACGCTACATACAGTACCAAAATGTGTACCGAGTGGTGTTTGGATCAATTGTTACGGACCCGGACACAGTTGACTGGCGTATTGAAAACATGCGTATAATTGAACAGAAGGCAATTTCACGCTAGCACAGGATGAACGATGAGAAAGACGAGTAAACCAGCATCTTTCAATGCAATATGAACGATCAATAAAGTAAATGCAAGGTGCAACAGGATTGAATCGACATGTTATTCTTGAACGCCAAACGTATAGTGATTCCAGCGCAACCCTTTTTCGCGACGTCGCCGTGACTTGTCGTCAATATAATAAAGTTACTGCGCCTTGATGAGCGGCTTAATTCATCTAACAGTGCGAGAACACAGTGAGATCTCTAGTTTACCAAACCAGTCACAGATTGTTGTTGACGCTACTGGATTAAAGATCACGGTATCGCCGCCACAGTGTTTACTGGTGACGTCACTAGCCCAAACGTTATATCATCCACAGGATATACTTAGATACTCATCTTCGTTGCTTCTGCAATCAGCCACAAGCCCTTTCGTGCCAGACACGACAAGCCAGAACAGAAGCTTTGCAAAACATCTTAGCTTCGTAAACCACCAAAATTGCAAAGTTTGACCACCACTGTATCTGTCGCTTGCTTTTGCCGACGCAACCAGTTTATCGATATTCACAATAACAGCGAGTTGCACTCTATTCACACGTCTTTGATGATGGACTTGGTAACTTCATCAATACGGAATCCTGCCTTGGTGAACGCTACTGACTCGTAAAACTCACTGAGATCGTATATACCGACAGACTTGGCCTTAGAAAGCAGGTCGTCACGCAGGACGCTAAGTGTGTTCTCCTTGTGGCTGCGGTGGCCTGACTGTGTATTAGTTTGCAAACGTAGTTGCTGATACGCATGCGCCGATTTGAACAATTCATGAAGCACGTGCAGCAGCAGCACGTTGTTGTCCTGGCGGTAGGTCAGGTACGGTCGAAATAAACGTCGCCACTGGCGCTTGAAGGTAAACTTCTGTGCGTCGCACAAGCTCTCGGTCAACACTCGAATAGCCAGCGCTAGGTCCTCGTCGCCAACGGAATCGCGTAGATGCATTCGGGCATGCGCCTCAGCCATGCGGAAAAGCGACTCCAGGTGCCGAACAGCTACAGGCACAGCACCTGTATGCTGCGAAGCTCTTCGAAGCTGCGCGTAAAACGCCTCTACTTTTCCTGTGTCAATCCCACTAGCAAGAACAGGATTTACGAATGTACGTGCATACAGAATGTACTTCCGTAGGAGCTCCTGGTCTAACGTCATGCTTGCATCATCGTCGCCAACCTGCATGGACTGAGTCATCGCGCTCAACTCATCTTCTTCATTAGCACTTTTCTTCTTGGCATTACTGCGCATGTGGCTGGAAATGACAAAGTCCGCAAGCCGCTCGTCGTCAACAGGATCGACCTTGTCCTGCAAAATGCAAAGCAAGTCAAAACGCTGCAAAATGGGATCTGTGAGCTCAACGTTTTCTGCAAATGTTCGAGCGGCGTTATACCGACCGCCAATCGGGTTTGCAGCCGCAATAACAGAGCATCGGGCCTGTAGCGACGTAACAATACCAGCCTTCGACACAGAAATACTTTGCTGCTCCATAGCCTCGTGTATACTTGTACGATCCTGTTCGTTCATCTTGTCGAACTCATCGATCAGGCATACGCCCTTGTCCGCCAACACCAGCGCACCACCTTGCAAGACCCACTCCTTAGTAAAAGGGTCACGCGACACACCAGCCGTAAGCCCCACGGCAGATGCGCCTTTTCCCGTGGAGTACACGGCGCGAGGTGCAGTCTGCTTTGCAAACTTGAGGAATTGAGACTTAGCCGTACCAGGATCTCCTACCATCAGCACGTTCAGGTCACCACGAACGCGTGAGTTCTTAATGAATTTGGATTTTCCACCAAACAGCGCTAGAGCCAAAGCTGTCTTCACTTGCTGGTGACCGTAGATGGATGGTGCGAAACTGTTGATAATCCGCTGTGCAATATCCGGTTGCTTAGCAAGACGCAAAATCTGTTTCTTGTCCTCAGCTGTGAGCAGCTGGCTGCCTAGCACATCTGCGCGCCGCTCAACATGATTAGCTTCAATTACTGTACGAAACACGGGAAATCCGTCCCGTAAGTTCAGCGTAGGGTCAGGCGTGTTGGTGTAAATACCAGTAACAGCAATCTCATCACCAGGTCGAGCCTTGTCAATAAGGTCACCAACTAAGATCACGTCCTTAGAACGAGGTACACGACCAGGTGGCACGCTGCCTGGTGACTCTTGTAGCGTTATTTTCTGAAAGTTGCGGTACACTGTTTGCTCACTGTTCACGGGAAAGTGGCCTCGATACTGACACTCTGGACAAGCATTAAGTTTCACTTCCTGTTGACTCTGTTGCGTGAATGGGCCCAGCACCGCACCACACCCGGGACAATTGACCTTGACAAGTTGAAGCTGCGGGAACACAGACGTACGTCTTGTCACAACGCCAGACACCTTAATGAGGAAGTTCAAGTGTGCCGTACGCAGGTCTCGCAGTCGCTCAGTACCAGGAAGATCCAGAATACGCACGTAAATTTTCTGATGGATTGTGGAGTAGTACGGGAACAGTGCCAGCACAACTTCCTGAGCAACTTCGTCGAGAATCACCAACATGTCCTTTGGGGCTTCCACTAACCATGCCGCCACCATCGACATGCTGTGAATCACGTCACCAATTTCAATCTCCAGCGACTGCTCATTGCGCTGTGCAAGTTGCACGATCTTTTCGTGATACACCAACCTATCTTTACCGTCCGCAAAAGTATTGAGAAAGTTGCGGAATCGTCTCTTGATCTCACTCCGGGGTCGTTCCGTAGCGATCCACTCTCTCAGCGGCACATCAAAGTGTTCCAGATTAATAAGCTCTTCGTCGACATCTGCAGTCCCTCCTATGTCGTCATATCCGTCTTCTCCTTCACGGACACGTCTAAATCGTCGTCTGTGAGCGTCATCATGCTCCATTTCCTGATCTTCTTCAAACACATGCGCAACACGTCCTTCGCGTGCATCTCGTCGGTTCAGTTCCGCCTCCACTTCTCTTCTCGTATCAAAGTCCATATCCTCGTACTGCCTCCCATCTAACATGGTCGTATCATATCGATCCAGCGTCTCCATCCGTCGATAGTCCCTGTGTCAAGCAAAAATTGAAATACACATACAAAATCTTCAGTATCTTCATCTTTAGATGACCTTATACCTATAAAATACCAGCATTTTAAAGCTTTACATCTCTGCATTCTCGCCCAGATCTTCGCCGTCCTCGTCGTCATTCAATTCGTCCTCACTAAAGTATTGTCGCTCTCTCTCTTGGATGTCCAGATCATCCACAATCTCCTCATTCTGCTCCTCCGCGTGCTCTCCATAGTCGTCGTCTCCTTGCGCCTCTTCACGCTCCAGGTCACCAACCACAAAACTGTCGGCAACGTCACCTTCATTCTCATTGGCTAATTGACTAGAAACGGGTGATGCAGATGCGTCAGCAGCAGCAGAAGATGACGTGCCACCGCGTCGTAGGCGACGACGTTTACGGCCACGACTGTCATCATTTTCGCTGTTGTTCTCGCTACCCTCAAGGCCGTTGGAAACTAATGAAGCACCATTGGATGCTTCAGACATGTTTGGTATTGATAAAGCTACAGAGGCATTCGGAAGTCCATTAACGGCAGAGTTAGAAGGGGGCGTAGCCGGAGGAGACGCGTCGGTAGTGTCCATTGCGGCTTGATTAAAAAGGTGGCCATTTCTCGCCAAATTTAAACTAATTTGATTGGCTATAAATGAATGACCGATCGGATCAATTAAATCTGGTTAAACAACCCTTTTTTAAGGGTATCAATATTTTACATTTGAAAATTCTTGGTACAAGACGTAGCATTGCAATATATTGCCTATTATCAGGAGCTGACAATGCCGACATGAAGCTCGTAACTGCATTAATCTTGTGTCTCCTTTGTGGTCACAAGTCGAGAATTCCACAATACGGTCAGTTGCATGTACATGCAATATTGAACAATAATTGATGAATATGCGGCCTTTAACAGGCGACAAAGAGACCAGTGGGTATTGGTGACGTGGATGCGGAAGCGGAGAACTTAATAAGGCGTTAGAGTTGCTAGCTGTTGATAGCTTTGATGCTTTCGACGACTGCATCAAGCCTTTCGTGCATTAATCGACAGTCACATCCCCGAGCGGAACAAATGGCGGTTATGGCGGAGAAGCTGTGACGGCAAGAACGATGTCCAAGCTTTTGCTCGGCAAGTACGTGGAGAACGCCGCAGCAAGTCGGCGATTGCTGATAGTCTCAACGTTTAAAGATTTGGCATCGTTGTTGTTAACGCGTACACAAAGTGAACGTCGATCACTTTTCGTGCTCGCCATCTTCACACGTAGCGTCATTAACACACTGCAACAATTGCAGCTCCAACGTTGACAAACAAAACGTTGCCGAGTCATCCGCCATTCCCAAGCCTCCATACACCTGCGCCAAATAAAGTACGTCAGCGTATGAGCCGCTGCTAGCGCGTCATCTTGTTCTCCTCGTACTTGTCGCACAGATTTATCCCACCATCAGATAGCACAGGGCTCGCAGCACAACAAAACGTTGCAAATTGTTTTGAAACTCTTAGACATCATCAAACTCAAGACGAGGATAACTTCAATGATTACTTACTGTGCAGCTCTTTCACCGCCCTTGAAGCTGCAAGGGCGTTTTCTGTAGAATTATGCCCAGAGAGAATAAAGTTTAGTAGATTTTACCATCCTGAAGCCGCTAGATGGTCACACACACAGCAGGAGGCAGCGCCAAAGTCCTCGATTTCTGCAACATTACAATCACATGGTATTGAGACTCGTAAAGCGCCGTCTCCGGACATTCTTCCTGTTTATACGAGGAGATGAAAGTCATACTATAACGCCAATACTACGCTTATAAGAGCATTGAGGGTATTGGCAGGTAGAGGAGATCAAGACGAGTCCAACGCATCGCTGGAATAGTGTCAAAGCGTCGTGGGAGAGTGTAGAAGTTCTTGTAAGATCAATCATTAAAGAGCCAAGTTGTGAGATAATGAAACGCTAAGGGCTACCGAAATAAATACACACAAATTGAGACTATCGAAAAAATTATAGAAAAATGCAGTTGCAAATGTTTGTATTAATTCGAATAGTAGTCAGTCGACAAAGTATATTACTTCAACATGACCGATAACATGTCTGAGACTACGGCATATGCATCCAGGACGGCAACTTGTTGGATCCATAAGAAGTAGGAGAAGCTTGTGACACTTGACCGGAATCTCCAATCGAAGCTGGGGCAATTGGCTGGATGACAGCTTGGAACGAAGTCGACGCTTTTGGGAGTTGGCGAGGTGCTGTGACTGGTAGAGGGGTGGTTACAGGCAGGCCAGCTGTCTGGGCCATGTCTTTGATACAGCATGGAGCGCTATTGTTGCCAAAGATAAAGATGGCCACACACTGCAGTATGGCCATCGCTATGAGAGCGATGCCTTCGATAATCAAGACAATGTTGTCGTTACAACCACACTGCTGATTCCGGGTCTTGCCCAGTATCGCAATCATCATGCCACTGATGGTGAAGATGCAAGCACGGCCGAGACGGTACCTCATGAATCCGAAAAAGAAAAAGAAGAGCTCCCACGTGGTCTCGCCAAGTATTAGAAGCAAGCCGAAGCTGACGCCCAAGAAGCAGAGACAACCGAATTCCGTCTGGCTGTCTACAGCGTAGTTGGATAACTTCAACGTATTGAAGCCCATGCAGGCCACGATGAACAGCATTAGACCCGCGATAGTACTGGCAAAGCATAAAAGTCTTTTTGCAGAGATAAACATGGTAGAGCTTTGGCTTGTGTCTCGAAGAATGAAATGTCCGGGAAGCAGTCAATATGTAGAATTTACAGCTCAGCTAAAATTATCACTTGGCCACGCGTTGTTTTGTGGGCGTACGAACTCATGTTGAGCGTTCTATATCCGTCAAAGGCGGCCGCCACCAAGTCTTTATTTATAACCTTGCAGCTCGGACTGTAAATAGAAGGAAGTACCGGTGTGCACAGACGTCGAAAAACTATGATGCCCGGCTTTCACTTGTGTTACTTTATTGACTTCCATTATCTCGTCATCTTGGCAAGTCGATTGTCCTGAATAATGGCACAAAATGATTGCTTTCGGACCTCAGCGCTGTTTGTTCAAAACGTCCCACCGACTTTGATCAACTTGTCTACTGCCTACGTTGATAAATGTCCAATGATCAGATTCAGGTTTCCAACTGGGAGGTGGTAAAATCTAAACTTATCTTCGTGTGAAAATCTCCATGATCCCTGCTTTCGACGCACTTATCCATTTGTCCAAGTTTACCTTCATTAGCTTCAAGACCATCAGCAGAGTCAAAAATGCTTCCTTGCTAGATTGAAGATTGATTCCATGATTACAAGACGGAGATGATCGCAATCATAAGTCGCAAGCAACATAAGGATAGCGACGGACGTTGGAGTTGTGTGGTCAGCCATTCGTCTTGGCGTCTGGTGCAGGAGCCTTTTCATGTTGAAGGGCTGTCTTGAGAGTATCACAGTTCCTTTTCCCCAAACACTCTAACATGACGATACGAAATTATACCGCCGAAAAAATGATCATTGCAATGTACATCAATCAGCAACTGCTTGTTTTTCATTGAGCTGCGGCTCACGGGGACAACCAGCAATCAATCATATTAGTGTGCCTTCTTTATCAACATATTTGGTAGTCAGGTCGCGATATGTTTTTTGCAGCAATGAGCAAAGAAATCTCATACGGTAGGAGTCAAGTCACAACTTATCGGCTATTGTTCTGAAGTCATCGTACATCAATACAGCCAGCAGCAATACTTATATTATTGGCTTTTGGTTTCAGCGCCACCTCTCTCTTCGCTGTCTTCGTCCTCCTCCTCATAGTCATACTCCTCCTCACTCTCTTCGTCCTTCTCGTCATACTCCTCCTCTTCCAGCTCCTGGCCCGGTTCCAGTGCCCTTGGCAGTTCCTCCAATACTTCTTCGATTTCCGTCACAACCTCTGCCATTAATGGTTCGGTATCGTTCGGGAAAACTGCTCTCAACTCTCCACGATGATCCACCAGGAACTTGTCAAAATTCCACGTGGGAGCCACCGACGTGCTGTACTTGTCTGCAATTTTTTTGAAAAAGGGTTGAGCTTTCTCTCCCGTCACCGACGTCTTGTGTGCAATATTAAACGTGACTTTAAATTCCGCGTATCGTTTCAAAATGTCGTCAGAACTTCCAGGTTCGTGACCTGCAAAGTCGTTGGACGGCACAGCAACTACCACGAGACCTCGTTCACTGTACTTCTCGTGCAGCGTTTGCAATTGCTTCAATTGACTCGCGTGGCTGCATCTAGACGCAGTGTTGGTCACCAACGCGGCTTTAAACCGAAAATCTGCAGGTGTCAATTGGCCGCCTGATGGTTGGATGGTGGCAAACCGCAGCACGTTCAACAAGCCTCGGGACACAAAAGATGATGAGAAACATCGGAAGGAGGGCCATTGTCCAACCGTGGCTTGACTCGAGAGGCAAGTTGCAAGTAAGGAGGAGCTCTGGACGCGAAGCGGAGATGTAGCCATGATTACACAACCAATTGGGGACACAATTATTTTGAGCTGTTAAAATCTAGAGCTGAGAAATTTTTGATTTGCTTTTCGGGGTAATTAGCATCAATTCAGGTGTAAGAGCGTGTAGAATTTTTATAAAATTTTATTTTTATATATAATTTTTAATTTTTTTATAATAAATTTAATTTTTACATATATTATTCCTCATATTTGGAATTTTTTTCTAAATTTTAGTTTTTCAAATTCATATTTTTTTAACAATTTATTTTGAACCTAAAATTAATAGTTATTTTCAGTTTATTTTTTCGTTATTTTTTATTTTTTTTAATAATTTTTTAGAAATTAAAATACTTATTAATTTACGGAAATTTTTCTATTTAAAAATAATATTATTAAGTGCTTTAATTACACCACCTGATATATTAAATCTTTTATTAATTTATTTAATATCTTTATTAATTTTTGAAATATTTATATATATAATAATTTATTTAAAAAATTATAAATATTAACTTATTTTTTTAATAAAATTTAATTTATTTTTATTTAAATATGTATTTATAAAAATTATCTGTTAAAACAAATATTCTTTAAAAATAACCTCTATTAATTTTTTAAATATTTAATAGAGGTTATTTTTAAAGAAGATCCATTTGTTAAAATAGTTTTTGTTTCATAGATAAAACAATTTTTATTTTTTTTCATAGAGATTTTAATTAAATATTTTGCCTAGATAACATAATGGTAATGTAAAGGACTGCAAATCCTTTAATGACGGTTCAAGTCCGTCTCTAGCTTTTTTAAAGGATAGAGTGGGATTCGAACCCACGGTATTATTACATACTTCAGTTTTCAAGACTGACACCTTAAACCACTCGATCATCTATCCAAATTTTAAATAATTTAACGTCTTTTTTTTTTTTAATCTACATCCGTTAAAAGGTTCTATATATTTTACTTTAATTTTTTTTTTGTAAATTTCTTAAAACATTATATCGACCTAAACCTGTACCATGTAAATGAATTTTTATTTTTTTTATTTTTTTTATTTGAAGATATTTATTAATTTTATAAACAATTAATTGAACATTATAAGGAGTGTTTTTTTTAAATCTTGTTTTTTTTAATGATTTTGTAGACCATTGTTTTAAAAGATTTCCATCACATTTTGTTAAACTTATAATAGTATTTTTTAAACTAGCTTTTATATGTAGATTAACTAAAATTAAAGGATTTTTTTTTATATTTTTTTTTTGTGCTTTAAATGGACGTTTATTACGTGAAATACGTTTTTGAATAAAAAATTTTTTTTAGCATTTGTATGTGTACGTTGTACGCAGTTCCTCCAATACTTCTTCGATTTCCGTCACGACCTCTGCCATTAATGGTTCGAACGATACCGAACCATTAATGGCAGAGGTTGTGACGGAAATCGAAGAAGTATTGGAGGAACTGCCAAGGGCACTGGAACCGGGCCAGGAGCTGGAAGAGGAGGAGTATGACGAGAAGGACGAAGAGAGTGAGGAGGAGTATGACTATGAGGAGGAGGACGAAGACAGCGAAGAGAGAGGTGGCGCTGAAACCAAAAGCCAATAATATAAGTATTGCTGCTGGCTGTATTGATGTACGATGACTTCAGAACAATAGCCGATAAGTTGTGACTTGACTCCTACCGTATGAGATTTCTTTGCTCATTGCTGCAAAAAACATATCGCGACCTGACTACCAAATATGTTGATAAAGAAGGCACACTAATATGATTGATTGCTGGTTGTCCCCGTGAGCCGCAGCTCAATGAAAAACAAGCAGTTGCTGATTGATGTACATTGCAATGATCATTTTTTCGGCGGTATAATTTCGTATCGTCATGTTAGAGTGTTTGGGGAAAAGGAACTGTGATACTCTCAAGACAGCCCTTCAACATGAAAAGGCTCCTGCACCAGACGCCAAGACGAATGGCTGACCACACAACTCCAACGTCCGTGTAATCATGAATCAATCTTCAATCTAGCGAGGGAAGCATTTTTAAATTTGCCTTGCAAGAACTCGTTGATAAGACGCTTCAGGAAATCATTCACACCCTGCCGTGAGCACATCGTAAAACTGCCGTCGGAGTCCTCTACCAATTCGATGGCCACCACGAACACACCTTACCCGTGTCATGCATGTCTAAGCGCTTCTTGAGATTGCTCTTCGTGGGCGCATCAACCAAATAGTAATGCAGCCACGAGTACAACCAGAAGCTTCAAATGCCGATATGTGCGGTATCACTTGATAGTGTCACGCAAGTCCAGACGAACACGAGAGAAGAGCTCAAAATGCTGGACGACCCATTGTGGAAATAAAACCTCGATGCTACAGCGTAAGCAGATGAAAATGGCAAAATCACCTGTCGATTAGTTTAGCCTTGACTTATGAGGCCACATGTGAATCAGCACAAGCAAGCGGTGGCTTGTAGCAGTCAGGAATGTACTTGAGCTGGAACGAGTTGAATGCAAACTTGGTTTTGCCCGTGTTTGCCAGGACATTTATGCGACGAACACCGCGTTCTCGCATGGCATTGCAAAGATGCACACCTTGCTTCACGTGGAAGTGATCCACAAGTAAACGAGACGTCTCCAGTGTCACTGACATCGCCGTGCGGTCTTTGCCACTCTTGCAGCACGTCGTGCGTCCGGCTCCTAGACGGCGGCAAATGTCACTGGACGTGATCAGGATGTTAACACACTTCTTTTGCACATTCTCTGTGCGAACATTGAGGCGGCCTGTGAGTGCTTCAATTTCTGACTGAAGCTCAGCCAGTTCGGCTAGATCGGCTTCACGCTTCTCAATATCGCCCCCACTAGCCATCACTTCTGTCTGATATACTCGGAAATACCGCTGCAGCATCTGCACACTCTCGAAATTAAGCTCGTCCTGCAGACTGGAGTTTAGATAGTGATTGGCCACTGACTGCATCTCGTTAATACCTTGAGTAAACATCACTGCATGAAGCTTAATGGCATGGCCTTGCTGCAGCATTTCAGGAAGCTTTGAAAACACATCAGGAGGCACAGCAAACGCAGCCACAACATGATCTCCAGTTGATGTACTTGTCACGCTAACGCATTTCGACATTTCTACGCGAAGATTCGCTTCAGCAGACTGGACAAGCTGGAAACTTACCACACTATTCAACCACTGAATACCTTCGGACATGTCTTCAAGCATCCCCTTTTCGGCGCCCACAGTGCTGAGCAAGGATTCAATGCTAAGCAAGAATCCCGTCGAGCAGGATAACTGCAAACGTCGTCGGTGCTGTCCACCACGAGTGGCTGTCAGGCTCACAGCGTTAAGGAATGATGCACCGGCAATTGCTAGCACCTGCGAGCGCACAACATCTTCTCTCATTTCAATACGCTTGCGTAGACGAGGGTCTGGTGGACTCTGTGATACCAATTGCTGCTGAAGACGACGCAAACCACCTTCCTTGAAGCCCATAATGTGAGCTGCAGCACAGCCGTGAGTTACCACGGAGTAGACATATTCAGATGTAGGCGACGTCTCGCTGTCGCTATCATCAGATGCGGACGCGTCATCTATCAATGTAGATGCTAAGCTACTTTTCCGTCCTCCATAAGCTCGATCAACGTTGCCAGCAAGATGCACACGCTTTCCACGCACAAGGTGACAGTTGAGATTAGTAGCCATGAACGCTGTCGCTTTGTCTTTCCTCATGTTGCTCCGCTTTAAACATCCCGTAATCCCCTGCTCGCGACCATCCTGGAGCGATGCCGACATGGTCTCACATCGCTTCAAGTTGTCTTGATAGGAGGCGTAAAGACGTATGTAATGAGCCATTTTGAGTTCCACGTCTCGAATTCGACCCTCAACGTCTTGTACATGCGTGTTAGATAAATTTAAACTTGTAGCCACCCAAATATGCTGCCTCATATCATGAGCCACCTGCTTTGCCTCATCGATACGGGCGATATTTCGCCGCTGGAGATACTTCAAAAAAGCAACTGTCATTGACACCGAGACATATGACGCCGATAATTCCTCTGATACCAGCACATGGCTAGCTGTCGAAATATTCACCTGACCACGAAGCATCTCGCTGTAGCTCAAAGCATCCCTCATGCTCATAGTAGAACTAGACATGAGATCGCCCGACTTGCACTTCTCCATTGCTTGTGCATCCACGAGGAAATGATGCTTCGCATATGTATACGCGTGACTCATATTAATGCTGTGACTAGGTGGTGTAAACCGATCCACGGCAAGATAGAAAAGCTGCTTGGACGCATCCGTTCGGTGACACTCAAGTAGTATCGAAGGTTCACGGGAAAAGAGAACGTCCAGCACTGAGACTCGCACAAAACCAAGCGATTTCTGGTGCTCCAGTGACTCTGATGAAGCGTTCACCACCGAAAAAATCTCAAATTGCAGCATAGAACGAACTGCTCGCGGTACTGAGAGCAAGGCGTTGAAATCGCGAGCGTAAAAGTCACCACCGCACGATCGGAAAGAGAGCGAGCTCCGCACTTCCGTACGCGATATCTCTTTCGGGCGTTGGCCCTGGCGGATACTAAACAAAACAACAAGCATCTGTAGAGCATCCTGCACCGCCTTGCTGCCAACAGATACAGCTAACTCTACACTGGGGGATGGCTTGAATCCTGGCAAGCTTAGGTTTGGTGTACGTGAGGAATTCGATGAAGCGGCGGCCATCAGTAGATCAGCTGTCGAATGAGAGGGTGAATGCAACGTCGATAGACCGTTGTCGTCATACGCACGACGGACAACGGAAAACGACGATGATTGAGTGAGGATGGATTCGGCGCTGGACGAGCGATACAGGCGACGCTTAGTCTTTACTGCATTTATGGGGATTGAAGCAGTGCTGGTCAGACGAGAGACCCGATGTGGGCGCGACTGATGCCGTTGCTGCTTTTGTTTTTCCTCATTTTCTCGAATGGATCTAGAGTTGTTAGCAGCTTGCTGGATGACAGTCGTGTCCGTAGAAAAACGTTTCATGGCATTCATGCTGGTTGTGGTGTGAGGGCTTTCCATCCGGGAAAAACTAGTACGATTTACGTTAAGATCATCCAGCACAAACGAGTTTTCGGAAGTTCGCACTTGCAGCGGAGCACGAAAAGATTCTCCTTCCGATCGGCGATCAAAGGACTCGTTCACGGAAACACATGACGCCAACCGTACTCGCTGTGTAATGCACCCATTAATACACGAGATCCAAGCTTTCATAGACTCCTCCCCTTGCTCTGCAAACAGCGTTAGTTTACGTCGCTCATTTTCAATAGTGAACCTAAATGGGAAGCCGTCCTTTGGTGTCGGCTTCACGTTCGTGTTTTCGTCGATTGCAATCTCTCCAAGCTTGGCAAGTTCTTCAGCCGACGTGTAGTAGCACAATACAGGCCGGTCTCTTCTCAAGATAAAGAACCGGCGTCTCCATGACTTCCAGAACGATCCTTTTTTGACCAAATAGCCACTTGTAATAATGTCAGCATCTGAAAACTGCTCCACGTCGTCGCCACTCATATGCACCGTTTTATTCTGGTACGAGCGTTTACGAAGTCTCGCCATGGCTTTACTACCGTCATGTGCATGATAAAACTGATCTTCAAATCGTCCACTCTCTGATACTTTAAGCTTTGGTTTCATCCTCTGCGTCAGGTCCGAAAGACGCGACGGATCCGTCACGTAAAGCTTGGGCATGCCATCGTCCTCTGGCACTGCAGGGACAATAGGCGCTGCCTCCTTCGTTGCTGTCAGCGCCCTCTTCTTCTCGTCGTTTTTATTATTACAACCATTTGAGGCTGTCGACAATTCCGAGACGGAGAGTGCAAAGAGCATCGCCGGAAGTGAAGAACGTAGCGGCTCTGTATTCTCGGCTGAGTGTTGCAACGAGTTCATTGTCGTCGCACTCGTCTTGACAGGAGACGATAACAATCTCCTACGAGGTGAAGTCCCTCGTTGGTTTTCATCGGCCATTTTCCAACACTCACGCACTCTTGTCCTGCAGTCAGTCAGTCAGTCAGTCAGTTTAGGAGCAAATTCAACAATAAAGTAAAAATACATAATGAGAGCAAGATAAATAAAGGTGTGGTTTCAACCACCGAAGTTTAGGTCTCCGCAATAAAAGCTCGTGGTCAAACAGTGACGTCGTCTCGTGACGCGGCGTCGTATATGGAGGTGGTAACTCGTAGTAAGGAAGCTATCGGACTGAGCAAGGCGACCAACCGATTCCAGGAGGCTGAGAGACTGCTACGTGACGTTCTCAGTCGACAGCCTCGTGCAGGATTCGATGAGCTAGCAGTAGCGCTGACGCAGAACGAGCTCGGCCGTGTCTTGCGACACTTGGGAGCGCTGGATGAAGCGCTTGAGCTGTTGACGAAGGCGCTGGACGTGCGGGACCGTGCGGACGAAGCTGCGGGTTCTCGTATTGCTCTGAGGGATGGAAACCTCACGCGCAATGAGATTGCCAAGGTGTACGAGGCCATGGGCGACTGTACCAAGGCACTGGAAATACGGGAGCGGGGTAAACGCATCTGCAGCAATTAGGCCTGTGAGGCGTTTAATTATATGGACGGTGAGCTGCTTGCTTGCAGCCGCTGCAAGTGTGTTTTTTACTGCAGTAAGACATGCCAACGGCACAATTGGACAACTCGGCACAAATTGTTGTGTCAGGAAGTGAAGATGGAAAAGATGTTGTCATGGGAGCGGGGTCAATAACTGTGTGAATAGGTTGTGGACTTTGTTACGTAGAGAAGAGTGTGAACTAAATATAACCAGAGGCATCTCGATGGTGCAGTGGTAAGCGCTCGATGACTGCAATGCTATACCCTCAGAGGAAGTCGCTCGATCAGCAAAATCTAATGCGCATTTCTCGAATCGCAAGGTTACATCTGATCATTGCTGCTTGTCCTCCTCTTGTTTATTGCTATCTGTCTCAGCCTGTTCTTCGTTCTTTTCCTTCTCCATCTCCATCTCCTCACTCTTCTCTTCCTTCAGTTCCTCGCCATCGTCTAGCTCCACAAGCTCGTCCTCGCCAGCCTCTGCCTCGTGGAACGGAGCATTGTCACCCTTCTGCTCAAGAGCAGCAAGTTCCTCCGCACGCATGGGCGGGGCAATGAACCACGGCAGCTTACCGCGCTGGTAATCATTGATCATATGCACAGCGACATTGTTGTAGTCGGGCTCACCTTTCTGCAGTAGCTTGCCACTCTTGTTTGCAAGTTTCTCCAAAAAGTCCCACTCGTCATTCCACTCCTCAATGCCGTACACCTTTACGATAAACTCCTTCTTGACACGCTGCAAGATGGTCAGAATGAAGTCCGTTGGCTGAGGCAGACGCTCAGCGCGAACAACACCCTTGAGCACCGTCTCGATTTCATCGTCGCCCGTGTCGTACACGATACCCGGACAATCAATGAGAAAGATGCGACGCATGAGCGTGATGTACTGCCACACCTTGGTTTCACCCGGGATCGGAGCCACTTTGCACACCTTCTTCTTACGCAGTGCATTAATGACAGAACTCTTTCCCACGTTGGGGTAGCCAATCAGTCCGACTGAAATCTGCTTCTTATCCTCGTGCAGCTTCGCAAACTGACGCAGCAGGTTAATTAGCGCGCCTTTGCCGAACGGATTGCTCATTGACGCGTGGAAAGCCAGCGTAGGCGTCGTCTCGCTTAGCTTTTGCACCCAGCGCTTGGTGACCCAGTTGGGCACCAAGTCGCATTTGTTGATGACAAAGATCAAGTGCTTATGCGACGCGTTCTTGCGGATGTGCTTCTCCACGTGCTCGCAGCGTGTGCCAGGCACATTGCGTGCGTCTAGCACCTGGATGACAACATCTGAGCAGTCCAGCACCTTGTAGAGCTCACCCCAGATTCTCTTGGACTGGCCTTTGTTGAACACGTCGTGAGATACCTCCTCCTTAAAATCCTGCTCCATCACAATGTTGCAATCGGACCCTTTGGCCTCGTACTTTTCTGCATTTTCGTTCGCTCTAGAGAGCAGAGACGCGTAATCTGTGGCAGCGAATTTAGCGCGCTTGCGGCTGCGCTTACCGTTAAACACCTCGTCGTAGCTCTCAGTCTCCAGCAGCTTCATGCGTGACATCTTCTCGCTTTCCTGTAGCAATCCCATTGGCAGCTTACGCGTACGTAGCACCACTGAATACGGGTCGGCAGCCTTGAGAGACATTTCATTGCGGAACTTGTCCAGCTCCTTCTGCCCCACCACACGCGTATTGCCAAACCAGCGGCGGTCTGGTTGCACCCGTCCACTTACACTGGTGATCTCCTGTCCACCCACTTTGTTCTTCATCATGAGGCTACCACCTACGACTTTGCCGGCCTTGTTGCGGATGGGGCCGCCGTTTCGATACATATTGAGACGCTTGATCGTGCTCTTGTCACGCATGTTGGCCGCCTTTTGCCGCTTTGGGAGTTTACGATTCGGGTTATCGGCTGAAACCTTCGTCGAGTTAATACCCTTCGCCCCCATGGCTGTTCCTATCTGCTGCAATACACCGACTGCTAGGAATGATTGGTTTCAAAGCTATATCTTTTCTACCAATCATATTGTTGGTCTAGTGGTACACTGTGCCATCCATGACAGCACCGCGTCATAATTCGCAGAATACCAGTCGAGCATCTTTTGACCAATAGCCTCAAGGTGACGCTACCGTTCCTTCTCTTGCAATGACGACAATGGCGTTAGTGGCGCAGCAGCAGCAGGACCGTGCCAATATGGCTTCATATCTGTTTGAAAAGCACTTGAGCCACCAAGATGGTGTAGCTGGGACACTGAACATTCGCCTAATAGGCGCTCGTAACTTACGTGCTGCCGCCTCTTCGATGTTTTGGGTACACACATGCAATCCATACGTGATCTTTCGTGTGGGTAAACAAAGCGTACGAAGCTCTACGATTCCAAGTAATAACAATCCAACATGGCGTCGCGAGTTCCTGGAGGTCAAACTGCCCAAGCTGGACTTGAAGCGGCACCCATTGGGTGAACACTCGGACGTGCGATTGGAGCTTATCGTGGACGTCATGAATGAAAACTCACTTACGGGAAAAGCTACGGAGGCGGTGGGTATCGTCAATGGATCGGTCATTGGGACAGCGGTCGTGGACTTTACGTCCCTGGTTGAAGGCAAGGAAGATGTCATGGACCAGTGGATCCCTCTCAGTGGGACACTGCCCCTTGCTGGGTCCGGAGCCTCAAGTGGCAAGAAAAAGCAGCATGAGGAGCTGAGCTTAGGTAAAGTGCGCATCGTGCTGCAGTATGAACCGCACGGCATGGAGCCACGTATGAGTGATGTGGTCAAGTTTGAAGGCTTCGGTCCGTACCCGTCGTCGGTACTCGGTCCCATAGAAGATCTGGAGCTTCATGTAAAGAAGACAAGTGGCAGCTATTTATTGTGTAGCTACACGACTCTATCGGGCTATGAAGCTGCACTACGCGTGCACCGCAACAACGTGTTTGTGGTGCATCGTGGCAGCATCTTCGACCGTTTCTACGAATCATGTGTGGTCGAGCCACTGGAGTTCATGATCAGCACACCAATCGGCCAGTCCGCCAAGGAAGTTCTGCGGCCGTATATGAACGTGGCTCGTGCGTTCAGCGGCCCGGCATTGGTTGCAACGAAGGCAACTCTTATGACAACATACCGTGCGTCTAGTGCTGCTATTGGAGCTGTGCTGGAGTCTTTGGACAAGTAAGATTGGATGCGCAACACGGATTTATAATGTGTAGGTAGGAGTTAAAAGGACTAGCTCAATAACGAGTCAATAGTAACTATGAGCTTTGCATCGACAACTTCAACTGGGTTGATTAGCATCGGCTAAATAATGAAGCCATCTCAGACTGTAGCCAGTGGCAGGCAGCAGAGCGTAAAAGTGCTGAGATTAAACGAGTCAATGAACTGCACGACTTGACTCGGCAAGTGTTATGAGCAGATTGGGATGGCCATCGTCAGCTGCAATTATTTCAAGTTTACGTCCGCGACTTCAGGATATAGATGTGCAGATTTTGGCTGCATGATGTCATAACTTAGCATTGGACTGCGTAATAAAAACATACACGTCACTACGGCATAAACGTTATCAATCCGATTGCATCTCCTTGTAGCAATTCGGTGGCATCTAGCGGTGTAATTTCGATTCTGCTGGGCATGATGGCCATTGAGTACGACGCCCATCTGTCTCGGGTAAATGACCACAAGCTGGAGTTGATAGACTAAATTTAAGAAACAAACACTACGAAGACGTCAAAATGTCCATCACTTTTGCCCCGGCTGAAGTAAACCTCCGATACAGTCAAACATAACAAAGCAAAAGGCACTGGTAACGCAAAGACCTGCTTCACATTAGCCACGTCTCTACGTCAAACGCTCTTCTTTCTCAGGCACAACACAAGCTAAGATCGTACTAATTGGCTCGAGTCATGGTCGTTCTGATCTGCTATCTGTCTAGTAGAAAAAGCCAACGATCTTGCCACCCGTGTGTTTGCGACGAGCCTCATGGTGGTCCATGATGCCGTACGTCGTGCTCACGACAATGTGGCCAAACTGACGCGAAGGCAGTAGATTATTGATCCATTTCTCATACTCCGCCAGCTTCACGTCAAAGCGGGGCGAGATGACACCACACTTGTTAATACGGCCCTTGAGCTCCACCACGATCTTGCCGGCACGGTGGTCGTCCACGATTTCAAACTCACCAATGTAGCCATTCTTCTGCATTACCTGTAGGAACTTGACAATCACCTTGGAACTGGGACGGATAAGCACTTGACGCTTTCCACGCTTCTCGGCATTGTACATCGTCTTAAGACAATCGGCGAGCACACTCATACGAACCATAGCTGAAGAAGTAAGAAAGAAACGACATACAAAACGCATTAATGTCTACTGTGATAGCCAAGGTCAGCCACTTGCCGCATCACGCAGTCTACGCTCCAAAGCCCTGAAAGATAAGGGGGCGAGCTACAAAGCTGCTGACGACAGACAAGTGGTGCCTCCAAAGTCGCGCGACGATTCGCCCTCGTGTGAAGAGGAAGAGCAGTCGCGCGGCTTGTGTGATGGTGGTAGGTTCATCATCCAGACTTACTTGTTAGCGAGAAAATTGACTTTGAAAAGACTGGAGAGAGATTTGTGAATGAAGGAATGGAGCTGCTCGTTCCTTGAGTACATAAGCCTCATCAGGTTTTGACTGGTGGAGAATGGAAGCATGAACAGGTCGTAGGAAGGTCGCGTGATGAATACGGATAGGATCTATATATTTCATTGTGCTCTAACTAACAAGAATAAAAAACCTCAGCTAAACATTCTCTCAAGCATTCTGACGCTGGCGACAGACCGACCTAATTACTCGCGTCACCAAACTCTTGCACTTCTACTTGAGCGGCATTGGCGTCCGTTGGTCCTGAGTCGATGATGCGTAAACTGCGAAGAAAATCTGGATAAGACACGTACGTGCGTGTCTCCTTTATCTCTTCGCCTGCGTTCGAAATGCGTCGAGCGGTTTTTTGGCAAGCAAATGCATCGGCCAGTTGCTCGAGCTGGAGGAGTTTCAATGGCGCCCCGTGCTCTTCGTTGATGGCTTGCATCGTGGCGACAAACTGCTCCTTCGTCACATATCCGTGTCTTTTACGGTCCAGTATCCGGAACAAAAACTTGATGTACAACCGTTGCTCATGCAGTGACTGTTTGACGCTGTCAACAAAAGTGTCGGCCCATGGCTGGTTCTTCGAAAGCTGCCCCTCCTGGAAAGTATCATCGTCTCCGATCAACGAATCGCGAACGTCTAAAGCGGCCAGATTTGAGTTTGATGCACTTACACTTGCCAGCCACAGACGCCGTTGAAACGTGCTGTCAGGCGAAAACGTGTCCTCGAACACTATCCAGTTCAATCCCCGCTTGTCCCATTGGTGTCGCTCGTTGATGCCATAATAGCTGAGTAGAATCGAGTTGAATAGTAGCTGCGCTTCCTCGCTATCAAGCTTCGGCACCATGCCTAGCTCCTGCGTTCCCTTTAAGATATCATCCACAGACAATTTACCCGTTTTGCTGTGATCAAATGCGTCGAACGCATCTCGCAGCGATGCACACGTGTTCGAATTCTGCAAAAGTGTAGCACAGCGATTCAGGAGTGATATAGCCTTCGTGTCGTCCACCTCGAAGATTTCTTGCAAATAATCGGTGCGACTAAACTCGGCAAAGAACGAGCAAAACTCTTGATAGTCGACGACACCATCGTGGTTCTGATCAAGATGTTGCATGAGCTCAAATATCTGTTGCTCGGAAAGTGTGTCGCCCAGCTGCAGCTTGCCTTGGATTGTATTCCGGAACGCCTCGTACGTGACCAGACCATTGCGCACGTAATTTTCATTTGGCTTATCACAATGAGAGGAGGTACTACAAGATGCTCCGGTTTCATCGGCTATTGATGCAGCTTTTGGCACATGTTGCGTTTTGGCAGCCCCGCACGAGGATGTCTGAAAAAGATTGAATGCGAAGTGAAGTTTGTCCTGCAGCGCTATCTTCTCAGCGTCCGTCTCGGACGGACGGGGAAGCGCTTGGCAGAACCCCACCCAGACCTTCCGGATCAGATTACGTCTCCATTCCACATTGCCACCATCTAGCTCAACAGTGTAGCGATTGAGAAATTTCTGATAGTCGACACAACCATGCTGATTTTCCTCCGCCAGTTGACGGAAATACGAGAGGAAGCTCGCTCGAATACCCAACACGTTCTGTAAAGTTGCTTTCCACTCCAATTTCGTCACGTATCCGGACCCAGTAGTATCCAGCTCGTTGAAAGCAGTCAGCAGCGTATTCTTCTTTTCACAAATTATCTCAACAAGAGACATCAGAGTTCTTCGCTCCAATCGCTGTGCTTTTTTTCGCCACTCGTTCCTTCCGGCGTCCTTGAGTTTTTGCAGCGGCTGCGAAGTGAACTGCACCACGTGTGGCTTAACATTGTTATCCTCTCCCAATTCTAGCTGAACGTAAGCACCCTTATTAGTCTGGGAGCCGCAATAGCTTGATGCTGAAAAAACAGTCAGAAGTAGTCCGTCGTGACAAATGTCAAAACCTTCTTCGCGACATTCGTGCGACCGAATGATGAGGCTGATTTCATTTTGCGCGCAAAACGCTTTCGTGATGTCAGGACCAAATTCCACACCAGCCCCACGGCTTGATGGTTTCCACCCATCTTCGTCGCGTGGGTCACTCCACAATAAATGCGTAAAGATCTCGTCTGCACGGCTTGTACCTTGAGTCGGAATCTCACGTCTGTGGTCAAGCTGGAGCAATTCCTCAATCGTGACGTTTTCATGATTGCTTAAGCCACCATGCACAATAAAGACTCGCTTATTCAGCAACGCAAAGATCGGGAATAAGCCAAACACTGTCTCGAACATCTGGAAGAGCTTCAACGGTGAGTAGTTCAGAGAAGTACCCAGACCACTCAACCCAGCTACTTCATCGTTGTCTGTACCATACTTCGTATAGATTTCGTCTTCAAATCCAAAAACCTCGTTAATCATTCGTTCTTCGTGGTTTCCACGGTTCAAGAAAACGAAATTGGGGTACAAGAGCTTTAATATTAGCAGCAGCAAGATTACTTCGATTCCGTGCGATCCGCGATCCACAAAGTCACCGTTAAAAAGATACCATGTTTTGCTGCTAGGCACACCGTTCTTGTCCATAATCGTAAGCAAATCCTCTAACTGTCCATGTAAATCGCCCACTACGACCAATTGCACACCTATTGGTATCTCAATCTCATTCATGGGTGTCATATGCATGGTTCGAAAAAGTTTCTCCGATTCATCCAGAATTTGCCGTACATAGACGCGGTGCAGCAAAATGCCATTGCGGAACTGATTAATAAGTCTCTTTACCGTGTCCAACCGCAACGGAAACGAAACATGAACACCTCGGTAATGTGAAAGTGACTTCTTCACACGATCTTGTTCAGAGATGTCGTCGTCAGGAAACTGCATCATGTCTAATGATCCAAGCATTGGCACCATTGATTGCAACTCATTAATACTTGTCGACTTGTTAAGTATGCGTACCATCTGCACTGTACGTTGTTCCTGAACGGTCTCCAGCAAATTCCATGTGTTAAAGTTAAGTTGCGTCCGAAAGACAGCGTACGATAGGTGCTGGCGAATTGCGTTCTTAATGCGGTTGGCCGATAGCACGACGTCAGAGTAGAGCTCTACATGCTCCAGTGGAAACCGCCGCAACTGGTTGTCCTTCTTGACAAGCTCTACATTAACAAACGCTCTTCCGTCCTCGGAGTCATCTGCAGCATCAACTTGCACGACTCTGCTGACCAAAATACCGTATACTAACACATGCGTGCCCAGTTTTAACGCCGACCGCTGAATTTTGACAGGCGAGCAGTCTCGACAAATTCGAACTTCATCATAATATCCTTGTATCGGCAGTCGTGGGACAAAGACCGAACACTCGTCACACATACACGTGCCACACTTGCTATAAAATTCATAAGAACCAACAGCCAACACATCAATATCACAAAACATACCTCGGTCACTACGAAACAGTCCATCGCAACGTACCGACAATGATGTGGCCGAATGAAAAAGCTAAATTCTTTCTTGCAAACCATACAACATTTGGAATTTTGTACCCAAATTGGACGCAATGCCAGTCGAAATGCACGTTCCCATTTCAGGTACACCGCGTCCTTCCCAGCTCGTAGTTTCCAGCACATGAGTTGTCCAGTAGGTGAATATCCCGTCAGTTGCATCTCCAATTTCTTTCGATTAAATACGAGGCCGCGCTTAAGCAGATCAGCGTCATATTCGTCTTCACTCTTGGCCAAATCTTTCGAGTTGACGGACGCATTGAGCATCATGACACCACGTAGATTCTTGGATGTAAGTGTGAGATGGACACGTCGTGGTCCATCAGGACCTCCTCCAGGCGCAGCTGCAGGCATTGGGAGCTCGTAGTAACAGAAACGACCGTTCCGAAAGAGCAAAAAGTAGCGGAAATGCGCGTAATCACCGAGTTTGATCAGTGCGCCCTCCATGAGTTTATGATCTTCATAGTAATTGTTTACGGGCTCATCTTCACCCGAGACCCAGTGACTTAACCATGCACGAGACGTAAAACCTTCTGAATCCATTGGCTAATTGGAGAATGAGCTCTTTTTCTGTCGCTTGCTCTTTATTTGTATCGAAGGAAACCTGCCGTGAAAAGCGTTTTGTTACAGAAAAACTTGCCTAAAGTGATATCTTTGAGACCGGAGGCATCTATTCGTTCAGACAAGGTTTTAGTTAAAGAGGTCTATTACATGCCGGTGATAGATTGTCGGGACCAAATTATTTAGCAACCAAGACAAGTTATCAGGTATAACCGTATCATTTTTGGACAATAGCAGATTCGACAAAAGTTGATACATATTAGACAAATGTTTGTGTCGTTGGCGTCCGTTCAAGTGCCGGAAGATCAGCTATTTGCTAGATTGGTTATTTACTCGTTAGTTAACCCCGTTGGGACTAATTTTATAGTCAGATATTTCCAATAATGGTTTGTAACGTGATTTATTGGCCGCGGCACCTTTGGACGTCCACCTCTGCGTCTTTGTCGACTGTGCTATGTCGACGGTTATCCAACAATGCCTTTTGTGTTGTATCACTTGAGTCTAAAACTTCCATTGGGTTTGAGTTGCTACCTGTCAAGCTCTTGAAATCCCGCTGTGTCGTGTTGTTCGACGCCGAAGTGGCATCTCTCGGAGGCTTTGAGACGCTCCATTTGCCACAACTTTTGCAAGAAATTGGACAACAATTTGTTAGTCATGACAAGGACAAAGATGAAGCAGCTCATGTTGTAGGAGCGACAGTTGATTGGCTATGGGAGATCATGGGATACTATTCATTCTACGTGCCCTTTGCAATGCTGCTGACAGTGACAAGTGCCATCCAACGTCTAGTACAAGAAGCCAAGACTCCATCATGGTTTCCGATTGGTGGTAAGAAGAGCCTAGCGGTAGGAGATGACGTACGCTGCAGAGATGAAAACGTGGTTGTTGATCGAAGTGGTTCTTTGTCTCCCTGTCGGATGTTTGTTTATAGGAAATGTCGACATTCTTGGCTATACTATGTCATCAGCTGCAAAATGCAGCAAGTCTACCGAAACGACTGCGGCATTTTTACCTCTTGCACAAGCAGCAAGGGCTGTCGCACCAAGAACGTAGGATTTCTTGTCCGCTATAATGTGTGTTGGTCTTATCCGACTTACAACAAACGGTGCATTTTCTACAGGACTGGAACTGCTGGAAGTGCTCAATTGGATATGCTTTGTGCTTCTAGACATGGCTCTTGGACAGGTAGCGCTGACGTGCCTGGGCGGAATCATGGCGCCTATCTTCCACGTTACCAGCATGTGAGATCATGAAGATGGCAACAAGAGCATTACACTTATTTAGTCTCTAATATGGACGGCGAGGTGTTACTTGTTGAACAGTTCTCCAATTGCAGTCGTGACGTTTTTGCGTGATAATGTGGAGTGGCTTATGGGAGCTCCCGCGGGCTTCAAGTTGAACAAGCCACTCGCTTCGATACTGGGCAACGGTATTCTCCTGTGGCTGAACCTCTGGAGCTTTGTCTTTGAAGAACTTGCACCTTTGGCAAGCGTCGGGAGTATAGGGCATCGGCTATTGCTTGTGTGTGGGCACATGGGTGTGACATTGCAGTTGACGCTGATGGTAGATCTGCTAAACCTTACTACGTGGCACTCCCATTGGATTTACCTCTATTTCGCCAAGCTAAACCGCCTGCAATTTGGATTGTTTTCGTCACTGTCAAAGCTCTTTTTGGGCAAGAAGATCAATGTGTTGCGTCACCGCGTAGACACGTGTGAATACGACATTGGGCAGCTTCTGCTGGGCACTCTATTATTCACCATTTTGGTTTTCCTCGTGACTACCAACCTAGTGTTCTTTGTATTCTTTGTGGGCGTGCGTGGTAGCATCCTACTGGTGTCGTTATTGCTATGGCTGCCAGTCGTGACACTAAGTTCTCTTCCACTGGCTTCACTCTTGAATCGCATGTGGAATCCAAGCTTCTTTGTTGTCGGAATGCAGCTTCAAGTAAGCCAGGTTTCAGCAGTCGATTGCACTGCCATAGGAAGTGTTGGTGTGGGCCATCAGTTGCCACAGTTGGACACTCAGCACCGGCTGGAGCTACGACGAGCACTCGAGTCGTGGAAAACCAGCGAGCAATGTGACAGTCAGAGCACCATTTTCGAGCTCGTGCCGCTTGCGTCCAGTCTTGTGGCGCAATTTACCAGGTTGTTGTTGTTGTTGGCGGTGCAATTTCTTTTGGTCTAACATGTTCTGCTGATTTGAAGGTTCCGCGCGTACGTGCACAATGTAAATGCGCGCTACTCACTGGCTGTTATCGTGAAAGCTTGTCTGTTTGGGAGCGCTGAAATTGCGCGAGTCCCGTTAAGCATTTTGTTTGGTCTGCCATGAAAGTGCAGCGTAGTAAGTAGTTACTTGACGACCCGGCGGTTTTACATTGAAGGTGTTTAACCACAGTACTTAAGCATGGAATGTGTTGCTTTACCGAGCAGAAAAGTAAGCTCGAGGGTACGCAAGCAAAGGGCTTCTAGGCGGCATGCCAAACAAACCCAGCAAACAAGTAAACATAGTGCGTAGGATTTGCAAAGCATCAGAGGAAGTTGAATTCATTGTATTTGAACATGTTGTGCTATTAAAGAAATGATACCAGATAATGCCGAAGATGAAAAATATACGATGGCAATGGCACGGTGTAGTATCGTAGAGGTCGGAGTCGTCATATTCAAAGACCGACAGAGTTCATCAAAAGCGACACAGACGATAATGAAAACACGTTAGCGTGCTCGATATTTTTAGTTCCATCTGACTTGAAGCGGATAAACTGTAACTCAAGACACAGTTTGATGATGTACAACAATATGTTTCCAGTCGATCAAGTTGCTGCAGTCATCATATCGATCTTCATGATACGAAAAAGTGAAAAGTGTGTCCACTACGACCTTTGCTTCGTTCCTAGCAGTCCTTCCCATATATTGCCGCCTCCAGACCAAACTAATCAAGACGCTGGACAACATAAACGTGTCTAATGTCATGAAAGCACTTCATGACGTCTTGAGGATCTGCATATATTGACAGTGCCCATGACGCGCTCGTAGATTACGACCACTAAAAGATACTTTTTGCTTACAATCTTTAGGTCCTGCGTAATCAGATCATAAGTAATACGCTGTACCAAAAGTGCTAAACAAAGCTAGTCGATGTCTCTTCCGTCGCGCTTGCTGAGTGTTGCGCTACTGCTGTTAGCAAGAGAATGCGTCTCGTGGACTGTTGCGGCGTGCGATATAAAGGGATGTCTCGTTGCCGGCGTGACTCACGAGGACTATATTCATCTGCGCGACTGTCCGTGTCCAAGTAACAGCAGCGACAAGCTCAATTCCTCGTCGTTGTGTCTCCCGGTGGACTTTGCTAGCAAGACGTCTCGGAAGGAGGTTTTTGCCTTCTCCGTGAACAAAGATGACCTTTGGAAACACTACGATTGGGAACAGGTACATGTCGCCGAGGGACCCGCTTGTTACGTTATGAGACAAAGTTTTGACTGCGTGATGGAATTTGAACTGCCAGCTCACAACAGTGGCTTGGAATGAGGACAAGCAATTACTTTGTCATGCACACAGTAAAGGTGTGAAAGTGGTGTTGAAACATAATTTTGACGACGTGGATCAACTATGCAATCGTACAGCAAGACAAGATTGGATCATGGTAGTGAGACAAAGATGTCAAGCTTTACATTCTGCTTGTGTCGAACGGGTAAGTGCTAATCGGTAGACGATATTTACTAGATGTTTTGTACCGTGTTTGCGTAACCAGGCAGCGTACTTTAAGATTGTGGAGAACTACGCTGACGGGGTGAACATTGATATCGAGAAGCCATTGCACGGGGCCACCTCGCATTGTCTTGGGATACTCGTGCATGAGCTTCGCCATGAGCTAATGCGGCACGCACTTACAGAGAATGCACAGGTTTGCTCTCAGTTTGGAACACATTGTGAGTTCACTGTGTTGACTTCTTGTATGTTTAATACTCGATCTGAAGATCACGTTTGACGTTCCTTGGGCCCCTCGCGGTGTGGATGGTCGCTATTACCCATGGCGCGAGCTCAGTAATGCCGCGGATTTTCTGTTCGTCATGTCGTACGACATGCGTAGTCAAGTGTACGATGCGTGCATTGCTGGTGCCAATTCACCGTTGGCGCTCGTGAAGCAAGGATTGCAAGAGTATCTTTTCGCGTACGACATCGCGCCAGATAAGCTGGTGCTCGGAGTACCGTGGTACGGCTATCGTTACCAGTGCTTGGAGCGGGAAGGAGAGGCAACTGACGACGCCTCGTCGTGTCAGATCCGACCGGTGCCCTTCTTCGGTGCCCCTTGCAGTGACGCGGTCGGTAGACAAATCGACTATGGTGATATCCGACTACTGGTGAAGAGCCACGGGCTTGTCGAGCGATGGGACGTCTTGACACAGACCCCGTTCGTGTCATACTCGTTGGACGGGCGGCGATCACAGATTTGGTTCGATAACTTGCAGAGCTTGAAAGCCAAGTACGCACTTGTTCGTGAGCTCGGACTGCGTGGTGTGGGTATGTGGAATGCTGATACATTGAGTTACTCTGCAGCCAATGACAGCCAACTCATGTGGGGCTCATTGGCACGGGCCTTTGCGTCTAATATTCCTGTTGAAAGCTTGCAAGGATGAATCGTGGATCAACAAAATATCTTGTCTCACTTATTGCCCATGAGAGCAGACAAGGGGCAATAAATGAGACAAGATACCTTGCTACGATTTTATAAAGACATTTCCTGCATGATTTCTATCGTTGCAAACTTCCACGTTTCTATCGACGACGTATGCCACACAGTAGAACACGACTTGCAACGAGAAACCGCCGTTATTGACTGAATCCGACGCGAACAAGACGAAAGTGTGCGGAAGCATGCACGAAGACGGATACATGTATTGTAACGGTCAGAACGCGCAGTCTCTGGATTACGTAATTTGAATGGCATCGTAAGTTAATAAAACGCGGCACTTGTACTTGACCGGTATCGCCGTTACAGAAAAAGATATGCGCTGGATATCGGTTTCAAATCATATATTACCTAATGTTGTCACTATACAAGTCAAGTTGCACTTTTTATCTAAGATCTCAAGTGCTTCTAATAAATGAGCACGTGTTTGAAACCTTCTTCGTCGAAGAGAAGCAGCTACAAGCACAAATCAGGTGAGCTCGAATGGCGGCACTGTCGTATTAGCTGCAAGCGGAACGAGAGGCGATTAGGAAGAGCCTCTTGTGCCAAATTTAATCAGTGAATCAAAGAAACTTCCATATAAGACATAATGAGCTTCGTTACGCAACAACATTTGGTAAATTCAATTGCGATCCTGAAAGGGCGTGAGGTGATGGGCAGCTGACGTTGGAAGATCCTGGTTAGAAATAAAACTCTTGCACCGTTTCCGTCGCAAAAGCTCCGTTTCTAAGCAGATGCAAGCCCACAAATTAAAGCCCATTCCCAGATTTACCTCGTGCTACAGAAGTCGTCAAGTACAACTCCTCCATTACCCACACCTTATACCCACAAGATGGAGATGGAGTTGCCTGCTACACCCACGCCTACTGACGCACGAAGCCTTTACCTAAACTTTCAATCACCTACAGCCGACAAGGCACAGCAGTCGCTACGTATGCAAGTAGCCGCGCACAACTTCAACAAGCGGGCGGCTTGTAACTCCCCCGTGACCTTAGACGGCCCATCATCTCTACTGCCCGTTGCTACATGCAACTTTGCGGCACTAAGTCGTCACTTTCATCTACCGCTTAAAGTAGCAGCTGAGAAATTCGGTGTACGTGCTACAGCCTTTAAAAAGCGATGCCGAGCCATTGGAATCCGTCACTGGCCCTATCGGAAAGTACGCAGTCTCAAGCGTTCACTACAGGAGCTCGAGCAGTGTCAGCAACAAGCCCAGGACGGCTCCGGTCCGCCACTTTCGGACAAACAGATCCGACAATTTGCAGGATGTCAGAGCCAATTAAAACGGCTATTGTCGCCTGAGACTTACGGCATTGACCCTAATGGGCAAATGCTGCCTTCCACCTTTTTCTACAGTGATGCTGATGGTAGTAACACCCCTGATGACCACGAGTCGGATGAGGATTCGTGTAGCTCACCAAGTCCACGACCAGGTGTCGAGCAGTTCGTACACAGGAACAAAGCACGGAAACATTTCTTCACGGACTCACCATCTTCGACCTTTGCTTCGTCACCACATCGTGATAACATGTTCTTCAGTAACCCCATGGCTACGCACACAGCAACTGGCTACAGTCGCACACAGTACAACCAGTACAATGCTGGAGTGATCTCCATGCAGCCGGGATTCGTCTTTGACACGTTGTACGACCCCTTTGGTGAACTCAGCACCTCTACTATGGACCCTTATGGAGACAACGACCATCCATCGTGTGGCTACTCTCTTGATGCCGTTTCGTACGACTTCTTTCCACTGCAACCGTCACCGACCATGGCCATGCGAAAAGCTCAAACTGCAGTTGCTAGCACCTCCATCCAGGAAGGAACATCAGCTGCGATTGCTCCGGGTGGACTTGAAGGTTTAGAGGACGACATTTTCCGCCACATTTCCCCCGAATACGGTTGCCTTGTTTAGAGGTGGTGTCTGTTTGTCAGCTTTTTCACTTCGCAGTCTCCATTTTTTGCTAGCAATCTTCCGTTTGCATTGAGGTTTAAATTATTCAAATAAAAACGCCTTAGCCGACCAAGTATCCACTGACTACAACATAAGTTGTGAATTATCCATATTCCGCGACGACTGCTGGTAACACTTCAATTGCTATGACACATACAGAGAACTAGTAATGTCAGCTTTGAATCAATAAGGCATTGTGTACATCAGGAGCAGATCCTCGACACTTATGACCGGACTTGTCTTAGTGCTACACGGAATTTTCTTCCGCTCCCATTGTGCGCAGAAAGCAAGTCTTTCTCAATTATAGCACGGCGCAGACCTTGGATTCGTACCCTTGTTTGATACACTGCAGCAATAGTCGCCTACAGCCCAACCTCACTTTTACATGGTGAGAAAGTGAGTGAAGAGCAGATACACACACACCGAGGTGCACGAAAAGAAATACCTCTCATTCATTTTGCCAATAGCCTCGAGCGCTGTCTCCATTGCTTCAAGCGAACGCACCTTCTAATTCAAGTTACGGGCAGAGCAGCAACTACTGAACACAATTGTCTCCACAAAGGCACCAAGCCGCTCGTCGTAGGTACCGAGCATCTCATAAGCGAGTGAAAAGGTCCCAGAGATTGATCGAGCAAGCCTGTTTCTCTTTCAACAAAGCAGGGCTGTGATGTGGATACTACCAGACAGTGTTGCTAAGATTCATCCTCGTCTTCATCGTCCTTCTCGCGGGAATCAATCTCGCTCAGCATCAACTGGTACTTCGTCACAACGCGCTGCAATGCGCGGTTCGTCGCAAGCGTCGGCAAGATGTGTACCTTCAACACGTCCCGTTTAGCGCGATCCTGTCATCAATCTAGGGCGTTAGTCCTGAAAGCACAATGATGGCAAATTGGCCATTGTAAAAAGTGACATAAATGAACGGAGCCGTACCAAAACCATAGGATCCCACTTGCTACTCTCGTCTACACGTAGCATAGAGTCCTTGCCATTGACTGAACTTGAAGCTGACGATCTACAGGATAGAAACATTACACGTAAGGGTTCTGTGTGTCAATCGTTAGCCACTAACGAAAACTTACGCGTGGAAGGGGCCCATCATTTCAGCACAAAGTTCATCCAGGCGAGTTACATCTTCATCATGTGTCAGAAACCTTGCGTACGCCTGTATCCTGTTGAAAAGGTGAATAGGAGCTTAGATTACCAGCAACAACTACTGCAATGAAAACGGTGGAAAAGAACATACCAATAGCAATATTCAGTTGCGCTTTTCAACACGATCGCAGCGGCAGCCTGGTGCTCAAGATGCGAGCGCGTCACATTGCGCTGCATCAGCGGGTCTGACATTCCGGAAAGCATGGCTGAAGCGATTCCTCTCGGAATTCGACCGTAGCAGGAGGCGTTTTGGAGCTGCCGCAATGGACCAACCTAGTCAAGTACTAATTAGCATCTAGCCAGCAATGACAAAAAAGTGAAATGCACGCGTACAGGGACGCTTTTGACTGTTACTGCATCTGTTGGGAGTACGGATGCAAAATCCGAGTACACAAAGCTGTCGTCCGCCACGCGCATCCTGCGTATTTTAAACAGCACATAAGTGAGGTTTGTGTCTCGCGCTTGCATCCATGACGTGGCTCACTTCTCGACGGATTATTTCGTAAGCAAGCTTCGTACCAGGAGGACATAGCTGAATCGAACGTGTACGACAGCAAGCTAGAATTGCCTATCGTTTCAGCGTTTGACTCAGCAAAAGTGATAAGCGGCATCCCCTTCTTCGTAACTTGGCACCGAAGCAGAGTTAGCTTGCGATCTTCTTCTGGTGTAATCTATGATACACCACGTACAGCAGATCTAAGAAACAAAATACTGCCACAAGAAAAGCACATAGGTAGTACTCTACGGTTGTAATTGTTTCGATTGAGCTTGAGAGCACGAGCTTGCGGTGAGCTAGATCCCAGACTTTCAACTCGCCTGTCCCCAATATCACCAGCAAATACGGTGACTCGTTCTTACTGCACTCCATTACTGATATCGCACTGCCCAAGGCTAGCAGAAGCAACGAAGCAAATGTCAGTCAATCGTGCAAGTGAATGTTGAGAGGCTCGCAAAATCATACCAATGCATGGAAACAAGCGTCGTCCATTGCTACTAAGAACCAAAAGGTCGCCATTGTGTATACCAATTGCACAATACCTCGCGTTTCCCACTACGCAAACGACACGACCAGGGACACGATCGATCCACTTCAACTCGCTCCCTTCCAAACATTTAATCGTTGAATAAACTGGACCTAACTCTGCAGCATTCCATTAACCAATGAGTGTCAATGATCATTCGCATACGAAAACAAACCAAGCCGAAACTTACTTATGATTTCGTCTGGCTGAGAATTCTTCAGATTGTGAACGGTAACTTCTATCACCACTTTAGACGACATCAACCTTCTTGTGTTGTCATTCAATCTTGAGCCTGGGATGCTGGACTGTGTCTTCGTGTCTATTTCTACGGTGAAAAGCAGCCGAACTGGAAATTCAGGTAGCAACTGGCCCCGGCTGGTCATGCCAGCGCTAGTGCTAGATTCAACGCACGACTGGTCAGTAGTTATATCATTCGTGATGTGGATTAGACAAACAAACCTTTCGTGCAGTAGTTTTGGTGCTCGGGCGACGACTTCTCTTGACTTTGCTACTACGGCGATACCTTGCGTTATAGGTCGATCACTTTCTCTTTTCCTTTTCAAAGAAGTACCATCAGATCCGTTTTTCTTACCCTCTGTCTTCAACGATTTAGGAGGTGCGTCATTTGTTGTTGTTACAGCAGAATTCTCCTTTGGGATAAGCCCAGTCGTCTCGCTACAACTCAACGCAGTGTCCGACTCGAACGTAGGAGAATCATTGATCGCACAAACAACACGGACCTCCTTTTCAGTCGTTAAGGCCATGCGAGTATCCAAGAGTGTGGCGTCCGACGCCATCGGTGACAGCACTGTCGGGCCCAAGATATTGCGGATATTATTCTGCGACGATGCTGGATTATTTGCTGACAACTGGGCGTCCGTCTGAAGCAGTACCGGAGCGATTCGCTTTTTGTCAGTTGCTGCATTTGGTAGTCTGCTTTGCGGCGTGTTGGTTGCCTGAATTTCCAACCTTTTCTTCTTTGGAATAAGTGTGTTGGTTGTGTGGCTTGCTATGGTAGCAGTGCCGCCGTCAGAATTCTGACTGACAGCCAACTGCGGTGAAGCTATCGACTTTTCTTCAAGCTACTTTCAGCAACAAGAATTCTGTGAGTATCTTGCCTTGTCTCACTCAAATGGCACGTGGATTTAGCAAGCGTTACCTGAAGCTGAATCGGGTTTTCAGCCAATGTCGATGCGAGCGTAATACCGGCTCGTGATCCATACTAGACAAGTTTCGTATGTGAGAATTTGCGTAAGCCTTTAAAAGTAGCATACAAAAATAACACACCTTCGCCTGGAGAAGCTTGCTCTGCTGCGCATCAGAAACAGGAATGCCAATCTCATCTTCACCAAACTGAAAGCAGCAGACGGAGCCGTCAAGCGAGCAGGCGAGGAGCAGCGACTGAGAACTCGACCATGTCAAGTCCGTTACGGACGAGTCAAAGCAATCCTTAATAACAGCCAGTGGGCGAGCTAAATGAGCTAGCCAGATGCTTACAGTCGCATCATCACCACCTACAGCACAGCATGCAAATTCCTTATCTGGATCTGCTGTAGTTACTGCGGACCAAATGAGTATTAGTACGAAGCATGATGTCACTTCAATCAGTCACCTCATCGACGTACCAAGTAGTTTGGGGTTGAATCGAGCACTGGTTACAACACCCTGATGCCCGACAAATTTGAGGTCGTTTGTCCAGGATCCACGGTTCAATAGTGCCGCGATATTTTTCTTGGAGCTAAAAGCGTGTGTAGCACAGAGAACCGAGCCGTCAGGAGACCATGACAATCGACGGAAGTGCGACGTGGAAGCACATCCCTCAAATGGCTCTGTCACAACGTCCGACTCCTGCCAATCAGCTACTTTCCACATTCGAACAGTCTTGTCCTCTCCAGCACTCGACAAATACTACAGCAATAGAGCAACAAACCTCCGTCAACAACAACAACGTCAAACTCTGCATGCTTCCAAGAGCCCAAAATTCAAATACCTTGCCAACGGGGTCCCACGCAACACCTTTGACCCAGCCATTATGTCCTGTAAGCGTTTGCAATGGCTGCGTCATGACTTCATTGAGTCCTCCAAGACCGACATCCCAGATCAAAATAGTATTGTCAATGCTACAAGTTGCCAGCATCCGATCATCCGGTGACCACGCAATATCTTCCACATCTGTGACACACACAGACACACAACAGCCAGAACTGTTAAGAAAATTGCTCAGCCAAACCTCTCCAATATAGATTATCTCACCCATTGTATGTCTCTCCAATGTAGCACATCGAGCCCAATTTTGCTTGTTAAGTCTTGCATTAGACCCAAAAGGAACGGGAGCTGGAAGACCCGTCTGCAACTCATAGAGTAAAACCAATTGATCGTCCGAACCTGAAGCCAAATACCGACCGTGACTTGCCCATCGAACACAATTAACAGCTTGTTGATGATTTGATAAAGTTGCCAGTAGCTCAAATGAAGCGATTCCTTCCTCTTGCGGCACTTGCAGCGACCAAATTTTAACGTTATTGTCTCCTCCAGCCGTTGCAAAGAGCTGCAGTGTTGGATGGGCGTCTACACCGTAAATAGCGCATACTATCGAGCATACTTTTGTAGTTAGGAAGACCGAATAATGGAAATAGTCATGAAAAAAGTAGTCTATGTATTGTACCAGTGCCTGATAAGTTTTCGTGCTTGACGTCCTCGGGCTTTTCCAGTAGCATATCGACCGTACTCTCTTGGCAGGACGGACCCCTTGCTTAAGTAGCTGCTACTTGAGACACTTTGTCACAATCAGGAGGTTGTTACCGACAACGAAAACTGAGCCAGAGACTTTTTACTTGCTTTTTATATATATGAAGTGGCTGCAACCGTCGCATATAATTAAACATCACTACATGTAATATGAAGTAGTAGAATGTTCATCCTCTAAGTAACTAGAACCTCTTTACTTAGGATCACTGGCCTTGTTTTGATTGTGCCGTATCACCATATCAAGGCAGAGAGCGAGGGATATAGCTACACGTAATGCTTATTTGTATACATGAAGATAAAGCACGACACTGGAAAGCTGGAGTTCCTGCTGCGGTTGACACTGCATTTATGGCTGTGATGCTACCAGGTTGGTATACATATCTAGTGAACTCACTAGGAAAGAATATAATCGTGTCAACGAGCATGGTGGCATCCTGTTTGTAGTGATCATCACTCTAGCTCACAGATGCAAAGGGCAGCATTGTCATATCAGTCTGTAAGCTGTTGTCTTCCTTTGCATCTTTGTTTTGATGCATTAACACAAGTTTCAGCCATGCTATTGAATCAAAAAACGAGTGTCCTAGACTGTCATCTACATTATTGCGTCACTGGGAAAGAGAACTGCTAGACTATAGTGTTCACGATTGTGCTTAGACATCAAGTATTTCAAAACGTTTAGGCTACTTCTTTATCTCCGCAAGAATTTGTCCAGTTCCAACGATATTCATCAAGATGCATCATCTTGGTTCACGTAGGCGTGCAGATATCCGTCTTCAGAGATATTAGAGGCGCCAAGCACACGTACAGTCGTGAACGGATCTACCACAAGGTCAACGATGCCTGATACTACTTCGATTCGTGGCTCCCATTTGAACGCGCGACCGGTCGAGTTGAAGTAGAATCGCGATTCGAAAGGAAAGTTGTAAGTCTTGCCAACGAGGCGCTGGACCAATTCTTCGTCATTGAGCAGCGGCTGGAAAAAGTGTCGGATAGTGTCACGCGAGATTCGTAGAGTGAACCGCCCGACGCAGCGGACGGGATACACGTCCGGATCATCGCTCTCGAGCGGTTGAATCTGCTCGCAGTGCTGTGTAAGCTCGGCGTGATAGCGCGTGAAGTTATGCCATTGCACAAAGAACGCATCCAGATCACGGAATGCTAGAGACTCCACATCCGGCAGCACCATACTTCGTACTTTCGCTTCTGACTCCCACGCGTTGCTCTGAGTTGGGTCGTATCCGTGCGAGAAGCTTTGGTAGTAGGCACGCACTTTGTCCGATACAAGCTGAAAAGCGTTCGTCCGACGCGCAAGGTACAACGCTGAAAGCAGCGTCTGTCGTCTCTCTAGAGCCAAAATTTGTTCATGCATCGCTAGCATTTTCCGCCGGAGTTGCGTCTGGTTGGAATCAATTTTCAAGCTCTGGATTCGTCGGAAATGTGCGTGCATTGGGCCAAATTTGCTCAATGTACGGCAGTTCTTTGACAGCCGTCGTGTACGTCGTCGGCGTGGCTGCGTTTCGCCTGGTATCGTCGTATGAGCAACAGCATGTTCAAGCACCGCTATCTGCTGAGTGATTGAGTCTACCGAAGATAGTGAGACAACGAGTGCTGCAGAGGTGTCGGTCTCATGGTCTGGAAAGACATCGTTAGCACGCGTTGGATGTCGACTGCGACGCTTGATGAGACTTGAGAGCATGACAGAGAAGAAGAAAGAATGAAGTGGGGTCGCTGATTTGTCGCTCTGTTTTCTTCCAATAGATGAAAAAAACACACACATAAATCAAAGCCGACAAGCTTCGTCCGTTTTTTTTTCATGTCCACGTGTAGTCACGTAGTCTGAACTTTCAAGTTGTGGTGTTGCGAGAGAGAGAGATTCAGATCGTCTATTTACAAGGTGTTAACTATGTGCAAGATCTCTGGAATGTCCTGAGCCAGGATATCAACGCCGGTTGGCCCGGCTGTATATCGTGGCTGGTCACCGTTGAAAGTGGTGGCCCTCTAGGTTCTCGCTCGAGCAACTCGATGCATGCATATAGCAAAGCACCATTTGTGGCGGACGCAATTTTTCGATGCTCTCTCTTCGCGATCGCTCGGAGCTGACAAAGGCACGCAGCCCAAAAACTTGCGATGCTGCTGGGAAGGTGGAGTGCGACCTCCTTGTAGACGGCTGCATTTCTGTCGACCCATATTCGTGTTTGACATATCGTTGCCAGGACGTGCCAAATTTGCGTCCAGACACATTCGGCTGCACCCACGTCATCCTGAAAACGGTCCGCTAGACTTTTCGTTTGGTACTCGGGTATGCTGTGAACTCTTCAGCTTGCACAGGCCGTCAGAAAGTGTTGGGTCGATTGACGGGTAACTTTTTGCCCAGTCCAGTGACCAATAAGTTTGTCCCAGAGCGCTGCAGCGCACGCACAGTCCCAAAACAGATGACCAATGGTCTCCTCACTGCCGCTGCAGGCCGGTACTTTTCTGCAACTATTGTTTTCGTTCCTCGCAGCGTGATACAGATTTAATTGTCTGGTCACCACCCAGTACCCTGTCCAGACTTGATACGGTGTGAGCCAATTACTATGATCCCACACTTGCCTCGGCGTTTGCCGAAGCGCTGCGCATTGCCATTCGTCCGTCGTTGCTGATTGGAAAAGTCGATCAACAAGAACGGAAAGTTGACGGGCGAGAACCTTTTTATGGAACGGGAAAGCTTGCTTGCCTAAGGCCTTCGTGACGAAGTGATTAGACGTTGTGTTCGGCACAGACCAAGGAAACCGATGCAACTGCGGGTGCGCTCGAATACCAGACCCCATGTTCGGATCTCGCGACAGACCGCCTGTCGTTCCGATGGCGAACCGACATTGAGCTCCGGCAGGAAGCCGTGGCAAAACCAGTGTATCCCATCATCAGCTTGGTGCAGAGTGACGGGCCAAATTTGGCCGTGCTCGATATCCGTCGAGTGGCCTTCGATAATGCCTGCTCCGAGGAGCTTCCAGTGAAAGCCTCGGAAACATGGTGGTGCCTGTCGTAGGCGCAGTGGCGATGTCGAGTGCAACTCTAACCCGATGGATAAGTCCGGGGATGAAAGCAAGATGGCTGTTGCCCATCTGCGGAGTTTTTCGTCCGAATGAGGGCCGGGTTGATTCTGAGGGATTGGTATCCGTAATACGAATTCTGCTGGCCCCGTACGCCGGATGTGTAGTTGTTCGAGGGTGCAGTCCTCGATCCTGTTATAAGTAGTTCTGGCCAGCATGTTGCCGCCCTGGTCCCGAATCCATGGGTTCGCACTCCAGTTAAAAGTGGCCCAGAATCGCTGAATTTCTTCCGGCATATCATCATACCCCAGCAGTCGTTTGGGAAAAGGGTCAATGAACGACAGTACCAATTCATCCCCCTCCCACCAGCTGGTGACTCGGTTGAATAAACCCGTCGAGTGGGCGTGACTCCACGCGGTCACCTGGTCTGTTGATCTGTTGTTGGGGCGAGCCGTTCTCCCAGCTTGTTCAGCTTGTGACCTGGCGAACTTTCCCGGTTAGACGGTGCCCGCAGTTTAGCCTGAGCCGGAGTCACTATTGTTGCGTCCTGTCCTTGATTGCTCCGGAAAATTCACAGCCGCCATGCAGTATAGTATTTATCCGGCTTCTGAGTAAGCCAAGCAAACGCGTGCTTTGTGCGTTGTGTTTTGACTGCTACTGAAACAGCCGCTAGTCCAATGTCTCCCGCTTGTTTTGGCGTCACAAGCAGTCCAGGATTTACCTTGTGGCGACTGCTTTCTGTCGTCGTCGCGTGCGCCCACAGGAATTGCTTGTATAAATTATGCAGTTCCTTTTCCGCCCAATGAGGTAATTCAAAAATTATCGCGGTGAATAATAATGAGGGAAGCACGATGGAGTTGAGGATTAACACCCGATTCTCGACGCTCGTTGCTACTCGTGTCGCTGTGAGAAGCCGCCTTTGAATCTTTCTGATCCGCTGGGCCCAGTTCTTGTTCACTAACTCCCCAGTTCCAATCTCATAGCCCAAGTATCTAGTTGTTTCGTCCGTGGGGACGACAGCAATGCCCTCGTACCGCTCGAGCTTGACAGACCGATTCAGAAATATCAGCTGACTCTTTGCAGGTTGAACATGTAGGCCAGAAAGAGCACCAAATTCTCGTACAACATGTAATGCGTGGGGTATTTACTCCGCTGTCTCGAGAAATAGGGTGGTGTCATCCACAAATGCTGAGTAGAGGTGGGTCTACCCGGGCTGGCCGGGCGCTTGTAGCCCTTGAAGATTGGGGTTCTGCATAAGTGCTAGATCTAAAACCTCAACGGCTAGCAAAAACAGAAGAGGTGCTAACGGGCACCCTTGTCGAATCCCTGGCCGAACCGGTAGAGGTGTGGAATGACAACCATTTACGACGAAGCTGGCTGTCGTGCCGGTGTGAATACGTCGGACCAGGTCGATGAATCGCTCGTCAAAGCCGAACTGAAGTAGAGTCAGGTACAGAAAGTCCCGGTCCACGGTATCGTAAGCCTTCTTGAAATCCAGCAGCAGAATACAACGACTGTGTGCTGCCGGCATCTCCCCTTGCTCCATTGCAGTCGACAGGTGAGCCATCATCATCATAACTGGTTTGGACATTTTGCGCCCATGAACAAAGCCCTGTTGGGAGTCGCTGATAGCCTGAGGTAATGAATATTGTAAACGCGTTGCCAGCACCTTGGCAAACACCTTGTAACTGGTTTGTAGTAAAGAAATCGGTCGATAATCCATCGCATCGTCCGAGACCTTTTTTCCGCAGCGGAATTATAAGCGCTTCTAGAAACGAGGGAGGCAAATCCGCCCGATTGAGGATTTGATTGCTGATGCTGACCAGAGCTGGTACCAGCAGCGCTGATGTATCTATAAAAATCGTTGTTTAAACCATCTTGGCCTGCCGCTTTGTGCCTACTCAAGTTGTGGTGTTGCTACATGTCAAAAACTACCACGCAACTATTGTCTCTTCGACCACAATCGCTATTCACTATCTTTATCCGATCATTTAGTTTGTGTGCACTACGGCACCATATATCGAATACAGCACCGTATCGAATATCGACAATCTTTTTGTAGCAAAGTCCGCTGTGTGATTAGACGATACGTTCATGGACATAAAAAAGCCTTTTTGCAGTCACAGTGAATCTTACCAGGCTGGACTCTGCACAAAGGCTTTTTTATTCACATGCAAGCAATTCGTCGCAAAGTGCAGCAATCAAATGGCTACATACAAATATCAATTTTGACATTACCGGTTCCAACAATCAAAACTTTAGTTTTAATCTGAGCCAGTCGTTTATGCCAATATGAGCGAACTTTACAAGGAAGCAGCGACGCTCTTGCACAAGCTGGAGAAGCGTCAGGGTGGACTGAAGAGCTTGGCGTATTCTGATTCTACAGTGCATAAGCGTAGCTCCTTTGCGCTTGTATGTGAGACGTTGCGCTATAAGCCGCTACTACGTGAATTGTTGGCAGCATTGCCCGAGTGTCACAAGGCGCTAAAGACGCCCAAGGACGCTAAAGAACCGTCTGCGCTCGTCTTTGTGGCACTGTATGACCTTCTTTTTGGTCGACAAAGGATACAGGGTGGTGGATACGTGAAGAAGGCGTTTTTGCAGCATGAGACGGCGTTCCGAGCGGCACTAACGAGACTCAAGATTAAGCACAAAGTGGCGTCTAACGAGGCACTTTTACCGCCTGAAAATCGCCAGCAGCACCTCGCACTACCTCGCTACGTACGTGTCAATACGCTTTTGGCTTCTATTGAAGAGATCGAGGCCTTTACGCGTGAGTACGATGCTAAACACGACCGAGACGTGCAAGATCTGCTCGTGCTGCCGTCGGGTACAGAGCTGCATGAACATGACATGGTCGTTAGTGGAAAGCTAGTGCTACAGGACAAGGCCAGCTGCTTCCCGGCTTTTGTGCTACATGGAGAGCACACTGATGCAAAGGACAAACAGGGCGACGTGATCGATGCTTGTGCCGCTCCTGGTAACAAGACTAGTCACCTGGCAATGCTACTGCAGCAACAAGATGGCGACGGAGAGGATGACATTACTCGAAAGCGACGAGTGTTTGCTGTTGACCGATCAGTAAAACGGCTTGAACTGCTAAAGCGACGCATGGAGCTTGCAGGAGCTGCTGCTCGAGTGCAGGCTGAATTGCAGAGCTTTTTGGAAGTTCCTGTGGACAACGAAATGTATCGCAATGTGCGAAGTATTTTGTTGGACCCATCGTGCTCTGGTTCGGGGATGACAAATCGTCTGGATCATTTGCTAGATATTGCGAGTGGGCGTGATATAGTGCTGGACTCAGGATATGAAGAAGAGACGGCCAAGCGTCTCCAGTCGCTCGCAGATTTTCAGCTCGAAGCGCTACGAAAGGCTTTCTCATTTCCACAAGTAGAGCGTGTAGTATATTCAACTTGTTCCATTTTCCAGCAGGAGGACGAGGAAGTTGTCGCAGCAGCATTGCAATCCGAGGAAAATATTCATGCAGCGCGTCCTTTTGTGCTGAAACCAGCCCTAAAGTCATGGCCACGTCGTGGTCTTGAGGTCGCAGGCTTATCGGCTGAACAAGCCATGGCACTTGTTCGTGCAAACGGTTTAGAGGATTCGACAAACGGATTTTTCGTGGCGTATTTCGAACGAACTGACAATGTTGCTGGCGCTTCAATTCCTGTAAAAGATCAATCCGAGAAGACAACCAAGAAACCTGCTGCTGCAAGTGTTCAAGGTACCGCTACATCACCTACTTCAAGTGCGAAAGCTGAGATTTTACATACTGGGAAGAAGCGCAAAGTGCTGTCAACGACTCAAAAGGAGAAGCGCAAGCGTAGGAAACGTGAGAAGCGCAAGAAACATGGCAGTTCAGTATTAGACAAAACATTAGAAGACGAAGTAGAATGAGAGCAGCTTCAAGCTTCTGTTGCTAGTTGCTATCAAGCGGTGTTTGTGCAGGTATGTTCGTTTCGACACTCAAAAATCTCTTTCCATGAACAGAGCGGCACATCTGGTCTGCATGAGCCGCTGTGAAGTGTTACAAGGCTACTTTGGGTCACCGGGCGTACGTTCGAGCTAAGTGATTCACGATCCCCGACCTTAATGCTAGTGTGGTTGCGCTTGACGGACTAAATTAGCGGGCTCAGATGCAGATTGTTGTAAGTATTTGAATGCACCGTTTACGACTAAAGCAGCGGGCATCATGAATCGATCATTGCAAGCTCTCGTAAAATTGTTTGGTTAGCTCAAGAAACGAGATGAAAATCTCGCTGCAGCGTAGTGCTCTCGCATTTGAGGGTGTTATTCCGTTTGTTGCCATTCTTACTTGAAACTATTATTAATTGCGCTGAGATACCAATTGATGCTTGGTTGCTTGATGACTTTTCATCATCAAGCAAGCATCAATTTATATCCTGAGAAGCAAAACAAAGCTGTCACTGCCTTGATCGGTCAGCTAGAACTGCATGATCAACACGAAGCCAGAAATCGTCGATGATTGCAACCTCGTCGTTACGTTACGGAATGTCGGGTGAGCAGCAACGTAACAAATACATCAGCACACCTAATGCTAAACACCAATACAAATACGACTTGATGAAAGTCATGGGTGAGGTCGAGCAAAGCGTTCTTGTACGTGACATCATATCCAACGGGGAGGGCAATTTGAGGTTCCCCAAGTCTTCAACAGATCAAAAGCAAGGATGTTTGTAAGCTAGAACAGGTAAACACGCTTCTCCTTACAGGTGCTCACTTCGTCGCTCTTTAGCCGAAAGAAAGCCAATGAGCGTTCTTGATTTCTTGGTACACCGTTGGCGACGGTGACATGCGTCTCGTAGCAATCCTATCGCACGCATATATTTCTACCGTAGTGACTCACACACGGCTAGGACGTCCTTTTCGCTCTATATTTCGTTACAGCTGCAGCGCAGACCGCGGCCAAAGCATCAGCTGATCTGCCTTTGGGACGAATGCAACGCAAAGGTCTTGGAGACGCGGTCTCCCGCATTGTGAATTTTTGTTTACCCTAAAGTTCTCCTGCTGCTTCAAATACGTGAAGACCTCAAGCCGCTGAACGCATCCTGTGCAAGTCCCAGTACAACACCAACGTGTGCAGACTTGCGTTGAAGGCGCTTGGAACTCAGCCCTGGTAGGCCACAACGACATTGACGAGCTTGCACGTTGCGTCGTGCTGTAAATGTGGTGCCAGTTTGTTGGAACGAAGAAGACGAACTCGTATTTGTAAACACATATTAGTTGTTGTGCATAAAACGATTATGATGCCGCAAACGCGACCTGCGTGACAGGCTTGCGATAGAATAAACTATTCGCTTTGCATGATCTGTTGCGGCTTACATGGCCTCAATTCAACTTACACCGAACCTTCCACGACGCTCGCCTTCTTCTCCTCAACAGCGTCCTCCTCTGTGAGTGCCGTCACGCCAGCCTCGACGTCCTCGTCACTGTCCTCGTCACTGTCTGCCTCGGACGCGGCGTTCTCTTCCATCTCACCATTGGCGTTAGCAGACATGTCTTCCGCTGATTTCTCGGAGGCGCGCTTCCGGCTCTTGGCAATGGCCACGACAGCCAGACCGACAATACCCACAGCAGCGCCAATGACACTGCCGAAAATGGAGGCCGTGATAACGTTGTTCTGGATCCACGACTTGGCCTCGGCTGCGTATGACACAGTCGCCTCCTTGGTCTCCGTGGCAGGGGCCTTCTCTTCCTTTTTCTCCTCCTTGGGCTTCTCCTTATGCGGAGCATCTTTCTTGATGTCGTTCTTGATGATATCCAAGTCCACGTTGCCCTTGTGCATCCGCAAGTGAATGGACTTGGCTCCCTCAGGTATGTCAATGAACATTTTCAGTTCTTCATTGTCTTTCATATCAAGACTCTGATCGTAAGCCTCGTCATTCTCCAGCTCCATCTCCACCTCGCCTTTCGTAAAGTCAATATCTGAGTCCAACTGGTGAGTAGCGTCTAAACTACCCGTGACGGATGCGTCCAGATTGCTATTAGTAGAAATATCCACTTCCTGGTCACTGTCAGCTTCAATGTCCATGACCTCGTCATTCTTTAGATCCACATCCGCGTCAGTTGAGCCATCAGTGTCCAAGCCCACAGCTTCATCCACGGTATCAATGACCATCTCTTCTGAAGAACTCAGCTCCATATCGATCGTTTTCGAGTCACTTACGACATAAGAGTCGGACGAACCTTCCTCGGCCTTTGTCTGTTCGACCACATTGGGGGTGTATTTTACCGAATGGTGAATACCACTCGCCAAGACACGGCGTGGGTGCGTGCGTAAAGCTGAGGCTCGTGTCGTCTCTGCGGCTGCAAACGTCGACGCGCATAGCATTAGCCCGAAGGTCTTTTTCACAGACAACACCATGACTTTCGTCGTCTATGCAGCTAATGTGATTGTGACTCGCAACCTGCACGGCTGAAAAAATCAGGTTTTGAACCCACGGGTTGGAGCTGCAAAATAATACCTTATAGATACTATGGATCGGATTCGAAAGGGAGCGAAATGAGTGCCATTCAGATGTATACGTATGATACTACATGATAAAAAGTTCATTTTTTGCATTTGGGCTCTACTTATTCATGTACATGTATGTCAATCGACGTGTCGATCCAAACATCGTGCGCTTGGATTGCATTTCATGCCGTAATACGTCATGAGTGCTGTGTAGGCCTAGCATTTTTTTGAAAAGGTAGAAACTCCAAGAGCGAGGAGAGCGAGATCTTAGTCACAAACTTACAGTTTGGTAGCATTATGGTCGATGGACTCTGTACATTACAAGATACAAGCGGTCCTTTCAAAGAACCAGACAATCAGATTGATGCAGACATGGCAGCAGCAAGTGAGAGAGAGACAGTGGATAAGTCTATTTCATCTTTAGTGGCTGCAGGATGTCTGGTAGATCCTTAGCTTGGTTCGCAACGCCGGTTCCTCGTTCGAGTCCGGTGGTTGTACGGGCTTGTCATCTGCGTTAACGGCTCTCGAGGTTTATGACAAACTCCAATCCGATGCAGTTCCGCTATAATACAGGGCTGAATCTTGTCATACTTCCGTGGCATTAAAACGCTTCCCTGCTGGTCCACAATCCATGGGTTGTCGGCCCAAGAGTAAGCAGTATGCGAGCCAAAATGCTTCCTCTGGTGCCATTTCCCGGAGTGAGTGACGGAGTGATCGAGAGAGCTCCACCACCCATTCCTCCGTTGCCGTCCAGCTGATCGCCTTTGATGCCAGGCTTTCGAGCTCCGTTGTGTACTGCTGCTGCCTACCCTCATGGTCCAATAGTGCCGGTAACAGCAAAGGTCCGATCAACTGCTAGAAAATGTTTCCAGGAGTCCTGTGATCCTTGAAGAGCTGCCGTCCTCTTTCTTGGCGCGATAACACTCCTGCTGTCCAGTCCTGCATTGCTCCGCGGAAAGCCCATACCTGCCAGGCCAGAAAATAGATGTTTTTTGCCATAGTATTGCGTATTTTACCCGCTGCGTCTTGCATGCAATCAGTCTGGAGGCTAGGCTGGACTCCTCCCGCGTGTTTGGGCGTGTACAAAAGCGCTGGATTGATCTTATGGCAACTGGCCTCCGTGATGCCACAGGAATTGCTTCTGAAGGCTGATTAGCTGTTGCTTTGCCCATGGTGGCATCTCGAATACTGCCGCTAAGGTATCCTTAATGCATGGGTGCTCAGGTATAACCTTGGTGAATATCGTGCGCATAATAAAAAGAAATGACAACTCTTGTTCGCTCCCATGCACTCGGCCACATGATTTCGATGCTATACTTCGCTAAACATGCCGCAACTGAGCGCCCAAAAAAGTAGCTGCACTTACTGAGCTTGAAGCCAAACCTCGTTGGCAGGAGCTCACATCATCACCTTAATATAAGGCTCGTAGTTCTTTTCAAAAATTAGCTTTATAAAGAATGATGCTTATTTGAGTGAGTTTCTAACCTAAACTTAAGCCTAACTGCGTAAAATGTATCTCTTACTCGGCCAAGTCCCTGGCCTTAAATGCTATTTACTATACAGTATCTATTTATGCTTAATTATTAAGTAACCATTAGGTATGCCAATACAAACGAATTGCTATACCTATCATTGTGTATGCAAGTGTTGCTAAAAGTATCCGGATGCAAAAGTTTCCTGTAAGGGTGCTATTAGAATTTGATACCTTTCATTTGTTGTTTGCCTTTTACTGACATTGACAAAAGTCAGAAATTTCCCGCGTTGATTGTACAAAAAACTTGTTTGTCACTATTAGCTTATGTCACTGGATCGAGGAAGTCATCCCAAAGAAAAATGGTCGACTACAAAGGGCAGGCGCGTGCTGAGACTCTTCTAACGGTGTGCTTTGTGGTCATTTGCACGCCCGCCTGGATCTATGGGTACTTCCAGCAAGACTTCAACTACCCGTTTCACGCGTGGCTGGTAGCTACAGTTCTTGGCGCACTGGTAGGTTACAAGTTTGCCTCTAGCGAGAGATAGACACGTGGCTTTTTGCGAGATTTGCTTATTGTTTTATTGTAGTTGGTTTTGCCAGACTGGGCAATCTACAGACGCAACCCGATCAAGTGGCAGCCCAGTGTCATGCACGTGAAGAAGAAAAGCAGTTAAAACACATCAAGACATAATGGACGATAAATGCTTCAAGTGATGCAATCAATTGCAAAGATGAAACTAAAAGACATTCATGCTTGGCATTGCTGGAGATGTTGCAGCGACAACACCGATTTAAGGCCTAAACGACAGTTTATTCTTGTCATCGTCGCACCCTTTGGCATCTGCATCATCGCTTTTTCCTTCCTACTCATCCTCTCCTCCCTGCTCATCCTCTTCGTCCTGTTCCTCATCTTCTTCCTGTTCCTCTTCCTCTTCCTCATCGTCATCTTCATCGTCATCTTCATCTTCGTTCTAGTATAGCAGCAACGCATTTGCTCAGCTTGCCACTTCACATACATTCAACTAGCAAGACCACACCGTACCATCAAGAAGTACCGCACAGGGTTCTTCCATATCTCTTCCTGAATGATCTCCGCTATTTCCTGGTCGCCATCCGTCGTGGTGAACCACTAGACAAACAAGCAATATACAACTTTGATTAGACACAAGCCCATACACCAAGCCAGCTAGTAGCTGCCATACATTGAAAAAGTATCTCGTTGGCTCCTCCGTCGTTTCTCCTTTATCTTTCCAGGTAACTTCCGACGTGGTGACCTCCGTCTCTTCCTCTTCTAACTTGACTTGCTTCCACAGCGTCGTAGGAGAAAAATACGGATTTTCCGTAAAACTCTAGCAGCATCAAATATGTATAAGTATCTTTCCAGAACTGTCGAAAGAGACAGGAGTTCTCACCATTTCGATCTTAAAACTTCCATCATCGCCCACAAACGTGACGTCAAGTGTCTGCAAATAGTCCATCAGCTTCTTATCGTCTTCGGTGATATAGCTGCTCACCACCTTGTGGTTCACAAACTATACGATACAAAGCAGCACAATTGAGTGCGTAAGCGCGTAATACTCAAGCAAGTCAATAGCTCACTTAGCCGACACATAACACGTACCACTTGCTTCCAGAAGTGAGGGATCTCAGTCAATAGCTTGTTGCGCGTGACATAAATGGAATGCTTTTTGGCATTGTATTTGGTCTCTATGCCGAGGATCTCCTTGGCCTGTTCAACATTCACCTGCTCGAGTTCCTCTTCCACTTTCTGCACCTTCTCAAGCACTTCCTTTACTTTCTTCGACTCGTTCTCATCAGACTTGTTGTCATTTATGCGCTGGCGCTTGGGAGATGGAGGGCCTGTCATGACTTCACGACTACAATGAAGAGATGTGAAAAATGACTGGTAGCACCCGTTGCTTGCAGGTCCCATTTTATAAGTCCTGTCTTTATCCCCCTTTTTAATTGAATACCAAGTCTGAAATATGGCTACAGTATGTTTTGGCTAAACGAAAAAAAAAGCACAAGTTGAGCAAGTTGGTTGTCGTGTTCCGCTTTGTCAGGTTTCGACAACAATTAATTCTTCAAGTGCAGCTTAAATCCGAGTGTTAATTATATATTGCAATATATTGTATCGTATAGCAATTGCCATGCATATCCTGTGTGCTATGAGCACGCTTGCTCTGTCAGTAGCAGCTTCTACTTGTGACGAACGGAATCTAGAGCGAGATGCTGCAACGGTACTAGCAAACCATATGGACGTGGAACTAGGTGGCATCGGAGCTGGCAAGAACAACGTCGTGGGGTTTCAATATATGGTAAAAATGTCAGCAAAAAGATCCATAACTTCAAGATGCAGTGAATTTTAACATTCAATTATTACATTATAGAAACCTGCTGAGGCTCTTTTAGCAGCACAAGCCCTTGCTCATGAAGATTTTGACCAAGCAGCAACACAAGTCCAGCGCATCCTAGGGTATCGAAAATCTGACGGATTACTGCCACATTTGGTCTATGGTCTTTCCGTACCATCATATTTACAATGGTTACCCAGCAATCGAACTTTTCATCCAGGGCCTGCATTTTGGCAACAAATATCAGTAAGAGAAGACCAGAAGAAGGAGATAGTGTCAAATTCAACATTTGATACTTCGACGATCTCAGCTCCTCCAGTAGCAGGAGACGTGGCATGGGAAATCTTTCGGTTAGCACCTTATGACTTGGTGTTGGGTGTAAGAACAACTGCTGTTCAATTCTTGTGCCACGTCTATGAGCCACTTATGACGATACAGAAGCATTTGTTCTCTACACGACGTAGTTCTAATGGGTTACTGACTGTTCGTGTACGTTCTGATGATCAAATGTTGACCGAGGGTTTTTATCCTGATGTGTAGCTGTATGATATGCTTAAATTAGACGCTGATACATTATTGTAAGTGGTGATTGTATTTGTAGCACCCTTGGGAAACGTTTTCGTCGCTATCGCCACACTGGAAAGGATTTCTTGCCAATTTGAAGAAGGCACCAGACTACAAGACAATTGTTCGCTCGATTCCTGAGGAAACCCGAAATCGCTTTGCAATTGGAGCAAGTACGATGTTCTCTGCACAAGATGCAGTAAAGAACATGTATGAGCCCATGATATATCTCGCAGCACAAACACACCGCAGAGGACAAAGCAGTGAGATTTACAGTCGTAAATCGACCGTGTTGGAGTATATCACCTATGCTTCTGCTAGTGATGAGACCGCACAATTTGGAGTTGAGGACGTGGAATTCAACTCCCTTATGCTGCGATCATCGCTAGGTCTTGTAAACATCGGGCGTGTGCTCGTGGAACACTCGTCCATGTGCAAGGGATTCACCTTAACTCAAAACGAGCTTCTGAATGATGTGAAAGAGCTCCGCGCAATGGCGAGCGGGCTAAAAGAGGCTCTCATTGGCACCAACACGACTCAAGGTCTGTGGAACACATCCGCTGATTTTTTTGCAGATTCCAGCCGTATGGCATTGACTACAACCCACTCTTTACGCGGATCTCTACCTTCATACGCTGTGGAACTGGATGATGACAAGAAGATGCGTTTGATGAAGCATTTTCTTTCGGAACCCGGTTCATTCTCGTTCTTTTGCGCTCGGTTCCCGGCTGTATTTCTTGCGTGCTCCGGGGATGACTCGGCCGGAGCTGCTGAATTATTTGACGTCCGCTCAGCAGATGCAACGTGGATCCTCTACAACTACTTTGTACAGCGGGGGTTCGTTAGAGTACGCTTGCACAGTCATGTCTGCTCTCTGTGAGTTGACATAACCTTTTACTAACAGTATTGTAACTATCAGAACAAATTCTTAGGACTTGCTGATTACCTCCGCAACAAGACAAGGGACATGATATGCAAGGCAACTACACCAACTCGCCCACATCTTTCATGGTTCCCAATTTCGCTAACAATGGAAGAGCCCGCGCCAGCAGCCCTCGCAGCAGCCTACGACTCCCGCGATGGTGCACCAGTTGCAATTTTTGACGATAATTATTTGGGCTCGACGCTAGCTGCCGCTACCCTTCTAAACATTCTGCTTCCTGCAGGTATTCGTGTCAAACCCACTTTTCGCAAATAACGTAGAAGCTAACTCATTTCTGTCGCGACAGTGACGTTACCACCAAGTCCAGACACGCCGCCCATTGATCATCGTATCCTTTCTGTTATCATGTGCGTCGAATTGGTGGTTGCTTTTGGGGTTGCTATAAGCTGTTTCCTGTTTTCGGTTTACTTCGTGGCAAACCGACCACGACATACACGGTTATTTCCTGGATCCAAGGCTTCTACTGGAGCTGCAGAAAGAGACCTTCGAGACAAACTGGATCGCCACGGAGATGAACTGGAGGATCGTGGTCGATTAAGTCCAAGTGGGTCATCGTGGGCAGAAAGATACTCGGAGTCATCTTGTAGCGACGACTACTCTCCGAGATCCGGGCACGCTCAAAATGAGCTGGAGCATGCGTTAATTTCTGGGGTTGATGAACACTATGGATCTTTTAATGAAGCTGAGCAGCCACACACTCCTCCGTCCAACTCCGCCTGGAAAGCTGCGAAAAATGCGTTAGCAGACATCAGCCCGTGGTGATTGTAAAGATCGATTTTTCCACGACTGATAATACGAGCTGAGTGCAATAAGATGGACAATGAAAACGTTGACAGTGATTGATTGATATCTTTTCCGAGTCATGGTGTGCTTACAGCAGGTCCTTTTTCCATTTTGCCACAAGTTGAGTTGCCGCCTTCGCCACCGAGGGTGTTGCGTGTTTGCGCAGTTTGTTAATAGTGCGCCCAATGCCCGTGCTCTTTAGAATATCAACAGTGAGTATCATATCTGCGAGGGTGCTCAAAACGTGTGTTGCCAAGCCGGCTGAAACGCTCTTCACGTCACCATTTTGATCCAGTAAACCCTGCAGGAAGCCGATGCGGGTTGCAATGTCTTCGTTTTCAGATGGGGCAGCTGCTGTTGCTGCCGCTACCTCAGAATCGGCATTTATATCCTTAGCATCGATTACACCGCTCGTGGATCCCTGCTGAATCAACGACAGAAGCAAAAGTGTAAGTACTCAGGTAACAGTTTGTAAATGGCGATAGCATCATCTCTCACATCAACGCCACCGATATCCGCATTCAAATGTAGCTCTAGCATTGGGATGACCTCTGGGAAGGCAGGCGCGAATCCCACTCGCCGAGGCTCGCACAGTGCCCACAGCGCTTGCATAGTTGAAAAATATTGCTGATTGGCGTCGTTTTGTGCGGATTCAGTCATCCAAGATCCATCTTCGTGTTGAGTGAGCAACAAGAAAGCCATTCCTCGACGCATTTGGACGAGATTACTCGAGCCCTCAAAGCACCGTAAAGCCTACGTGCAAGCTTTCGTTTGTCAGAGAGGGATAAGATTACAACAGCCCCTGCTTTCTTACCCGTAAAGTCTCCCCAAGCAAAGCCACGTTTTGTTGTGCGAGATGATATGCAACATGATGGCGCAAGAAGAAGTATTCATGAGGAAGAAGATCCTGTTGGCATGTACACAAACACATTAGTGTTAAACTATAAGAAATGCAACTCAATGTCGATCTCCTTACCGTCTCGCAGCGCAACTTTCCATGGTTGGTAAGCACAAACACCAGTGTAGTGACAAAGTGCACTTGGTCTTCATAATCTTGGGGCGAAAGATCACCAGGGCCTTGGTATGGATACACCAATAGCAAGTGTTGGAGCAACTGCGGCAAGGTGAATCCAATCGAGATCCTGAGCCCGTGCGACTGCTGCCATAGAACCAGTGCTCTCGTCAGTTGCTCGTATATTGAGGCTCCACTCTGAGCAGTCGGCGGTGGTGGACCCTCTGCGGGATTCCACCCTAAAAGCTTCTGCTCAACAACAGTATCATTTGGTTTAGTTTTCAGTCATTCTTCCTTACATGAAAAAGGTTGTTTTTTTGCAAGCCTTTCGAGTTTCTTACCTCAGGGCCATAGACAACAGGCGATCGATCACAAAAGTCCAAGAGCTCGACACGTCTCGGATGGGAGATTCCTAGGCGCTCTACCACATAAACAGCTTGAATTGCCTTAACGAGCTGTGTCGGCATGGGGATAGAGCCTGGTGTCCAATCTGCGTGTCGGTCTTCCTTTAGCCACAAAGCACCTATAAGTCGGGCATAGAGTGTCGCTAGTCGCAATACTTTACCCTCTTCTACCATTTGCAGGTCATAAAGTGACTGAATGGCATGCAATCCCCAGTCTGGGAAAGCCACGGGAGATTCCCGTAACATCAAGTAAATTCGACCAAGACCTTTGACGATACTTTCACGTCTCATTGTTATTTTCCAAGGCTCTGGAACTGCTCGTTTTGCCATTTTCTTAGCTTTTAATTTACGTAATTCCTGATGCATTAATCGCTTAAGTACGTCCTTATGGGTCGTAAGACTTACACGAACCTCTTTTTCCACTGCCTGTCGGACCATTTTCGTTGTTAATTTAGCCACATCATGACATGTGATTACATTTACAATGGCCGTCGAGATCTTCGCTTCCAATTCCTTCGAGATTGATCGTGGATTCGCGATAAGTGATGAACCGGAAGTCGTCATCTTAGTGTACATTCCCCCGGCCATTGTATCAAATCGGGGACAATGACGTTTCGAATAGAATCGATTGTGACCAATGTCGTTGAAAGTACAGTTTCACATACTGAAACCAAGTGAAAACGGTCTGTGGCTCCCCGACGTCACAATTGCAAAAATGCTCCGAATCCGATCGGTTGTACTATCGCGTATCGCGAGCCGCCGCTTTATCGGCGGGTTTGCTGCCGACGCATCGGCACCGACTGTGTCTGAAAAAGTGTGCGTTCAATTGAGTCTCTCTTTTCTTTCTCGTGTCGCTGTCTCCTTCTTTATCGTGACTACGAACCATTTTGTGATACGATGGACGACAGGGTGAATGTAGTGCTTGTGGATTACGAAGGCAATCGTCACATGGTAAAGGGACGCGTTGGTCAGACGCTCCTCGAGGCTTGTGAGATGAGTAAGATTGGATATGTGAAGGATGATTCCATGGGTGGCGGTGGTGTGTACGACGCCCGACGCACTGATTTTTACACCGAGTCGCTGTTTGGTGAAGGCTCGACATCTCCACAATCGCATGTTGTGGTCTCCAATGAGTGGATCTCTAAGCTTCCACCTGCTGACATGAAAGAGCGTCACATCATTGACACTTACGTCCCTGCAGAGGACCGCTCTGCTAATTCTCGTCTGGGTACGGGGATTGTACTGCAGAAAGAGCTGGATGGCATGGTGGTGGCTGTTCCAGAAGCAGCACCCGTCGAAGAGTACGAGTACGATCACGAGTACGAAGAAGATGATTACGAGTCGTATGATGATGAGCAGCAGCAGGCGTAAGGGGATGAGAGGAGCAGGAAGACGCGTTACAAGCGAGCCGAAGGAGAAAGCGTTCCCTTGTTTGGAAGACCTTTTGGTACTCCCTGCCAACAAGAATTCAAATGCTCCCATTCAATACTCTCCGTTTCATTCCTACTTGGTAACAGTCCTGTCCATGACGCGTGCGACGGCCTTTCACTAGTCTTGTAAAGGTGCAGTTCCGTCACTAAACACTACTGAGCCTTTTTAAACAAGTCACTTGCTTACGTTTTTTCTTCACATTTAGCATTCGCCCGATTTGATGACGTGGCTCCACTTGAATTTACACATTACAAAGTGAGCACTAAATTACTGCTTTTGCGCACCCACTCGCCGTAAAGCTGCCAAGCGAACTTTCGTGCGTTGATCAGCCCGAGTTGACGTTTCCGACGATGTTGCTTCCTCAGCGCCATCAACACTATGGCCAGACCCTGATATCAAAATGCCACATCCTTTTAGTTGACGTTAAGCTCAAGCAAAAACAAGCAAAGTAGCGACGCACCTGCAAATGGAGTGTAGACAGCATCAGAGCGCCGCGAGGTTGCGTTCGTGATCCGCGAACGCGTATTGGGGTCGCCCACTGGTGCTTGTTCCATCACATCAGCCGGCATGAGACAGCTAAGAAATGAGCCCAAGTAGGCTGCACGGTTTACATAAGCAGGAACTGGTTTTTCCAGCAGCAGTTGACACAGCGCGTCCGCGTACGTGTTGCAATTTCTATCAGAACGACCACAAAATTGTCAAGTCAGTTTCATAGTGTCCTCTGTCTGTGTCCATAGCACAATATCATAGTAAAACTCTACCGAGTGAACAAATTGTAGCCATCTTCATCAAAGTCCGAGCTTAGGGAATAGGCGAGTCGTTGGGCTTCCTGAAAACTTCCTTCGAAGTACCCCATATTGATTGATTCTCGGAATTTAGCGCCTAATTGAACGTGACATGTCAATGAATTGATTTTAGATACTCAAGAACTAAGCTTGATTTCAGTATACCGGTTACTCGTTTGGGGCTTGAGGAAAAGATGCCGGCTCCACTCGCATATGAAAATTCCTCTCCGGCGATCTCAACGCCACTGTGGAAGATGCCCAGGCCCAGTGCTGTAAGATTCATGAGATGTAAACTAATTGTTATAATAATGCAGCTCCAGGACGTACGTGCGATGTAATTGTTGGCCTCTATGAGGTCGTAGATGTTGAGTATCACGGCAGTACGGGGAGCCATGGCGAGCGTCGAGCAGAGAGGAATTGAATGTTAAATATCATCATGCCAGTTTTGAAAAGATTGCAATATAAATATTATGCTGCAGGGAACTTCAGCTTTCGTCCTTGCCTGCAGCATTTGGGGCATGGCTATAGAAAACTTTACAGATATATTATGGACGAGCGCTGTACAACCCCGGGCCTCTGCTGACATTGGATGATCTGTAATGTGCAAGGACATTTGATCGATGACTCTGTATAGATGGATCACAAGAATGTTGTGGACTATTGTTGCTGATGCTCTTTGAACATGTTAGCATCAAACTTCGAGACGATTAAGGCCACGATATGTCTTACTTTGTGCCGCCACAGACCGAATCAGGCCCATCAATAGGTCTATTGTAAAAGTGGTTCCAAGGTTCGAGAAAATTTCGAGTAGCTTAGACAAAGCAAATAGAGACTTGAGCTGCACGCCGTTTAAACAAGGTCTACTGTGTCAAAGCCGAGCTTACTTTGTGCGTCTTCCTAAATGTTTGCCTATCTGTGTAGAATGTCGCGTGAATCTTGTGCTCGATGATATGCAAAAGGCATTTGTTGCTAGTTATCTCCTTCATCCGCGAAGTCAGTCAGCTCTAAATTGACAATAATCAAATGTACCAGGCATCTTCCTCGTGAATATCGTCGATTCATAACAATAATTGTTCCTTTTACATTGGGTGAATGACGAAGGAGGACTCGTGGCTTAATGATGCAGTGCAGCGTCTACGTCACCACTTCAGCAGTGACCGCTCAGTTTCTGTCTATGAGGCATTAACAGCTCATGTCTTGGATGCGGCCACAGGCGGCGCCTTGTTCCTCAGCGGCGTGTCGGCAGCGCAAGTGGCTCAGAACCTTCTACGCATCGGTTCGGCCTCCGGCTTGTTGCTACCTCAAGCATTTGGTGCTGCTGCCGTCGCGTCTTCGTCCGTCTTGGCGCTGCACTTTGCCTTCATCCCGAGGGAAACCTACCAGGAATTAGCAGCGCAGAGCCGTCGAGCCAATGAGAAGCGAGGTTGGAGCTGGCTCGTGCTCGATGCCAAGAATCTTGAGCCGCCAAAGGCATGGAAACAGGTGCAGCTGAAAGTACAGGAACGCTGGGAAAACCTTTCACAAGCTCCTTACCCAGTCTACATGGTAATGGGGCTACTATGTTTCAAGTTACTTGGGGGACGGATGAGTGCCCTGGCACCCTCTCCCTTCGCCAATCTCGGAGCTTTTCATCTCAAGAAGGCGTCGCTCCCGGCAACTGTTGACTATGCCACGAGTATCGAGAGAGGCATCATCCAGGAGTTTGGAAGGCTCTTTGGATGCCATACGTGCGGAGTCAAACGTGGCGTGCGATATCACGCAGACCACATGCCGCCGAAATTGTAGGCAGCGGCTAATAGTATTTTAGTTTGTTGTGCCGCTTTGGTCCTGACTTCTATTGCCTTGCTGATATGTAGGGTGGCCAAGCGCACAGACGAGAAGATTGTCCGGAGAATGCTGGGCCGAAAAACGACCTTTCGCTTTTACCCACAGTGTGAGCCGTGCTCGAACCGACAGGGCAACGTGGTAAAGCAGTGGAAATCGACGCTCAAGATGCACCTACTGTCGTTCCGAGCGTACCATTTTACTGGCCTGTGGCTCGTACTATTGTGCACTGGTGGCCTCTATGTTGGAGGTTCGAACTTCCATGAGACGTCTGAGGTGTCTTCTTCCATGGAAACAGCTAACGAGACTCCCAATTCATTTGCCTCGTCGGATTTCGCGTTGTTGATGTCACTACGCGAACGGGAGCGTAAATTGGACCGAGAGCGAGGAAAACAGAGGGACCGGATTCAGGTTGCTGCGATCGATAAAGAATTGAAGGCAGTTGCGGAGTGCAAGAAGGCCGTCAAAGCTGACATTAGACGGCAGAAGGCCAACTAGCGACAGTAATCACATTAACATGCACTTCGCTGGGTGCCGAGAAGGTTTGTCTCTAGTATTTACTCGGATTTTGTTATTAACAACAAAGTACGGTCGGAAAAAAATGGACTCGTAAGTCAATGAGCCATTAAAGCGACAGCTCGCGCCTTAAGCGCTCTATTGAAGCCACTCGCGGAAAACCCCTCTCTTGGTCTTTGAACAAGCACAGCTGGTGCTTGATGATGCATACTCAGTTCCGTGCTATGATCTTTTTAATGTTGCGCTTGCGTTTCAGTTGCTCTTATGTACAGCTTCCAATTATGTTGCTCCATCTTGCGTCTTTGAATCCATCATCCTCGTACGCCGCTGCATGCTCAGCAGTCTTTAACTCTCACAGCTCGGTGCTCAAATGACCAACCAGCTTTCGGATGCTGACGCGCTCGTGTCGTTGCCGAACTCCAGAACAGAGCTGGAGACAGTGCTGGAGCAGACGTTGGATCTGCTGCGTGGGGCGCTAAAGGCGGCACATGGTGTGGCGCTGGACAGTGCGCTACAGAACAAGGCGGTGCAGGTGGCCGTACTGGCCGCACAAGTGCAAAAGTGCTGTACCATTACCAGTGGCAGCAAAAAGCTTGAAGTGTTGCGGCCCAGTCATGACGCCAGTGAGGACTGGGCGAACAGGAAGCAGCAGGACGCAGCGCCGCAGCCTACCGTCTGGTCTGGATTCTACAACAAAACACTGCGCGAGCGCTCAGATGTACTAGCGCTCATGTACCCGCGACTCAAGAGTTTCAAGATGCAACAAACTGGTGGTACCGATGCAGCTGCCGAAATAATGTCTCCGCCAGATCCGGCGATGAAACTTGGTGAGTTGCCGCTGCGCACGGCAAACCTCATGATCGAGAATTGTATTGGCGTGCTTGGCATCCCGCTTGGGTGAGTTGGCATGTATACTACACGTCCAGAAGTTTTGTCAGTAGCTAACATGTCTTTTACACAGCCTTGGCCTCAACTTCGTCATTGACGGCAAGAGTCTGTCCGTGCCCATGGCCGTCGAAGAGCCCTCGGTGGTGGCTGCAGCCTCTAGCGCGGCAAAGCTCGTGGCTGCTGCGAGTGGCGGCTTCCACACATCGACATCCGGCAATGTCATGACGTCCCAGATCCAGCTCGTGGGCACCAAGGACATCCCAGCAGCTATTGCAGCTATTAAATGCAACCGTGAGCGGCTGCTGTCAATTGCTAACACTACGCTTTGTCCAAACATGAAAAAGCGTGGTGGTGGTGCCGTCGATATTTACTGCCGCGTAGTTAGCCAGGCCTCACGGATTGCTGCCACTGTTGCCGGTGGTAGTGCCTGGTACACTCCATGCGACGATGAGCTCGTGATACACGCGTCTGAGCCACAGACGCAATATCTAGTCGTGCATATTGATGTTGATGTGTGTGAGGCCATGGGTGCCAATATTGTCAACACAGTCGCTGAGGGGTTGTCTGAAGAAGTCTCGAAGGTCACGCAAAGTCGTGTAGGCTTGCGGATTCTCACCAACCTTTGCATACAACGCCGTGCTCGAACTGAGTTTGAAATTCCCTTGAACAAGCTTGATTGGAAAGGAGTCGACGGTAAAGAAGTAGCGGACCGCATTATCGAGGCCTATAATTTCGCCGCTATTGATCCGTACCGCGCAGTGACAAACAACAAGGGAATTATGAACGGTGTAGATGCTGTAGCCGTGGCCACCGGCCAGGATTGGCGCGCCATCGAATCGGCTGCGCATTGTTATGCTAGTCGCTCGGGGCAATATGCGTCATTGTCGCATTATGAAATTGGCCTTGCCCGCGATGGCACCGGAACGCACGTGCTACGTGGCAGTTTGGAAATGCCTATCGCGGTCGGATCAAAAGGTGGTGCGTTAATGACCCATCCTGGTTACAGTGCCACTCTCGCGATTCTGCAGCAGCCGACGGCTCGCAATCTAAGCGGCATTATCGTGAGTGTTGGGCTAGCACAAAACTTTGCAGCAATTCGCGCTATTGCAGTGACGGGTATTCAGAAGGGTCATATGGCTCTCCACGCACGAAATATCGCTGTCGCCGCTGGAGCGCCCAGTGAACTTGTGTCGGAGGTGTGCAGCTACATGTTGTTGCGAAAGTCTATTAACGTGGAGACGGCGAAGGAGTATTTGCAAGCTCATGCAGTGTTCTCTGAGATCCTGAGCAACTCACCGCCAACTTCGCCGGTCTCGGTGACGCTGCCGTCCATGTTCTACGTAGAAATTCCCATTCCGGAGCTGGAGAGCACGGTCAGCCTCAACCTTGCATTTGAAGCTATTAACAAGCATCCGCAGTACATTGCTATCATGGCGCCAAACGCTACTGATGAGGGTGATAAAGTGCTGACGACACTGCAGCGACAGTTGCTGGGCGATAAGGGCTACAACCAGCTAGAGGAGATGTTCATATTCCTGGCTTCCATGCGTTCCATCTTTGTCTCCGCCTCAAGCACAGAGAGCGACCTGGTATCCCGGTCAAACATCAGATTGCAGAACAAGCTGCAGCTACTGTCCATTCTCATTAATATCATTGCGTTCCGACTCATGGAGGTGCGCCCACAAAAGGTGCGCACGTTCATGCGCAAGCTCCTGGAGGCAAGTAGCGGGCCTGCAAACGGGGCCAGTGATGGCGAGATACACGAGTTGGATGCTAAGTCCTTCCACGACTTCATCGTGGAGAATGTGGAGCCTGGTGACGAAATTCTTTCCACGGGTTTGCCGCTCTTCCTTGCGTTGTGGCAAGTGCTGCACTACCACATTGAACAGGAGATTCGGCACAAACTGCTGCAGGCTCGTCTAGTAGAGGAGCAGTGGAAATTGATGAACGATATCGTCATGAGTTACGAGTTGGGGACGCTTGCCAACGACAACTTGGATGCGACGCTCGCTACATATCAGCCGCTCGAGGAGACGTTTCTCGCATATGTGGCAGTACAAGTCACGCGCTGGCAAGCGACATTTCTTCTGCTGATCGACTCGCTGGCATTGCCCTCTGAGCTGGTGACACCTGAGCGATTAGATTTCCTCACCCGCATTGGTGAGTATATTGAATGGGAAGGCTCGATCGCACACGACCTAGCACGCTACCAGCGCGACGCTACTGAACGTGTGCCCAACGCATTTGTCTTTTGGCTATCTCAGCGTGGAATTCCTCACTCAGAAGGCAAGCAGTACGAACGTGAATTCCGAGGTATTGCCGACGATTGGGCTATGAGTAAGTGGGACCAGCTGCTGCAGGAAGCGCAATGGAATTCATGCGTTGCAGCTACGTTTTCGTTACCAGCGGTGGAACGCGTCATTGGCCTCATTTACGAGATCTATGGTGGTCACAGCCGCGGCTATCGAAACGAGTTCTTATAGGGATGTCGGGTCCTGGAATCCCGCTAGGTAATAATCCGATGAATAAGCGATAAAGTATCTCCAACAGAAGCACAGCAAGTGTGCACCATGGTTGTGACGCGCAGAACTCGAGCGAATTGAGTCAGCTTCGGATTTACAACGCATTTGTTAAAGAAGAAGTTCTTTGTTACTAAGACATTTTTGCCTGAATCACCCCATCGGCCTCCTCTTGTAACACCACATAAGCCACAGCGTAGTCTCCATCGTGTGAAATTGACACATGCGGCTCCTGTCACAAGAAGCATCAATCACTACACGTTGTTATCAAGCAACAACCTTTGTGTCTCACCACTAATCGCAGTCGTTTGGCGAGAGTTTTTGTCTCGCCTGAGAATTGAAGATGCAGTGCCTTGGAGTCACTTGTTACAGGTAAAGCTGTGGAGACGGCGGAGTCTTCCAGGCCTCTTCGGATCGCGTAAATCTCCGGGAATCGCACGCGGTAACGTTGGAAAGCCTTGAATGTAGCCTCCTTCACTGCCCACCTGGAAGCCAAAAACATCGCACGTTGAGCTCTTGGACGAGCGTGGAACTCAGCGATCTCTACGGGGTGAAGCACACGCAGCAGGAGCCGCTCCCCAAAACGTGCAACGCTGCGCTCAAAGCGCGACACTAGCGCCACATCCACACCGATGCCATACACCCGACGAGCCATGCTGAATTTGATATCAATTGGTTGATATTGATCCAACAATGTGCGGCGTGCACCGTTGCTTTCTGCATTTCACGATAGATCGAAATGCACTCGCCGGTGACTGTCACAGTAAAGCAGCGCACGTAATCAGTCAAGATTTTAATATGGCCGCTGGCTGCGGAAGCGAAGGGTCTCAAGTGAAAGCTCGGCGCTCTTGAGGGCAAAGGGCTGTTCAAGCTCTGCATGACGCCGATAGCGCCTCTATGGCAAGCTCGAAGAATTGCAAAGGGAACACCACGTCGTCCTCTGGCACCTTCGACTTGGTCACATCGGCCATGGTGGTCTAGAGTTGTCGCCCGACCGTGCCAAGCAAGTGCTGGAGGTAATCCACAGCGATGTGTGTGGTCCCATGCAGACGTCAACTTTTAGTGGCAAGCGTTACTTTTTCACGTTCATCAATGACAAGCCACACTTCTGCGTGGTGGAATGTGCGCGTTGCATGATGGAGCATATCGGGTTGCCCAAGTCATATTGGGGTGAACCGGTGATGACTGCCACGTTCGTTCGCAACCGGTGTCCGACACGCGCCATCAGCCACGACAAGTCGCCGCACCAAGTCTGGACGTGCAAGAAGCCACTGCTGGTGAACCTCAAGGTGTTCGGCTGCCACGCGTGCGTGACGGTCCCGAAGGAGGCACGCACCAAGTTTGACGCTCGGTCGGTGCGTTGCCGTTTTCTCGGGTACTCGGAGCACGAGAAAGCGTATCGCTTCGAGGAACTGGAGACATGCCGTGTGCTGGTGAGCCGCGACGCGCAGTTCATGGAAGACGTCTTCGACGGTGGGAGACGCAACTACTCTCAGAGTGAGGTAGTCATTCGAGATGAAGAGGCGATAGATCAAAATTCGTCGCAGTCGGACGAAGATGACACTGAAAAAGAATGAAGAAGCTGCGCGGAAAGACGATTTCGAGCCTGGTAGCAAGTGACATCCGCGGACGCAGTCGCTGGAGAAAGGAGTGGATGTTCCAAGTGCCAAGCGGCAGAGTCGACACCAAACTCTGGACGAGATCTCTGCGGCAGCTCAAGAAAGTGCAAGTTTGAGGCTGCGTACGTCGTGGATTCAGTAGGAGAATGCCGACCACGTTCAAGTCGGCGATGAAATCCAGCGACGGAATCAAGTGGAAAGAAGCGTGCGATTGGGAGTGTGACATGCTGCTCAAGAACGACACGTGGGATATCGTGCCACTGATGAAGGGACACAAGGTGATCAGCTGTCGGTGGGTGTTTCGCGTCAAGGAAAATCAATACGGTGAAGTTGAGCGATACAAGACGCGTGGTGGCCAAGGAATTCTCGCAGAAGTACGGTATCGACTATGACGAGGCGTTCGCGCCGGTGGCCAAGTTCACGTCGATCCGGATCGTAATGAGTCTGGCTGCCAAGTATGGCTTGAAGCTGCACCAGATGGATGTGAAGACGGCGTTCCTGAACGGTGTTTTCGACGAAGACATCTACATGGCGCAGCCGGATGGCTATGTTGACGAAGACCATCCGGACCACTGTGCAAGCTCAAGCAGTCGCTGTATGGTTTGAGCAGTTGTCGCGTATGTGTAACCACACCATTGACGACTTCATGCTCAAAACTGGGTTTCACGAAGTGCGAGTCGGATCATTGCGTCTTTGTCAAGAGGGACGATCAAGATATGATCTTCGTGGTGCTGTACGTGGACGACCTGATCCTGGCAAGCAGCAACGACGAGCTGTTGGAATCGACCAAGCGTGCGCTGAGCAAGCGGTTTGAGATGACGACCTTGGCGAGCTCGTGTATTTCCTCGGGGTGGACATCAAGAACGACTGCGAGTCTGGTTAAGTGACTGTGCGCCATCCCAAGTTCCTCAAGTCCGTCCTGACGAAGTTCAGCGTGCAAGACAGCAAGCCTGAGAAGACGCCGCAAGACTCCGAGCTCAAGCTGATCAAGAACATGTGCAAGGACGGCTGCAAGGATGAAGACACCATAGAGAACGTTCCGTCGGTGCTCTCATGTACTTGATGGTGGTAACACGTCCGAACCTGGCTGCGGCAGTGGGATCACTCATTCGGTTTTCTTCCGACCCACTGGCAAGCCCTCAAGCGCGTGCTACGGTACCTTCAAGCGACACCAACGCACGATGTGTAGGTAGAATAACGTCTGATAAATCAATCACTTTCGCATCTTCTAATTCCCGAGCAAGTGTTCTTCTTCGCTCCCTCCGTCTCTCCGTTACCTCGCTTCCTCGCTCCGCTTCGCGCTCATCATTGAACAGGTTATGAGCCCAAGCGCTATTTCCTCCTCGCAAGATCCCTCAACCAAGGTCTCCATTGATCGATTCAATGGAGACAACTTCACGACTTGGAGCCGCTACATGCGTCGCGTGTTCCTGACAAAGTCGGTGTGGTATGTGGTCAACCGCGAGATGACGCCGAGCTTCACGGACCAGCGAGCGCAGGACGACTACGTCAAGTCGATCAACATCGCATTTGGTCTGATGTTACTCCACATGGACGCGGACTACCACCATGTGGTCGACGACTGTGAAGAAGCGTGGGCTGCATGGTTGCGCCTGAAGACGCTGTACGGTGGTTCGCAGAAGGCTGGGCGCATCTACTTGAAGCGCCAGCTCTTCAGCATGAAGATGGCGGAAGGCAGCAACGTCTTGCATCACTGCAACGATGTCTTGAATATCGGCGCCGAGCTCAGCAGTATCGGCGCGGAGAAGGCATCGGTGAAAACTGAAGACGCAGCCAAGGCGTTCAGTGCCGAGCTCGAAACGCAGCAATGCACATACTGCGGAAAATTAGGGCACACGGTGGAACGGTGCTGGACCAAGCAGAAAGGTGAAAACAAGGGCCCAAGACGCGGCGGCTGTGTCGTGGACGCGGGCCCAACAATGTCCACTGGCGCGGTGAAGAAGACTACGAGCAGCATGATCGAGTCGCCTTCGCAGTTTCGCTTGAGTGTGGACTATCAACCGGCAAGAACATGCCGGGGATGTGGGCGATCGACAGCGGCGCAATGCACCACATCTGCAATGACAAGGCCAAGTTTGCAAGTCTCAACGAGCGGGATGAAGGCGAACTGTCGGTGGCCGATGGCAGCAAAGCTGCAATCAAGGGTGTGGGAACCATCATCGAAAAGTTAGTTCTGCTCAATGGCGAAGAGCGCGAGATCGAGATCAAGGACGCGCTGTTTGTACCAAGCATGAGCAAGAACCTGCTATCAGTGCCGCAAATTAACAAGAATGACAAATTTCAAGTGGTGTTTGACAGCCTCAAGATGCACGTGGCGCGCAAGAATCCGACGCAAGTGGTTGCAACGGCGGATCTCGTCGATGGACTGACTACACTGGCTTCGGACACCGCAA